>JAESUZ010001544.1:0-300397 GCA_017311185.1 Proteles cristata cristata | reverse complement strand
AAATAAAGCTGCAGAACTATGTCTTTTGAGGGCAATGAGAAAACTCAGATGTATGAGTTTTCTGGCCTCATTTATCCAGATGAAGAAATTAGGGCCGTCTCTCCCCGGCCCCACCAGCTAGTGAATGAGACAGCCTCAGGTCTAGACTCCATGACTTCCATTCAGGATTCTTGTTACCATGTCCCTAGAGTGGATGGAAAGAGTCCTATCTTCTTGGCAAAAAGGAAAGCTAGCTAGGGGGTCCTAGCTATGGCAGACACTGAAACATTAAGCTGTCCTCCAGCCATCTTCTCTACTCTACTCGGCCCGGAGGTGGTCAGCATTTAAGACACCTGAGCTCAGTTAATGCCTGAGTGGTCAACCAGTGCACCCTTCATCTGGCCAGCCACCTTCTCAGTGCATACGATTAGTCCCAAGTGAGGCTAAAGATGTGTGCATTCATGCAAGTCTTCCCAAGCTGGAAAAATCTTTCAAAACATATCTCACTGATCCTGGATAGGCACTCGCTCTCTGGCCCTTGACATGACTTACTGATTACTAAGTGCCAGTTACTATTCTAAGTATACCACATTTCCCATCATTTAGTGTTACTGAGGTTCAATGTCAGCATGCCCAACGTAAAGTTGAGGAAAGCAAAGCCCAGAGATGTGTTCACCTTGCAGCTTATGGATGAATAAAGAGGGAAGATGACAGGTGACACACCGTTGTGGTGATATTTCCTCCCAGTGGTGTGGTCTTCTGTGTGGTAGATCTGGTATCCAGGGAATGCAGGTCGACGGATTCAGATGAGAATTCCAGCCCTTCCAGTTAACCTCTATCCAGATACTTAACCTCCTGGACCTTTGGTTTCCCAGTTCTAACTTGGGAATAATAATACCGACCTAGTGAGCGAAGTTGTACCATGTTCATCTATAATTAGAAGGATTACCTAGAGGTGAATCGAAATGGCCACTTATTTCTATGTGTGGATGAGGAAGCTGGGGGTGGACATGGGGTTGAGCGAAGAGGGGGAAAGGTGTCCGTGGATGGTTGCACCCACACCTCTTAACAAAATAACCCACCCAGCTTTCTAGAGATCGAGTGCTTAATAAGTCCTCCATCATAAAATCAACTCTTCTGAAAGCAGCACCTCTTCTTGAGAGGGTGTTTGCTTTCCTCCTCCTTGGATAGACCACGGTCCATGAATTCCTGAAATAGTTTCACCGTAAAAGCCAAGATCTGGGACATCTACAATCGACTCTCTGGACTGTGCCTGTGTTCACTCCCACTGGCTGGAATTTTTTATGGGAGTTCGGACAAAGGCCATTTTGTGGCTACTCCCTCTGCCCTCTGCCCAGAACTGGCTCTACTGGAATGTACTAATTGCCGCTGAACAAAAGGACGCCTATGTCCCTCTCTACTCCATGGCTGTGCATTGATTCTTTATGGCATTGGGATCAAAACAGCCAGTGTTTCCACGCCATGGTCTTTTTGCGGCGGCAGAACACAGCACCTTGGTCCCCTGCACTCCCGGGGAAGTGCGTGTGAGGCTGTGGTATGCGAGAAACGACAGGCTCCATTTACCTAGCAGCCTGTGGAGGAAAACACCTTCGGCTGGTCACAAGGGTCCCTTTTGTCTGTTTGGGCATGTGTCGCTGTGATGGACTCTGTGGACCCAGCCCAGGTGTGGAGAACAGTCAAACGTATTATTCAAACCTATTAAAACCATTCCAACATATCAAATCCACCAGCTGGGTGTGGACCTAAGAAGAAACATAGCACTACCCAGAGAGGCTTTGAAAAAGAGCAGGGGACAACCTGGGTGGCTCAGTCCATTGAGTGTCCGACTCTCGATTTCGGCTCAGGTCATGATGCCAGGGTCATGGGATGGAGCCCCGTGTTGGGCTCCGCGGTGAGCATGGAGTCTGCTTAAGATTCTGCCTCTCTGTATCCCTCTGCCTCTCCCTCTGACTTGCGTATGTTCTCTCTCTTAAATAAAAAGAACAAAATGGAGGACACAACAAAGCGGGTGGATCGAACTCCTCTAGGGAAGTTTCTTGAAGTCACAAATCCATAAGAGCACAGAAAGGTAAGATTACGTTCCATTAGGCAGTAAGAATAGAGGGTGGTTCTTGAAGACGGAGGGCAACGCAGACCATCAGAAAAGCCACCCCGAAGACATTGTGGTGAAAGGCTGCAACCCAGTCTTCAAATAAAAACACAAGGCACAGCTAGCAGTCCTGGGCTTTCTTCATGGTCAGTAACTGAAGTGCTGCATTTGGAAGGCCAGGCAACTCCCTTCCCCAGAGCCTGCTTCCAGAAGCAATGGATTTTGCATGCTGGCTCAGATAGTGAGAGTGAGCACTTGGCACTAAGAGGAAAGGAGGTGCCCCCAGAGGCTACTAAACCCAAAGAAGGATGGAGACCTGTCTATAGCCAGAAAACCCCACCTTACAATCACTAAGAGCCAAGTGAGGTGAAAATAAACCCCATCCACAGCCAGACAGGGAGGGAATCCTCAATACAAAAGGAAGCATAAGATTATGACCATTCTAGAAAAACAAACATTGGAAAGAGAACCACCGAGCATAACAGGGTGTGTTTGTGGAGGAAATCATCCTCCAAGGAAATAATAAAAACAGAAAAATACTTTAAAATTTTTTTAATGTTTATTTATTTTTGAGAGACAGAGAGACAGACAGCCAAAGAGAGAGAGAGAGAGAGACAGAGCATGAGCAGGGAAGGGGCAGAGAGAGAGGGAGACACAGAGTCCGAAGCAGGCTCCAGGCTCTGAGCTGTCAGCACAGAGCCCCACACAGGGCTCAAACTCATGAATGGTGAGATCATAACATGAGCCGAAGTCAGATGCCTAACTGACTAAGCCACCCAGGCGCACCAAAAAATAAAATAAAGATGATTAATATCTTATAATAGGTTAATTGGATAATCATCATAAAATAAGAATAGATTATGTAAAAAAAAAAAAGAATCAAATAGAAATTCTATAAGCTGGGGCACCTGGGTGGCTCAGTCGGTTGAATGTCTGACTTCGGTTCAGGTCATGATCTGGAGGTTTGTGAGTTCAAGCTCTACTTCGGACTCTGTGCTGACAGCTCAGAGCCTAGAGACTGCTTCAGATTCCGTGTCTCCCTCTCTCTGTCCATCTCCTGCTCACGCTCTGTCTCTCTCTCTCTCTCTCTCAAAAGTAAACATTAAAAAAAAAACTTTAAAAGAAATCCTGTAAGCTTAAAAGAAGATAATTGTTAAAACTTTTACACATAGGATAAATATGTGAAAAATAAATCCATGATTCAAATTGTGGAACCAAGAAATTCTCCCTGATTTAAAAATTTTTTAATCAAAAATTTGATTTCTTAAAAATATTTTTTATTTTTTAATTTTATTTGAGATCGAGAGACTACATGAGTGGGACAGGGGCAGAGAGAGAAGAAGACAGAATCCCAAGCAGGCTCCGCACTACCAGCACAGAGCCTGATGTGGGGCTCGAATTCACAAAATGGCAAGATCATGACCTGAGCCAAAAGCAAGAGTCTGACGCTTAACCTACTGAGCCACCCAGGTGACCCCCAAATTTTATTTTTTGATTAAAATTTGTTTTAAACATAGTAAAATGTATATAATGTACAGTTTACCACTTTAACCACGTTTAAATGTAGTGGTCAGCGGCATTAAAAACATTTACGCTCTTGTGCAGCCATCACCGCCATCCATCTCCAGAACTCTTTTCAGCTCATAAAACTGAAACTCTGGCACCTGGGTGGCTCAGTCATTTAAGTGTCCGACTTTAGCTCAGGTTGTGATCTCGTGGTTTGTGAGTTCAAGTCCTGCGTGGGGCTCTGTGCTGACAGCTCAAAGCCTGGAGCCTGCTTCGGATTCTATGTCTTCCTCTCTCTCTGCTCCTCCCCTGCTAACACTCTGTCTCTGTCTCTCTCTCAAAAATAAGTAAAGATTTAAAAAATTAAAACTGAAACTCTGTCCTTTTTCAACATTAACTTCCCATCCCCCCTTTCCTCCAGCCTCTGAAGGCTACCATTCAATTTTCCACGTATATGAATTTGACTCCTTTAGGGACTTCATACAAGTGGAATCATACAGTATTTGTCCTTTTGTAACTGGCTTTTCTCCTCTTAGATAATGTCTCCATGGTTCATCCATGTTGTAGCCTGTGTCAGAATTTCCTTCTCAGGAAAGGCTGAATAATATTCCATTGTATGTGTATACCACATTTGCTCATCCATTCTTCCTTTGATGAACGCTTGGGTTGTGTCCACCTATTGTCTATTGTGAATAATGGGCTATGTTCTGGATTTTTATATTGTCAGACAATCAGATAAAAAAATAACACAAAAGGTAAGAGATCTGGAGATCCGAAGCTCCAAACACCAAAATTTTGAGAAGGTGTGAGAAGAGGTAGAAAATTCAAAGAAACCAATAACTATAGAAAAATTGAAAAGGCTATAAAAAAATCTAGCCTTTAAAAGGATACACGACCCAGATCCTTTTTTGGATAAATTCTACCAAGAAACAGAGTAACTCTCCCAGAACATAGAAAAATATATAAACCTTCCCAATGCATGCTATGATCTTAACTTTGAAACTGGAAAAGAACAGAAGGAAGAAAAGAGCCTGGTACAAGGTGGCGGACTAAATATACGTGTATGTCTTTTCTCTCTCCCACCTTTCCATCCAAGATCACTCTGAAATAGCATTAGAGGATGAAAAAATGTGCATGTTCATAAGGCTAAGGAGGGAAGACAGAGGCTGCCCATGGACAAGAGAGTTGAATACATTTCTGGATGATGGGAAACAGATGGGAGAGAGGAAGTGACTTAGTAAAGAGGAAGAAACTACATTTTCATGTGATATAAGCAGGGAATACTGAAGGAAAAAGAAGTTATTTAATTCCAAAAAGTCCCCTGAAGACCCTAGACTCAAAGGCATCAGGGGCCTTGGAAAGTTGGAGGCTGGCTGGGGGCTGCAAACACGCAAGAGGACCATCCTCCTCATTCAGGGCAGATGGTCTAGGTGGCCTCCCTTGTTCCACACAAAAAGCTGAAGGTTTATGTTCTGGAAAGATTAGACAGAAGGAGCCCTGGTCTTGGACTTTTAAGGCCTGGTGCTCTGCTCACACAGTGAGGTGGGGGTTTGGGGACTCTTCCCCAGAGAAAACAGGTCCACACAGTGACATCTGGACGTGTCCAGGTGTGGAGACCACTGGTTCGGGAGACTTGTTCATGTACTTTGAGCTTCCAGCGCCTTCTTGGCACCTTGCTCTGAAACATAAATAGATACTCAAGGATCACCAGTGATGCAAGTGTTCAAAATCAACAGAAGAAAAGAGGAAAGGGGGGCACCTGAGTGGCTTAGTCAGTTGATCATCTGACTCTAGATTTTGGCTCCTGTCCTGATCTTGCAGTTTGTGAGATCGAGCCACATGTCGGGGTCAGCACTGACAGCATGAAGCCAGCTTGGGATTCTCTCTCTCCCTCTTTCTGCCTCTCCCCACTTCAAAATAAATAATAAAAATAAATTTAAAACTTTTTTTTAATGTTTTCTTTATTTCTAGGAGAGAGAGAGAGAAAGAGAGAGACAGCGTGAGCAGGGGAGGGTCAGAGAGAGAGAGAGTGACAGACTCTGAAACAGGCTCCAGGCTCTGAGCTGGCAGTCAGCACAGAGCCCGATGCGGGGCTCGAACCCACGAACCGCGAGATCATGACCTAAGCAAAAGTCGGACGCTTAACCGACTAAGCCACCCAGGCGCCCCAATAAAAATAAATTTTTAAAAAAGAAGAGGAAAGATATTATGCTGGGAAGAGAAGGAAACTGAAAATACTGCGCAGTTAATGTTTCCAAAGAAGTGTGAGATGACACTGATCTTTCTCATAAAAAGAAAGAAAAATTGGATCACAATTAAAAGCTCTTAGAAATGAAAAGTATCATTAAAATAAATGTGGCAGGAAACTTGGGGATATGGTCTAGGAGATCTCCCACCAATGTAAAAAAGTAAATGACAAAGTAATGGCAAACAGGAGAGAAATGATAAGAACATTAAAGGCTCAATTCAGGAGAAACAACATCCACCTAACACCGGATCCAGAGGAAACAAAGGAGAAAATTGTTAAAGAAATAGTGTAGGAAGATTTTCTGGAGCTGATAAACATGGCAATATACACAGTGAGGGCCAGCCAGATGGCCAGCACCATGACTAATCAAACAAAATTTTAAAAGATAAATCTATCTTCCTAAAATTTCAGAACAGTAGGGATAAGAAAAGAGAAAACCAGGTCCTGTACGAAAGGATTAGGAATCACAACGGTATCACGCAAACCTGGAAGGCAGATGACAAAATCCAGAAGGAAAATGATTTTCAACCTGAAATTTAATACTGAGCCACACTGTAAATCAAGAGTGAGGGAAGGATGATGCCATTTTCAGACAGACGAGGAATCACACATTTTACTGACCATGAGCTTTCGCAGAGGAAGCTATAGAGTTATTCCACTGAAGTGAAAGGGAAAAGTAGAAATGAAAAAAAGAAGCTAAGGACCCAGGAAAGAGAATATTTAATAGAGACAGAGAGAGGGAGAGAGAGAGAGGGAAAAAGGCAAATGGAAGTCTCTGGACGTTAGCTGTGTGAAGCGAAACTCGCACGGGCTCTGAGAAAAACATTCCAGGTGGGAAATGTTCCCTGGGGTCAGAGCGCCTTCATTTTGGGTCCAGATTCTTGCAACAGTGTAACTTTGGGCAACTCACGGCAACTCCCTGGGCTTCACCTGGGCTTCTTTGTTTGCAGAGAAGTGAGACTAAACTGTATAATGTTTTAGTTTCCTTAGATTTCTAATATTCTTTGCAGAGCAAGAGGAAGAGGTGGGTGATTAACTTTTTCCAGAAGAAAAGTGCAAGTATATCTACTTTTCACTTCCTGTGGAACAAAAGTTTGGTACCAGAATAAGACAGAAAGAAAAAGAAAGCCACTTGATGTTCCCTCTAGTTCTAAAAGCCTATCACTCCCCCATTTGCGTAACCATCAAAGTTAAATCTGGGGTGGTCTATGTGTGTGCAGCTATTGTGAAACCGAACTAAGTCAAGTAAAAATGCACTAAACGTCATCTTTCTTGAGGTCTTCTGTTGGCCGGAGCCCCTTCTGCTGGACCCAGTCGAGGCTGAGGCATCTCTACCGAACATTCATACTACTTGTTAAATATTAGCTTATTTTTAAATCCAGGAACATATTCTTAAATCTTACAGTTATTTTTTTTTTATTTTAACGTTTTTTTAAAAATTTATTATTGAGAGACAGAGACAAAGCATGAGCATGGGAGGGTTAGAGAGAGGAAGAGACACAGAATCTTTTTTTAAAATGTTATTTATTTCTGAGAGAGAGAGAGACAGCAGGGGAGGGTCAGAGAGAGAGGGAGACACAGAACCTGAAACAGGCTCCAGGTGCTGAGCTGGCTGTCAGCACAGAGCCAGATGCGGGGCTCGAACCCACGAACCGTGAGATCATGACCTGAGCTAAAGTTGGACACTTAACTGACTGAGCCACACAGGTGCCATGAGGAGACACAGAATCTAAAGGAGGGTCTAGGCTCTGAGCTGTCAGCACAGAGTCTGATGCAGGGCTTGAACTCACGAATCACAAAATCATGACCTGAACTGAAGTCAGTGTTTTTTTTTGTTTGTTTGTTTTTGTTTTTGTTTTTGTCTTTTTATTTTTTATTTTTTTATTTTTTACAAATAGTTTATTGCCAAATTAGTTTCCACATAACACCCAGTGCTCTTCCCCACAAGTGTCCTCCTCCATGCCCATCCCTCCTCCCCCCCACATCCATCAGTCCTCAGTTTTTGTCAGCATTCAAGAGTCTCTCATGGTTTGCCTCTCTCCCTTTCCCCCACCATTTCCGCCCTTCTTCTCCCCCTTGGTCCTCTGTTAAGTTCCTCCTAATCCTCCTATACGTGCACACATATATTTGTCCTTCTCTGCCTGACTTATTTCGCTCAGCATAACACCCTCAAGGTCCATCCATGTTGCTACACATGGCCAGATTTCATTGTTTCTCATTGCCATGTAGTATTCCATGGTATAGATAAACCACATCTTCTTGATCCATTCATCTGTTGATGGACACTTAGGCTCTTTCCATGTTTTAGCTATTGTGGAGAGTGCTGCTATGAACATTGGGGTACATGTGCTTCTATGCCTCAGCATCTCTGTATCCCTTGGGTAAATTCCTAGCAGTGCTATTGCTGGGTCATAGGGGAGTTCTATTGTTAGTTTCTGAGGAACCTCCACACTGTTTTCCAGAGGGGCTGTACCAGTTTACATTCCCACCAACAGTGTAGGAGGGTGCCCGTTTCTCCACATCCTCGCCAGCATCTAGAGTTCTCTCATTTGCTCATTTTAGCCACTCTGACTGGCGTGAGGTGGTATCTCAGTGTGGTTTTGATTTGTATTTCCCTGATGAGGAGCGATGCTGAGCATCGTTTCATGTGTCTGTTGGCCATCTGGATGTCCTCTTTGGAGAAGTGTCTGTTCATATCTTCTGCCCATTTCTTCACTGGGTTGTTTGTTTTCGGGCGTGTAGTTTGGTGAGTTCCTTGTAGATTCTGGATATCAACCCTTTATCTGATATGTCATTTGCAACTATCTTTTCCCATTCCGTTGGTTGCCTATTAATTTTCTGGGTTGTTTCCTTTGCTGTACAGAAGCTTTTAATCTTGATGAGGTCCCAACAGTTTATTTTTGCTCTTGATTCCCTTGCTTTTGGGGATGTGTCAAGTAAGTTGCTGCGGTGGAGGTCAAGGAGGTTGTTTCCTGCTTTCTCCTCTAGGGTGTTGATAGTTTCCTGTCTCACGTTCAGGTCCTTTATCCATTTTGAGTTTATTTTTGTGCATGGTGTGAGAAAATGATCTAGTTTCATTCTTCTGCATGTTGCTGTCCAGTTCTCCAACACCATCTGTTAAAAAGGCTGTCTTTTTTCCATTGGATATTCTTTCCTGCTTTGTCAAAGATTAGTTGGCTGTATACTTTTGGGTCCATGAAGTCAGTGTTTAACCGACTGAGCCACCCAGGTACCCCTAAATTTTTTTTTAAACAAGTTTCTTCTGGGGCACCTGGATGGCTCAGTCGGTTGGGCGTCTGACTCTTGATTTTGGCTCAGGTCATGAACTCATGGTTCAGGAGTTCAAGCCCCACATCAGACTCGACACTGACAGTTCAGAGCCTGCTTGTGATTCTCTCTCTCTCTCTTTCTTCTCTTTCCATGCATTCTCTCCAAATAAATAAATAAACTTAACAACCCCCCCCCCAAAAAAAACCCCATAAAATCAAGTGTCTTCTGAGGAAGCAAACAGTGGTAAGTGTCAGAGAGATGTAGATTCAAATTCTAGCACCATCACATAGTAACTTCTTAACTCTGCATGGACCAACGCAGCTCTCTAAAATCTCACTTTTCTCTTCTGTAAAGCAGGGTTATTAACACTACCCCTTTGTACAGCGGTTTTGAATTTCAATAACAAAATAATACACGTGAAGCACACTGTCCTATCTGGGACACACGAGCACTCAGCATACACTTGCTATTTTATAGCACTTGTTTTAAGCAAATTCAAGTTTCTTAAGGCACTCTATAAATTTTTATAGATGTGGAAAACTTTGCAATCACTATGCAAACAATGTAGTTCCTTCATCCGTTGCCAAATCCAAGGTTGTGAAGATTTACTACTGTGCTTTCTTCTAAGAGGCTTATGGTGTTAGCTTTTGTAGGTCGTTGGACCATTTTGGTTAAATTTTGTTATATGGCATTAGGTAGGTGTCGAACTCATTCTTTTGCCTATAGATACTCAGTTGCCCCAAGACAGTTTGTGGAAGAGACTGTTCTTTTCCCATCAAATGGTCTTGGCACCCTTGTTGAAAATCAAATGACCATAGATCTCCGGGATTATTTCTGGATTCTCAGTTCTGTTTCATTGAGCGTGCCCATTCTTATGCCAATACCACACTGTCTTGATTACTGTTGCTAGGCAGTAAGTTTTGAAATCGAGAAGTGTGAGTCTTCTAACTGTCTTCTGCATTTTCAATTTGTTTTAGCTCTTCATGGCTCCTTGAAATTCCATATGAATTTGAGGACCAGCTTTTCCATTTCTGCAAAAAAAGGGCGATTGGAATTTTCAAAGGGATTGCATGGACTCATGGGTCCCTTTGGGTAGTGCCGCCATCTTAACATGAACCAATCCAAGAATGCAGTTGCTTTCTATTCATTTAGCTCTTGTTTAATTTCTTTCAGCATTTTTTTTTTTTTTTTGCTGTTTTCAACACAAATATTTCACCTCCTTGGTTAAATGTATTCCCATGGGTCTTATATTTTTGGATGCTATTGTAAATGGAATTGTTTTCTTTTTCTTTTTCTTTTCTTTTTTTATTTATTTCTAGGAGACAGAGAGAGACAGCATGAGCAGGGGAGGGTAAGAGAGAGAGGGAGTCACGGACTGAAACAGGCTCCAGGCTCTGAGCTGGCAGTCGGCACAGAGCCCGACGCGGGGCTCGAACCCACGAACCGCGAGATCATGACCTAAGCGAAAGTCGGACGCTTAACCGACTAAGCCACCCAGGCGCCCCTGGAATTGTTTTCTTAATTAGCTTTTCAGATTGTTCATTGCTGCTGTGTAAACTCACAGCTGACATTTGTGCATTGATCTTGTATCCTGCAACTTTGCTGACTTCATTTCCTGCTCTAGAAGATTTCCTTTGGATGCTTTGGGATTTTCTATATGTAACATCATGTCATTTGTGAATACAGATAGTTTTACTTCTTTCTTATCCAGATGCCTTTTACCTCTTTTTATTGCCTACTTGCTTTGGTTAGAACCGCCAGTACAATGCTGAGTAGCAGGAGTGAAAATGGGCATCTTTGTCTTGTTCTTGATATTAGGCAGAAAACACATGGTCTTTCACCATTGAGTGTGATCCTAGCTATGGGTTTTTCATAAATTCCCTTTATCCTATTGAGAAAGTTACCTTTCATTACCAGTTTTCTCAGTGTTTTTTTTTTTTTATCAGTACAAGTTGTTAGATTTTGTCAAATATTTTTATGCATCAACTGAGATGATCGTGTGTTATATTAATGTAGTGAATTACGTCGATTCCTTCTTACATGTTGAATCACATTTGAATTTTAGGAATGAATCGTTCTTGATCATGCTGTATAACCCTTGCACTATGCTGTTGGATTTGGTTTGCTAGTATTTTGTTGAGGAGTTTTGCATCTGTATTTATAAGGCGTATTGGTCTGTAGTTTTCCTCCCTTGTGCTGTGCACGTACCTTTTATGCTATGCGTGTTTACGCACACACATGCATACACACACACACACACACACACACACATAATTTACCAAAACATCCAAGTTGTTCCAGACACTTGAAACAAAATATTTGCCCAAATAAGTATATTACTACACAATACATCAGGAAGGGTGACAACCAAGAAGATCTAGCTTTCCTTATCATTATTATTTCTCAGTTGAGAGTCTCAAGAAAGATACAGTTCTGTGCAATATGCATCAAGTGTCCAACCCTCACTTACTGACCTGTGCACCATGTTGTCAAGTGCTTTGCAAACTTAAGCGTACACACACTTAGACGCGCTATAAAACGTCGGATTTTGATCTTATAAGCTCCCAGCGAATACTGATGCTGCTGGTCTATGGACCACACTTGGAGCAGCAAGTTCTCGGCCATGGGTTAGGTGGGCCTGGGCCTGTTCTTGCTTTGATTACTAATTACTTGGAAATAAAACTCTCCAATCATGAAAGCAGCCGTGTTCAAACAAAAATTCTTCAAAAGGTGCTCAAGGAATGTGAATATGTGTGTATGCTTGGGTAAGAAGAGCGAAGATTTTGTCACAGGGTATACTTGTGATATGCACATGATCCAAGCCAAGTTGCTTCTTCTGCCCCATTGAAAGCCAACAGAGCCAGGCCGTGGCGACGCTGTGCACCTGATGAACGTCTGCTACAGTGTGTCCAGCCTGCTTTTGGTGGTCTATTCTGGAACGTGAAGGTGCCTCCTGACCTCATGGGGCTCATGTTTCTTGCTGTTACTTCCTGCTCATGACTCAACGTTGGGATTGAATCTGTTACCAGTCAGTTGTATTCACTCCAATATGCACGTTTTGGTGGGAGGTAATGGGGTTGACTTGTGGTGACGCCAGTAAAGGGCAGGTTCATCTGTGATTGCCGAGGACCTTGAGCATGGGCGGGGGAGGAATACAGTGATTGCCCTTGCAGTTGGCATCTGTCCTGGCAATCCCAGCCATATCTTTTCTCTGCTCTTTCCCTTCTAGTTCCTGTCAAAGCGCAGGTGAGGGCCCCCTTACCTCCCCCCTCTCCCGAGGTAATTGTTTCTTCCATCCCAGATGTAGCTGTGTTTCCCAGGAACTTCTTTTATGGTAGCTAGTTTTGGGTAACACTTTTGCCCCTTCTTTTATCTCAAGGTCATGCCCCGAAAAGAGTACCATAAATTTTCACATTATTTCTACCTTTTGCGGAAAGACATGATTTAAAAATATAATACCAGAATGTGTCTTCTGCATAAACACAGCTTTCCAGGGCTATCTCTCTGTGACAGGATGGTCATGAGAGCTTTGGGTTCGAATGCTAGAATGTGGGCAGGAAATCCTTGGGAGGTAGGATAGGAGGAGCCAAATCATCACCACCTGGACACACTAGAGCCACAGTCTTCAAAATATGGGGCTCATGTAACTTTAATTTTTTTTGGAAAAATTTAGTACTCTTGTGCACTTCTTAAAGTTGATGTATTAAAAAAGAAGTATACAGGGGCGCCTGGGTGACTCAGTCGGTTGAGTATCCGACTTCGGCTCAGGTCATGGTCTCACAGTTCGTGAGTTCGAGCCCCGCATCGGGCTCTGTGCTGACAGCTCAGAGCCTGGAGCCTGCTTCAGATTCTGTGTCTCCCTCTCTCTCTGACCCTCCCCTGCTCACGCTGTCTCTCTCTCTCTGTCTCTCAATCTCTGTCTCTCAGAAATAAATAAAACATTAAAAAAAATAAAAATAAAAATAAATGAACAGGCTTATCTTAATGGTTGAAAATTATACCTCAATTCTTTGAACTCATTCCCGTTTCATCTCCCCCAGAAAAATGCATTTTATTTATTTATTTATTTTTTACAAGTTTATTTATCTATTCTGAGAGGGGTGGAGAGAAAGAGAGAGAGAATCCCAGGCAAGCTCTGTGCCATCAGTACAGAGCACAATATGGGGCTCAAGTCCATGGACCATGAGATCATGACCTGAGCCGAGATCAAGAGTCAGGTGTTTGGGGCACCTGGGTGGCTCAGCTGGTTGAGCGTCTGACTTCGCCTCAGGTCATGATCTCACAGTTCGTGGGTTTGAGCCCCGCATCGAGCTCTGTGCTGACAGTTTCAGATTCTGTGTCTCCCTCTCTCTCTGACCCTCCCTGCTCACGCTGTCCCTCTCTCTCAGGAAAAAAAAAAAAAATTAAAAAAAAAATGAGTCAGATGTTCAACTTACTGAGCCACCCAAGGGCTCCAAAATGCATTTTAATGTGATGTTTATTTAGGCTTGAAAATCTCCCACTGACCACCCTCTTGTACTTCTCTGCCAAAATGTGCATAGAAATCAAACAAAAATAAATATAAACAAAACAAAAATGTGTTTATAAGTGCAATTTAACAATTTAAAATTCTTTATAACTCCATCAAATAGGACTCTGAGCATAAAAATGTCAAACATAAATTTACTCTATTTTTATTTTATTTTATTATTAAACTCCCAAAGCAACACTTTATTGGCAATGCACCTCCCGGTGAGATGGATGGGACACTTCTACTTACTTTACTATTTGTCCACAGATCACTGCTAAACTGAGCAGAGTTTCAGGGTTATTTCTGTGTCAGTGTTTCCTTTTTATCGATGCTGGTGTTGAGAAACTTTGTTCATACAAATTAGAAAGGGCTGGAAGGAGAATCCTTATGTGAATGCTACTCAATTTATTTTATTTTTTAATTTTTTTTTAAGTTTTATTGACTTATTTCAAGAGTGACAGAAGTGAGCAGGGGAGGGGCAGAGAGAGAGGAAGAGAGAGGGAGAGAGAGGCTCTGGCAGTGTGGAGACTGATGCAGGGCTTGAACTCATGAACCCCGAGATCATGGCTTGAACAGAAACCAAAAGTCGGTCACTTAATCGACTAGGGCACCCAGGCGCCCCTATTTTTTAATTTTTTTTTAATGTTTATTTATTTTGAGAGAGAGAGAGAGAGAGAGAGAGAGAATTCCAAGCAGGCTTCACACTATCAGCATAGAACCAGATGCAGGGCTCGAACCCACAAGTTGTGAGATCACGACCTGAGTCAAAATCATGAGTCAGAAACTTAACCAACTGGGCCACCCAGGTGCCCCTCAATGTTACTGAGTTTAAAATGTAACTCCTTCTGAGTGATATGGCCCCCAAATCAAGATCACTCATCACCAAAAACTGTTTGCTGAATGGACACAGTTTAGGTCTTCCTTCAGTTTTAGAGGAAATGAACTAAAACCAGCGAAATAATTCTTTACCTAATTATTAGAGTGATACACTTTCTGAACCACCACCAAGTCTTTGGATTGTCCCTTTAGTTGGCTCCCGAGAATGTCTTACACTTGAGGCCCTTGAACTTGCTCCCCTCAAGGCAGATCGCTTGTAGGAATGAGTATGTCCTGAAGCCGAAGACTGATGCTCTAAAACCATCTGAGGGCCAACATACCCCTTGGAAAGTATTCCGGTGCCTCCCGTAGGCTTGCCGAACAGTCCAGAAGTCTCTACTGGGTTGGAAACGTTTCCATGCTGCACCCAGCAGACACTCCTGTGTTTTCTGAGACCCACTCTCAGAGCCATGGTAGACTCGGGGGCCCCTGTCCTTTGCCATCTCTTCCTGGCTGTCTTAGACACCTCCCCAAAAAGAGAGCAGCACCCAATAAATTATTTCAACTTCCTGGATGTGCCTCAGAAACCAAGTTTCTATTTCCATTGTTACTCCTAAACTGTGTGCTTAGAAGCACAGACGAAATCCAGGGGTGGAGAACCAGGGGAAAGAGATCAGCTGGAGGACTCCCGAGAAACCCTGATCTAAATCAGGCCTTGGGCCAATCTGCCTGAAGCTGAGAAGAGAGAGAAGAAAACAGTGTTTTTGTTTTTTTTTAAGTCTAGTGATTTAAAAATAGTTGTCACCTTTCCAGAAGCCGTGGCCATTTTCTGTAAGAACGGATGACCTCATCATCCGATGTTGTGGCTAACTTACAGCCATATATAATTAAGTTCTGTCCTGCCATGTTTCTGCTGCAAGATAATGCGATGCTTCCCTTCCTGCTACGCTGCCGTGGGAGGAGGAGACTGGGAGAAAATACTGCCGTGTGTGGCTCACAAACCCTCCACCATCACCCCTCTCTTGTTCTGGTAAGAGCAGCCATGCGCTCTTCTGTGGGGGGAAGGGGGGCCGTGACTTCACCTGTGTTCCTACTTAATTTGCATGCCAACCTGTAAAGGCGGATTATCATCCCCACTTTATGGATGAGAATATCAAGCCTCAGAATATCAAGGCTCATCACCTTGCCCCAGTGGAGACTACCAGTTCCGTCTGTCTTCTTACTGGGGGTGTGTTCTCACGAACGGGCGCGGGGCCACCTTAGATAGAAAGCACCTCCTTAGCTGCGGTGGGGACCCCGGATGGGGGCGTGGGGGAGCTGCGTTGGCAGATGACTATGGTCTTCAGAAACGCCTAGCAGATGTGTGTCTAGAGCAGTGCTTCCCGATGCACCCCAACAGCATGAAGAAAAGAAGAAAGCATGGGTTCGGGTTATGCAGAAGCTTCCCAAGGCTGGAGGCAAAAGGCCGATGCCGTCCCAGCTGCTGAAGGCAGCGCACTTGTGACCCAGGTAGAGCATGGAGAGTGGGTGGTGTGACTCTCAGCGCCCATCACACAGCCGCTGTGGCAATGGGCTTCGGAAGAATTACATCCCTTCACGGACAAGCAATCCACGGTCCCTTTCTGAATTCACAGCGATGGCACGTGTAGTGTCGTCAGAACGCTGGTGGCTTTGAAAGGTAGGGTGGAAGAAAGGGAGCGGACACTTTCATGGGCAGCTAGAGTAACACCTCTTGTCCCTGGGAGCGGAGAGGTGGCCTGAGATTGCCACCAGATCGTAACATTGGTCACTGTCTTTCCTGTTTCTTTCAATTGACAATCCACAGGTTGCTCTGAATGAAGTAAGAAGAAATAATATAGTGTGGAGTTTATGATTCTCACTTTGGACTCAAAAGATGTCTAAGAAGTAGAGAATATGTACATACACTTATACATATACATATATATGTACATACACCTATATATACACATATATGTACATACACCTATATATATACACATATATATGTACATACACCTATACATATACATATATGCACACAGAGACAGAGAGGCAAGGGAGAATATATAGGTATATCTTGCCAGTAGATATGTGTAAGCAGGTTCCAGGTATTTATGTAAATGAGAAGATACTACAATATCTTGAGGCATTTGCTTTTTTTTTTAATGTTTATTTATTTTTGAGAAAGAGAGTCAAAGAACAAGTGAGGGGGTGGCAGAGAGAGAGGGAGACACAGAATCCCAAGCAGGCTCCAGGCTCTGAGCTGTCAACACTGAGACCGATGCAGGGCTTGAACCCACGAACCATGAGATCATAACCTGAGCCTGAACCAACTGAGCCACCCAGGTGCCCTGCTTTTTTGGTTTGTATTCTTAATCTTGAAGACTCTTCCTTAGGGAAATTTATTTTTTTAATGTTTTATTTCTAGGAGAGAGAGAGAGAGAGAGAGACAGTGTGAGCAGGGGAGGGTCAGAGAGAGAGGGAGTCACAGACTCTGAAATGGGCTCCAGGCTCTGAGCTGGCAGGGCTCGAACCCACGAACCGCGAGATCATGACCTGAGCGAAAGTCGGACACTTAACAGACTAAGCCACCCGGGCACCCCTCTTCCTTAGGGAAATTTAGAGGCAGTGATGGGTGGATACTTTGTAGCCAGCGTCTGATCAGGCAGAGGGAAGTTGGACCTACCTAGGCAGGCTCGGTTTAGAGATAATAGTCCAGCCGTGCTGGGTTCACCCAGAAGTACTGTGTGTGGAACAAAACTAGAAATAAATCTCCAAGGGGAATGCTCACAGGCCTGGGTGTGGGGGGGAGGCATCAAAGGATGTTGGTCTCCCCAGCCTGGGGAGGGAGAAATAAGAAAGACACAAAAATTCCTCCTAGATACTTAAAAAAATATAAACTTAATTTACATTAGAAATATAAGTAACTATTTTAAAAAATCTCACAAGCAGGACAAAGGATTTATTTATCATATAGATAATGTCAGTTTAGAAATATTTATTTCAAGCAAAAGAAATCAGGAGACTGAGTGTCTTCTTTGCCTTTAAAAGCCCCCTGATTATATTGTACACCTGAAACTAATGTAACCCTGTATGTTCATTATACTCCAAAAAAAAAAAAAATCCCCAAGATTAAAGTAAGGGCCATCTAAACAAAGTATAAGATCCGGTATTATTGCTCAAATCTAAGTAGAGTCCTTTGCGATAAAGTTTGTAGGGATTCCCAGGCCCCACCCTAGACTTCTTGAATCCCATCCCCTTGGGAGGAGAGGCTGAAGTTTGCATTTTAAAGGCTCTCTGGGCCATTCTGATGTGTCATTCTCTGTACTTAGGAATGTTCTAGCAGAGCAAAGATGGCTGTGCGTTGTGACTCAGATGAGCTAATTATTGGCACTTGGTATTTTTATGAGCATTCCAGAGACATGTGAGGTGGGGGTGGGGGGGAGGGCGTTGACTCCAGGCAAGCTTGAATTCTGTGGGTTTGCATTTGCTCGTGTTTGTGACATTCTGGCTCTCCGTTCCCACATCTCCGCTCCCTACCTGGCCTGATCCCTCAAAGGTCATTCAACTTCTACTTCTGAACAAAGATGGCTGCCCTGTGCTCCTGTCTCTTTTCTGGCCCTGGTGAGTCAGGGTAGGTCAGAAGGTCCTTTTTAATCTAGCTGTAAAGCAAACATGGAGCAGGTCCCAGACGACATGCCTCAGTTTACATTCTAGTCTGGTCCTGTCATCACCGAAGGCATCCCGAGGCATCCCAAAGCTCAAGAGTCACCTCTAAGCCAAAATGGCTCCACATTTATGGTGTATGCAGGTCCATCCACACTCCTGGTTGGTCGCCTTTCTCTGTCCCCTCCTTAGTTTGGGAACCTCTTCTTGGCTGCTGGAGGTGACAGAGGGGCTATGGAAGTCTGAAGACGATTCAGATGCTTTTTCTACCTCAAGCACAGACACTAGTCTACCTCCTTTCAGCTTTTCAATATCTCAAACAGATTTCCTTCTATTTTCATTACTCAACTTACTGGAACACTAAATTGACTTCTAGTTGCTTCTATTCAAATCCTCAAGACCTTCTAGGGGCGCCTGGGTGGCTTAGTCGGTTAAGCGTCCGACTTTCGCTTAGGTCATGATCTCGCGGTCCGTGGGTTCAAGCCCCGCGTCGGGCTCTGTGCTGACTGCCAGCTCAGAGTCTGGAGCCTCTTTCGGTCTGTGACTTCCTCTCTCTCTCTGATCCTCCCCTGCTCACGCTGTCTCTCTCTCTCCTAGAAATAAATAAAACATTAAAAAAAATTAAACAAACAAACAAACAAACAAACAAACGAAAACAAATCCTCAAGGCCTTCTAGATAATTCTCAGGAAACTTTCCCTGAAGAATTTGGCAATGAGTGGTCAGAACATCGGGGCCACCAATGAGGTGGTTCCTAGCTTATGTTTTAGGCTCTTTGGGAAACAGAGATATCCAACTGCCTTGAATAAGGAGGGTCACAGGACAGAGACAGGTAGAGATAAGAAATCTCATGGAAATGGGAAATTGTTTGCAAACTGCAGAGTCACGGAGGATGCAATAGGGTCTCAATGACAGGATTACATTCTTGTGCCCTGGAAGTCCGAATGTGTGAATCTCAACTAGAATTTTGCAACATCAAATATGCTGACTCCAATACTCTCTGTATGACTCACAATCACACTTTCCAGGAGGGAGAGAGGCTCTGCCTAGATCGGTTTTTGTGCTAGGCCACCTCAGTCTGGAGGCCACCTCAGTCTTCTGGCCAGACTACAGATGGGCTACCTTTGAGCTAGGTGCCCACCTGTGGCCCAATCAGCTGTGGCCAGGGAGTGCTGGCTGGAGGTAGACAGCACATCATAGGAAGCATGACCACTGTCACAGCTGAGCTCCCTAGAAGCCGACCCTGAAGATTAGTGTGAAAGTGATTTACCCAGAAAGCGTTTCTCTGGAAAAACTAGTAGAGAAATGAGGAAGTGAGATCTAGACATCTAGACGGGAAGTCAGGAGAGGAGGGGTATGGTATCACGCCAAATCCTAAGGAAGGAAGGTTTGGTTCAGTGCCTTAGGGGGAGCTCTGGAGATAGGGTAGGTCCCACCTCAGAGTCGTTCCAATCAGGGCAAGTCTAGTACCCTATAGTATAGGCACCTGCAGAAATGGCCAACTGAGGCTAACATAAATCAAAGGACAACACAGAGCAGACAAGTTCCCATTCACCAGACTCTGGCTCTTTCCAGTGTATGAAGAAGAGAGGAACTGTTTTCAACCATGCAAACAAAGAGAAATTAACTTCCCTATTAATCACTGAGGAATACCATTTCTAATATCTGATCCAGATATCTGTCTATAGCCAGCTCTGTTATTTCCGCAGACTTGCCCCAGTTTAAGGAGCGACAGTATTCCGTATTACCTAGAAGCTGAGTAACCTTTCAGGAGTCTCTGGCTGACAGTGGGTCCTTCTTTTGGGGACTCTCCCCACGCTGGAGGCCGCACCATACAGGCTTTCCCATGTGCAGCCAGATGGTAATCTCTTCAAAGATACAAAGGGGACCCACTCACACGGATACAGACATTCAACTGCCAGCTCTCAGGGAAAAGTATATTCCTATACACACACACACACACACAACTTTATTATATACGTTAATGATATAAGGGATGTATAGTACACAATTCATAAGTAATAATGATATATAATATTCTGTGTTGTAACTTGCATATAGCCAATTGGTTTTCACAGAGTACTTCTACTGATGCTTGCTAAACTCCTCTATCTCTGGGCAGCCTTATCTACCATTGATGAATGAGGGGAGTTCCAACCTGAATGTCAGTTGGTATCTTCATTTATGTGAACAAGCTAAGACAAACATGAAGATGTGTGTTGGAACTTCATTCAACAACAAGAGCGACGTCAAAAATGGTTCTCGCGACTAAGGCTGGAAGAACATCATCCCTGTCCCCAAAGGGCCCATAGTCTCATGGGAGAGACAATATGTAAAATCATATGATGATGTGATAATGACTTTGAGGGAAACACAAGGAAAGAGAGCCCTGTGGGAGCTTATCATGTCGCACTGAACCAGGAGGCCACACAAAAATGTGACGTTGGGCATGTCATTTAGTTTCTAGAATCACAGCTTGTCACCTGCTAATCAAGGGAGTAGAAGATGATATTTAAACTTGACTGAGTCTATGTACCTTTGGTATCTCTGCAGGTACTCAGTCCCCACAGGGCGTGCCCTGCAATTTCACGCTATGAAAAGTCTATTCGATTTCAAAAGCATACGGTGACACACACCCCTACCTACAAATAGCTTAGTAACATAAGCAAAACACAACAGCGGTGGCTGATATCGTCTTACTGTGGTTGTAAATGATAAAATTCTCAACGAATGCATCACACACTCACGTTTCCCAATCAGTGCCCTGCGAAGCCCTTTTCTGTAAATATGAGTACTGTATTCTGTGCCTTAAGTCAGTGTAGATCCCACATCCAATTCATAGGTTGACTTGCTGCTTCCAAAAGTATCTATAGTCAACAGAGCAATCAAGGAAAATAAAGCCATTGATAGGGGTGGTGTGAACTTGAATAAAATGTTGCAAATCTGTTTCTCCCTCATTCCTGAGACCCCATGGCAGAGAATGCATTGCAAGGCTTACATTATTCTATACTTTTAGACTGCACTTTAGAACTTACATTATTCTACGATTTAGGCTCTCAGGTTTTTACAATGTAATATTTCTGATTTCCCCATATAGATTGATTGCCATAAAATGGAATTAAAAGCATTTAGAAAGAGTGGGTGGATTAGAGACAGCTGGATATAAGGTAATATATTCTCTTCTTTTAGGAGCACAATTTTTTTTAGTTTTACTTTTTTAAAAAGCTTTAAATTCAAGTCAGTTAACATACAGTGTAGTCTTGGCTTCAGGAGTAAAAACCCAGTGATTCATTGCTGACACACAACACCCAGTGCTCATCCCAACAAGTGCCCTCCTCAATGCCCATCTCACACTTAGCCTCCCCTCCCCCATTCCGCAACCCTGTTTGTTCTCTGTATTTAAGAGTCTCTTATGGTTTGCCTCCCTCTGTGTTTTTATCTCATTTTTCCTTCCCTTCCCTTATGTTCATCTGTTTTGTTTCTTAAATTCCACATATGAGTGGAATCATGTATTTGTCTATTTAATTCTCCTAAACATTCTCCCTCACTCCCATACACTCACCCCCATACACCTCTTTCACCTCCTTTCTCTCTCTCTCTCTGTGGGTCCTTCTTCCGTCTTTTTTTCCGTGTGCCTCCCTTTGGCTTCTCCTCCCCACCCACCCCCCCTCACCCCTGCACTTCTAGATAATATACTTAGATGCGGAACTGTCATCAAGCCTCAACTGCATTAGAATCTTTCACTGGATACACAGATACACCAGGTATTTCTCGATTGCTTTGGAGAAGGTCTGCGATTAGGCAGACATGTACATCAATTTTTCTTTCTCTTACTGAAACATATTTTAAGGACACATTTAATGTTAAACCAGTGTTTCCTGAGAGAGAGAGCCCAAGTCTTTTCCTTAGAGCGAGGAAGGAGGGGAGGAGACAGGTGTGACTGTGGAGTCTTGCCCCGTATCCTGCACGTAAAACGGGCCACCAAGCCCTCCGCAGCTGGAGTTCCGACTCAGGTGCCGCAGGAAAGGCGGGGGAATCACCGCAGCCTCTCCCTTGAGTTGCGCTTCACCGGGTCACCTCCGGGACCCAGCGGGTCTCCGGGGGAGCCGTGGTTACTAGGCGCGAGAGCGTCCATGGCAACCGCCGGCCACAGGGTTTCCCTCGGTTCCTCGCGTGCCCGCCCCTCCTCCTACGGGCCAATCAGCTCCCGGAGATCCGACAGGGGCGGCCGTTGAGTGGTCCACGGGCGCTGACGTCACAAGTGGGAAAGGCGGGGCTAAGGCCGGACCGGTAGGGGTCCCAGCCCTCCAGGGCGGTAGGTTGGGGGGCGCTGCTACCCTTTCGGCTCAGCGTCCCTTCCCCACCCCTTGCCGCTGCAGGCTGACAGGTAAGTGGCCTCCTAGGCTCCTGCGTGCCACTGGGACGACCCCTCCAGGGTCCCCTTCCCCAGTGAGGCCCCAAAGCCTGACCTCAGAACTGGGGGGAAGGTGGAAACCCTGAAATTCCCCCCCATCTGCACTTCCCTGCTCCCACCCCTCAACCCCCTACCCCATGCCTTTGTAACTTACATCCCGCTGCTCTGGAAGGATTGAGGAGCTATTTCTGAATACAGAACCAGCCAAGGGGCGTCCAGCACCCCCACCCCCACCCCCCGCCCCCCGACCCTGTGCTCCTTGGTGTAATTTCTCAGGGCTCTTCGGTTCCATTGTCGAGCTGTGTCCTGCTTCATTAGCCAGGTTTCTAAGTGCCACCGAGGGCCGAGCCCTACAGTCACCTGGCTGCGCAAGGAGGGTTCCTGCAGTTCCCATCAAGGCAGGGGTTTTCCCACGCCCGTGGCCATTTCTGTTTGGCTCTGATCATGAAGCTCTTGTATTTGACTGTTTAGACCAAGCTCTTTATGTTTACTCCCTGGGTGCTTATAATGGTGCAGATAAGCATTTTAGAAATGGGGAAAATTAGTTGTTCGGTCACTGTGAAAAAGACAAGCGAATTGTTTCACCAATAGGCAAAGTGTTTCGGGGTTTCTGAGAAAATATCTACTGTTTTTCTTTTTCTTTATTTATGCTTAAATATTTATTTTGGGAGAGAGACAGAGAGCGTGGGCAGGGAAGGGGCAGAGAAGGAGGGGGGAGAGAGAATCTCAAGCAGGCTCCGTGCTGTCAGTGCAGAGCCACAGCTGGGGCTTGACCCCCACCAACTGGGAGACCATGACCTGAGCTGAAAGCAAGAGTCGGACTCTCAACCGACTGAGCCACTCAGGAGACTCAACTGGTTTCTTTTTAAAATGAAATATTTTATGCAGTAAAATGAATGGTTCAAGCATCCATGCACCCATGCCTCACTTCAAGCTAAGCATCTAGAGTCGTGGATGAAGTCTCTTTCCTATGTACCCCCTGGGGACTCCCGTCCCCTCTCTCCTTTGGGCCGGTTTCCACAACTCCCAAATTCTGAGGTCAGACATTGGGTCATCACTGGGGAAGGGGACCCTATAGGGCTCATCCCAGCAGGCGTATCTACCAGAATTTAGTGTTTACTTATATTCTGTGTATTTTTATACCTTTACTAATTAGGTATTTGTCCAAAAATGAACATACAGTGTTATTTTTCAAGTTTATATAATGGTGTCGTGCTTTACATGCTTTAGGACGTGCATTTTAACTGTCGTGTGACAATGGTTAATGAACTTCCTGTTGATGATGAATGCACACAACTGTTGATGGACTTTTCGACTGTTTGCTTTTAAGAATTGTTAGAAACATATTCCTATACATTCTGATTGTGTACTCGTTCAACTTTCTCTAGGTATATATAAAAAAGTTGAGTTGCTGAATCAAAGGGAATGTGCCTTTTCTTTTCTTTTAAGTTTATTTTTATTTATTTTGAGAGAGAGATAGGGAGTGAGTGGGAGAAGGGCCGAGAGAGAGGGAGACAGAATCCCAGGCAGGCTCCTCACTGTAAGCAAACAGCTGGACGAGGAGCTTGAACTCACCAACCATGAGATCATGACCTGAGCCGAAATCAAGAGTTGGACTCTTAACTGGCTGAGCCACCCAGGCCCCTGGGAAATGTGCTTTTTCAACTTTACTAGATATGTGTACCATCGCTCTCCAGTGTATGTTCATTTACGTTTCCACTCTCAGCGACGAGAGTGCCTTATTAAACATTTTTCTTTGGAAGAAAGAATATTTAACTTTTCTAGCATTCGTATTTAATATATGCTTAAAGAGAAATTGTTTAATGCTGAAATCTGATACGATTTTTAAAAGTTCTGCTGCTCATTAATGTATTGGAGACAGTGTTTTATTTCTGTTCCAATTTGAAACTGTGAGTCATGAGATGGATATGACCAAGGGACTGTATGTGATCATTTCAAGCCTAACTTGGTCACTGACCTGAGGCAGGGTGTGAAGCAAGTCATGGAAACCCTCTCTACTTGTCATATCTTCTGCAGAAAATTATCTACAGGTTTTTGTGCCTTAAAATATTTATGATTTTAGGGGTGCCTGGGTGGCTCAGTCAGTTGAGCGTCTGACATCGAACTCACAGTTTGTGGGTTCTCTCTCTGCCACTCCTCCACTCGCACTCTGTCTCACTCTGTCTCTCAAAAATAAACAAACATAAAAAAATTTTTTAATTTATGATTTAAAAATAATTTTTAAAAGTGTTTTATTTATTTCTGAGAGAGAGAGAGACAATGTGAGCAGGGGAGGGACAGAGAGAGAGGGAGATACAGAATCTGAAGCAGGCTCCAGGCTCCCAGCTGTCAGCACAGAGCCCGACGTGGGACTCGAACCCACAGACTGTGAGATCATGACATGTCCGAAGTCGGACGCTTAACCAACTGAGCCCCCCAGGTGCCCCAATTGATGATCTTAAGTCTTGCCTAAATATGCTAATAAAATATGTTTATCCAACTGAAGGTCATCTTTTGGATTGTATGTGGAGCTTTCCAGTACTTAACAGTCTTTGTGTGATTAATTATATTTTTAGAATGTTAATATTTATAGAAGACAATTATAACATTTTTCCCCAGTGGGTAAATAACTATTGACTCCACATTAAATACAGTCAAGCACTGTATTTGACTTCATTTCTTAAAATGTTTTTTGGTCATGCCTAAAAGTATAATAAAAAACAATTGCATAATTTAGGGTATGAATTTTTCCATAGCTATTTTCAGTCATTTTTCCAAAGAATTTGTTCAGTTAACTTGCAAATATGAGACATTTATAGCATCAGTTAATGATCTTAGTATGTGCTACACGAGCCCTATTCAGATGTGACTGAGTTAGAATTTAGAGATTTAAATGTTGTAAAAGACACATCATCAAAGTAAGCTATAGGCTTTTTAAAAAACTGAGTTATTATTCCCTCATAGAAGTTTGGTAGAATTCATCAACAAATCCATCTAGGCATGAAGTTTTCTTTGAGGAAAGATTTTAAACCATAGATTGAATTCCTTTCACTACCCTAGGGCTATTCAGGGGATCAATTTCTTCTTTAGTCAGTTTTGGTTATTTGTATCTTTAAAGAATTTTGTCCATCTCACCTCTGCTGCCAAATTTCTTGGCACAAAGTTGTTAGTAACGTTGCTTTATTAATGGTCTAATGTTTGCAGGATGTTTGGCAATACCTCTTTTTCATTCTTGACATTAGTAATTTTTCATCTCTTTTTATCTTGATCAGTCTGGTGAGAGGTTTATCAATTTTATTGTTAGAATTTCACTGCTTTTGTTTTTCTGTTTGCCTGGTTTCTATTTCACTGATTTTCCCTTTTTATTATTTCTTTCCTTCTACTTTGTCTTTACTTTGCTTCTATCCACCCCACCCCACTATTAAGAATAAAGTGGAGAGCACTGATTTTAGCTAATTCTTATTTTCTAGTATCATCACTGAAAGCTATAAACTTCTGTCTAACACTGTTTTAGCCACATCTCACAATTTTGATATGCTGTTTTTAGTCTCATTCAGTTCAAAATATTTTTTAATTTCCCACATGATTTCTTCATTGACCTAGAAGATATTTAGAGGTGTTTTAATTTCCTATTATTTGAGAAATTTCCAAAAATCTTTCTATAGTTGATTTCTAATTTAGTTTGGTATGGTCAGAGAACATATTCTGTATCATTTCAATATTTTATGTTTATTGAGAACTTGTTTAATGGTTAGTATATGGTCTGCCTTGGTGAATATTCTCCGTGCAGTTGGAAATAGTATGTAGTCTGCTGTTTAAACTGTTTCTTTCAGTTTTATTGAGATAAATTGAATAAATATAGCACTATATAAGTTTAAGGCATATAGCATAATGTCTTAACTTACGTGTATTGTGAAATGATCACCACAATGTTTAGTTAATATCTGTCATCTCATATAGATACAAAGAATCTGCTGTTTGGATGGTGTGTTCCAAACATGTGAATTATGTCCAATTAGTTTTACTGTTCAAGTAGCTTATTTATCAACCAATTTTCTATTTTTTCTAACAACTACTGACAGAAGAGTGCTGAAATATCTGACTATAGCTGTGGATCTATTTCTCATTTTAGTTCTGCCAGATTTTGCTTTATGTGTTAAAAATTCTATTGATGGTTACATAGACATTGAAGAACATTTTATCTCCTTGATTAATACTTTTATCCTTGTTTCTCTCTTTATTTGTGATAATATCTATTGTTCTGAAGTCTGGTTGGTTTGTTATTAATATAGGCACTTCAGTATTCTTTTGATTTGTATTTACATGACATCTTTTTCTATTTTATTTTTAACTCATCTGTGTTTTATATTTAAAATGGGTTTTTATATTTATAATTAAGTTTATTTATATTTATATTTTATATTTTAAATGGTTTTTTTTTTTTTGACAGGATATGTTCAATATTGCTTGTAAAAACCAGCTTAGGAATCTGTTCCTTTTGATTTGATTGTTTAAACCATTTATTATGAATATAATTATCAATGTGATTAGGTTTTTTGTTTACCATCTTGTTATTTTTTTTCTCTTTGTCTTATTTTTGTCTTTTTCTCTTGGATTAATTTCTTTTAACAATTCTTTGAATTGTGTATGCAGTTCTGCTGATGATCAATACCCTTGGCTTTTGTTTCTATGAAGAAATTTTATTCCACCTTCATCTTTGAAGGATGCTTTCACTGGATATACAGTTGTAGGACTACACTTTCTTCCAGCCATTTAAAGATGTTGTTCGAGGGGCGCCTGGGTGGCTCGGTCAATTGAGCGTACTACTTCAGCTCAGGTCATGATCTCACGGTTTGTGGGTTTGAGCCCATGGTTTGTCAGGCTTTGTGCTGACAGCTCAGAGCCTGGAGCCTGCTTCAGATTCTGTATCTCCCTCTCTCTCTGACCCTCCCCTGTTCACACTCTCTCTCAGAAATAAATAAAAAACAATGAAATCTGGCCATGTGTAGCAACATGGATGGACCTTGAGGGTGTTAAGCTGAGCGAAATAAGTCAGGCAGAGAAGGACAAATACCATGTGTTTGCACGTATAGGAGGATTAGGAGGAACTTGACAGAGGAACAAGGGGGAGAAGAAGGGGGGAAATGGTGGGGGAAAGGGAGAGAAGCAAACCATGAGAGACTCTTGAATGCTGACAAAAACTGAGGACTGATGGATGTGGGGGGGAGGAGGAATGGGCATGGAGGAGGACACTTGTGGGGATGAGCACTGAGTGTTATGTGGAAACTAATTTGACAATAAACTATTAGAAAAAAAAATTAAAAAATAAAAAAAATTTAAAAAAAGAAAGAAATTAAAAGAAAAAATATTAAAGATGTTGTTCGATTGTCTTCTGGCTTGCATAGTTTTTGACAAGAATTTTGCAGTAATTTTTACCTTTGTTCCTGTCAATGTAGTGTGTCTTTTTGCTTTAATTCAAGTTTTTCTCTGTATTGCTGATTTTCAGCAATTTGATTATGATGATCTTTGAGGTGATGGTAGTGGTGAGGATGATGATGGTAGTATTGCATGTGCGTGTGTGTGTGTGTGTGTGTGTGTGTGTGTGTATGTGTGTGTGTAGTGTGTGTTTACCCTCTTGGAATGTTCAGAGCTTCTTGGACCTAGGACTTTATAGTTTTCATCAAATTTGGAAAATATGCAGTTATTATTTCTTCAAATATCTTTTCTCCACCCCTCCCTTTCTATATCACATTCCCAAGAACATGATTTAGTCTAACACTTGATACCATGCCTATGTTACTGAGGATTTTCTCTCTCTCTCTCTTTATTTTTTTTTAGTTAAAAAAAAGTCTGTACTGGGGCGCCTGGGTGGCTTAGTCGGTTAAGCGTCCGACTTTCGCTTAGGTCATGATCTCGCGGTTCGTGGGTTCGGGCCCCGCGTCGGGGGCTGCTGACTGCCAGCTCAGAGCCTGGAGCCTGTTTCAGTCTGTGACTCCCTCTCTCTCTGACCCTCCCCTGCTCACGCTGTCTCTCTCTCTCTCTCTCTCTCTCTCCTAGAAATAAATAAAACATTAATAAAAAAAATTTTTAAAAAGTCTGTACTTTGGTTTGATTAGATTTGAAGTCACTAATTAGACTATGTCTAATGTGCTGTTAATCCCATCTAGTGAAATTGTTCAAGTATATACTGTATAAATATATATCTTATGTTTTATTCCTAAAGTTACATTTGGTTCTTTTTTAAATCTTCCACACCTCTCTTCATTATGTTCTTGTTTTTCTTAAATACTTCTATTCTGTTTGTTCTATCACATCTTTCCTGTTGACTGATTTTTTTTCCTAATCATGTGTCACTTTTTTCTGCTACTTGGCATGTCTGGTAATTTTGATCGAATGCTGGACATTGTTATATGTATGAATGTCTTGCTGTCATCAAGCAATTAAATTACTTGCAGATTAATTTGATCTCTTTGAGGCCTCTTTTTAAGCTTTGCTAGAATGAATCTCCAGTACTTTCATTCCAGAGACAGGTCAGCTTCATCTCTAATGTGTGACTCCTCTGGGGTCCCCGTGGAATGCTCCAGGTGGTCACCAACAACTCTCCACTCTGACTGCTCTGAGGTCAAAATGTCTCTCCACCTTCTGTGAGCTCTAGAAATTGTCCAGATAACAAGCCTGCCATCCTTCTTTGCCAAAATTTGTGGAATGTCCCTTGATGTATGTGCAGCCTGTTCCTCAGCAAAGACTCAGAGGATCTCTACGTAGACTTAGGGGGCTTGATTTATTCTGGAATCCGGCTTCACAACTTCCAGCTGTCTCAGCTTCTCCAAATTCTGATCTCCTCCTCGACTCACAAATGTTGACAGGCTCTGTTCCGTTTTCATCTGTTTTTCCCGTAATCTGGAAATTGCTTCTGGGCAGAATGCCAGCATAATCAGAAACCTTGCCTTATTTGTTTCTCTTCTCTCAGGAATCAGAGTCTTGTGCTGCCTATTGTCCAGTGTCTGAAAACAGGTGTTTCATATATTCGGTCTAGTTTTTTGAGATGTAAAAGCCCAAGTCTAGTTTTTATTACTCTATCATGATTGGAGGCAAGAATCTATTTTGAATTTTTAAGTATTTCTTAGGCCATGACACTCTCAGTTTCTTGGACCAATAATGACCCAAAACGTAAGATCTTGCCACGCTGTCGTCTTTTAGTCACTCTTTCTGAATGACATGAGATGGCTGACTGGAGCTAGGACTTGTGTAACTGTATAGAACATTGTGTATCATGTAGGATATTGTGTCTCCATGTGAAATTTATTGCCCCCCGTGAGGAGCTCTACATCTGTGAACTTTAAACAACTGAGCTTTATGCATCAGAGTCCCGATTTTAAATTACATCCCATCCTTAATTAAAAAATATTAACACTGGAAACTTTTGTAAACTATATTGAATTTCTTCATCTGTACGTCTCCTGTGTCTTAGGAAGCTCTCATTTCACAAATCACCACTCAGAGCAGATGACTCATGGTTTAACAAACATGGGTTGAGATGCCTCAGGACTTCAACATAATAGGTGCTGGGCAAATATATGTGGTAATTCTACACTTGGAATTCTTTGGTTGAAGGACCAAGGGAGTTGCTAGTTTTTATTGTCAAGAATTAAGAAAACCCAAGTGAGACTGGTCCGATGCCTGCTTGAAGCTTCTCGCTGAAAGAAGGCTGACAAGATTATTTCTAGATTTGACTGGAGAGGATGTTAGAACTAAAAGTAACCATGGGGACCTTATGGGCTCACGTTGCTTTGAATTTGCTCTTTCGAAAACAGTGTTTAGTTTTCAAATGGAGGTGAAGACATATGATTCACTATTAAGGTTTCTATTTCGCCATCATGCTCCTAGGCTCGGCCAGTACAAGGTGTTTGGGGACTGAAGGAAGGAAGAATTGGGAAAAAGTCAGGAAGCCAGGGTTGTGTGGGCCACCACCAGTGGCAGTGGTCAGCTGTTTCATCACGTGTGGAATGAGTGCATTTTGATTTGACCACAGTTCTAGAAATAGATTATTCTGTGATTTGGGGACTTAAGGTCTCAAGACATAGCTCTTTAAATAATCATCGAATATTTTCTTTCCTAAGACAGCTATAGAATTGGATCTGATTTATTTTTCCTTTTCAGTAAATGGGCCCATAGACACTAACCCCCAAGTGGAATGATGTTTATATTCTGAAAAGTATGTAGGAGCGCCTGGGTGACTCAGTCAGTTAAGCATCCGACTTCGGCTCAGGTCATGATCTCATGGTTTGTGGGTTCGAGCCCCACATCAGGTTCTGTGCGGACAGCTCAGAGCCTGGAGCCTGCTTCAGATTCTGTGTCTCCCTCTCTCTCTGCCTCTCCCCCACTCATGCTCTGTCTCTGTCTGTCTCAAAAATAAGTAAACTATAAAAAAATTTTTTTTAAATCCTGAAAAGTATGTCACTTTCTGGGCTAATCGTGATCAAAAGTTCCAGACAATAGAATACTTTTCAACTGGTAAACAGGAGGAAGTGGATGGATATGTTCTAAGAGGGGGAGAGGTCAGAAGCATGTGTTTTCAAAAATACATGGTCTAAATGATACATGAAATGATTAAGATAATTCAGTATTTGTATTTAAAAAGCTCTATTCATAGGTATATATGGTATACAAGTAGATGCAATTTTAAAGTAGCTTTGAAAACGATATATATGTTATATACAAATAGGAAAATGTGAAAAGAAACAACTATTAATGCACTATTCAATGCCTACTTGGGGACATGGATGGATATTTATCTTTTACTTTATATATTCTTCTGTATTACTAGTTTAAAAAGCTAATACTTATTGAACACTTATTTTGTTCCCGGAACTGGGCTAAGCATTCCAGATACTTACCATTGTCTTGCTTAGTCTTCACAATTGCCCCAGAAGATCCATATGGGAGGTGCCTTGAGGTAGCAAATTGCCAGGAAAAGGGAGCCAGGAAAAGGGAGCTAAGCATTTGCCTCGAGCTATGTTTGCAAACCAAGCCAACCATTCTTACCCAAGCTGTGTGCACATTCAGGATGACTTGGTAGGGGAGAAGGTTGCCAGGCAACTCCTTGCCTTCAATACCTCTCCTAACTGTCCAAAGAAGTAAGTGCATTATTATTCCCAATTTAGAGATGAGGAAATTGAGGCACAGAGAGTTTCAGTAATTTGCCCCATGCCTCACTGCTAGTAAATAGCAGAGCCAAGATTTGAATCCCCTTCTGTTAACATGCATACTTCAGGCTCTTAATGTAGACTTCTTACAAGATAAGGATAAATTTAAATCATAATTTAAAAAAAATTCAGAGACTCTGATGGCTAACCTAAAAAATGTGATTTTAGTATATTCTAGAAACAGAGATGGGGAAAAAAATCTTTTTGGAGCATATTATCACTGGTAAAGGTAGATATCAAATTAGAACAAACACCTAATATGTTAGGGAGCACTGTTACTAAAACGAAGTCCATTATGGTTTTTAAGTTGTAAATTTTCACCAAATATTAATTTATGTGACTGTCTGTTTTTATGTGTCCCCCTCCCCTTTTAAACAGGAGAGATTTACAAATAGTGTTTGAGCATCATGGAGCCTCTAGGTTCTACATTAGCGGCAACCTATGCCCACCCTAGACCAGCACCAACCAACTTTCTACCAGCCATCAGTACCCTGGCATCAAGCTATAGGGACCGCTTCCCCCACTACAATGTAACCCATCCCTTGAGCCTTCCTTGGAGACCAAGCACATACTACAAAGTAGCCTCCAACTTGCCAACCTTGGGCCCGTACTGCACCGGAGCTCAGAAGGTGTGCGAGAGTACCATGCTTCCCTTTGTTTCCAACAGAACCACTCTCTTCACAAGGTACACTCCGGATGATTGGTATAGGTCCAATCTAACCAATTATCTCGAGTCCGACACTTCCCGACATAATTCAGAGAGGCTAAGGGTAGATACATCTCGCCTAATTCAAGACAAATATCAACAAACAAGGAAAACTCAGGCAGACTCCACTCAAAATTTGGGAGAGCGAGTCAATGACATAGGATTTTGGAAATCTGAAATCACTCATGAGTTGGATGCAATGATTGGAGAAACAAATGAACTCACTGATGTTAAGAAAAAATTGGAGAGGGCGTTGATGGAGACAGAAGCCCCTCTTCAGGTAAATATAAGACCTTTTGATTAAAAAAAAAACCTACTATGTATCTGTATGATTGTGACCCAACGGTTGAATTACTCAGGTTATTACCTATTGAATTATGTTTCCCTTTAGCTGTAGAAGGCAACCTCCTGTCTATACATCTGTAATTAATTTCACAATTGGTAAAACCATTACCAATTTTACACATTATACAGAACAACTATTTAAGTAGAAAGAATTCTGAATGTAAAACAAAGGAGGCTAATTAGATACTTTTTTTTTTTTAATTTTTGAGAGAGAGAGTGAGTGAATGTTAGTGGGGGAGAGGCAGAGAGAGAAGGAAACAGAGCATCCGAAGCAGGCTCCATACTCTCAGTGGAGAGCCCAACTCAGGGTTTAAACTCATGAACTGTGAGATCGTGACCTGAGCTGAAACCTAGAGTCAGATGCTTAACTGACTGAGCCACCCAAACGCCTTGAGAGACATTTGTAAGATACACATTTTTTTGTGGTGAGAATGCCATCTTCCCATCTATTAAATAGGCAGCTTGTTCATGGCTGTGCCATTATTTGAGGGAAAAAATACTATTCTTTTAATCTGTCTCATGAAATGCCTCCTGTACATATGTTGATTCCTTTTTAGGGCATAATGAAATGTTCAAGGAGATCATATTAGGAGATAGAATGAGTTTGATTGAATAGAGAAATGGACCTGAACTCGAGCCAGTTGTGGTGATCACGGAGGCAGCATTTTAGTTTGTTGGTGGCCTCTGGTTACCACTCACCCCAAATGTGTGATGGAAGGAGGGCCCTCCAAGCTCATTATATCCCCCCACCATTGACAGAGGACATTCTGTATTTGAAGATGCGCAAGGCACAGAAATTATTTCCGAAAGTATATATATATTGAAGCTAACACCAATTTTCTTCATTTTTGTATGACTTCCTTCCCATGTGATAAGCGTTTGTAGGAGATGTTCATTATGACATCCGTGGCAGAAGGGTTTAGAGTATTAAGGAGCTAGAAGTCTAAAGGGTTGAAGAATTTGTTGGAGACCTCTGCACATTGTTACTTCTCATTGTGCACCCCCTTCCCCCCACCAAACACAAGCACACATAAACACACACAACCACCAGAAATTCCAAGAAAGAGTGACAGTACATGAATGATGTCCTTCTAAATTAACTTGTCATGAAATGTCGTTTGAAGATGGGAAGCATTCCACACTTTCTTCATGCTCTGACTCATTTCTGGACACCTGTCTGTTCTGCACCCCACCGGACCCACCCCACTTCAGAGTATCCTCAAAGTGACAGCCACTTACGCCCTGAATTTCCAAAGCACATTCAGTTTTGTCCTTTCTTGAGTAATCCTTTCAGTGAAATGGGTCTAATTTGAATATTTTTTTCTACAGTTTTTGTCCAGATATTTCTGGGTGCTAGAACATTTACTATGAGCACCGTGTGAGAAGGTCTTGATTAAGATTAGTGTTTGTTGGGTGTCTGACTTAGGCTCAGGTCATGATGTCACAGTTTGTGGGTTCGAGCCTCATGTTGGGCTCTGTGCTGACAGCTCAGAGCCTGGAGCCTGGTTCAGATTCTGTGTCTCCCTCTCTCTCTGCCCCTCCCCTGCTCATGCTCTCTCTCCCTTTCTCAAAAATTAAAAAAAAAAAAAAACATTAAAAAAATTAAGATTAGAGTTAGTCACATGAACAGGAACATCTCAGAAGGAAAAATACAGATGATCAACTAGTTTAAGCAAAAAAAGTTAAAATTCAGTAATAAAAATGCAAATTAAGTCAACGAAGTATCCATCTTTGGCCTATCATATCTGCAACAATGAAAACTGATGATGTCTAGAGTTGGCTAAAGTACAGGGGATGGATACCTTTCTATGTTGCTGGTAAGATTAGTAGAATCCTAGTAGAATGTGCGTTAGTAGAAACTTATGAAAAGCAGGTGAGTAATATACATTAGACTACTCAGAGCTCCCCTCAGCCTCTTAATCCATCTTCTAGTAAATGTGACTTTTACTATTAAAAAATATGCATTCATTGAAAGAGTTTGTTCAAGGATACTATGTCCAGATTATAGTGTACATACTATAAATTTTATGCTTAAAAAATTAAGATTATACAGTTGTTCTGTATCATGAAATAGTCTTTGGAAAAGAGTATTTTAACATTTACATAATGTTCTTTCATATATAATTTATTGTTAGCAATCCAAGCTGTTTTCCACTAGAGTCATTAACCTACTTTGTCTCAAAGAATATTTTATGACCAGAGCCTACCATTTAATGCCAGTCCTAAAAAGCATACTCTAAAATGGTAAGAAGATTATAACATTTTTTTAAAAAATTAAAAACAACAAAGAAAACAGTGATAGGAATTTGGCTAGATCATTTTCTACTATTCTATTTTTTTCTCTTTAATGGACAAGGCACATTATTTTTATAATTAGGAAAACAATAAATGGAACTTGAGAAATAAGCACGTAGATTTTTGGCTACACAAATATTTTGGCATCTTTAAAGATAATAATTTGTTTCTTCCTCACCCTCAGTAGAAAATATATGGAAATAATACCTTGAAAACTACATTTCAGGTTATCAAACTATTTCCATAGAAGAAATTAAATGCTAAGTAGTTTTCTCAGGTGCTAATTTGTGGGAATCACATAAATGTCATATGCTTTATCTTGTCAATTTTCCAAATTAGGATTTTTTTCATACTAGCGTGAAGAGCTAACTCAACCTTTAAAAAATTTTAATTTTTGTTTTTGAGAGAGAGAGACAGACAGACAGACAGAGAGACAGAGTGTGAGTGGGAGAGGGGTAGAGAGAGACACACAGAATCTGAGGCAGGATCCAGGCTCCCAGCTGTCAGCACAGAGCCCAATGCAGGATTCAAACTCACAAACTGTGAGATCATGACCTGAGCCGAAGTCGGATGCTTAACCAACTGAGCCACCCAAGCACCCCTGTTATTTCTTAATTTATTTAAAATGCTTGTTTATTTTTGAGAGAGAGAGAGAGAGAAAGTGTGAGTGGACGAAGGGTAGAGAGAGAGGGAGGCTAACTCTACCTTATAAGCAGCAGTAGGGATTTTCTTAATTGTCATATTAGTGGATCTCATATTAGATTTTCAAGAAAATGCCTTAAAAAATTGGTATTGGGAGCATCCATTGACTTGTTTTAGAAACAAGATCTTTGAGCTGCTGGTCACTGAGTTTAGTTAGTTTGGATTAATGCTTTCCATTCTTTGTGTATCTGTAGGTAGCCCGAGAGTGTCTATTTCATCGAGAGAAGAGAATGGGAATCGATCTAGTTCATGACCATGTGGAAGCCCAACTACTGACAGTAAATATGGGGGAAATGCGTCAATAATGAGAAATATAGTTACAAACGTGTGTTTAATGTATAGAGACAAATAAAAAATTATGTTACAGGAAGTCATTTGTACGTAAGCAGTTATAGTATCAAATGTTTATAGCATTTACAGAAGACATCTTTTTTTTTTTAGTTATACAAGTAATAGATGTTCATTGAGAGAATTTGAAAGATACAAAATAAGATAAAGAAGGATAAAATTCATCTGAAGTTCAGCTGGACAGAAATCACCTTTAATTTTGGAAAATTTCAGTTTATCCAGAGAATTTCAGAGAATTTCTTTTTGTTAGTCGTACTTAGATACTACCCAACTTAATGACACACAAACAGGTCTTCAAGATTACAATTATACTGGATACACAACTTGAATTGTGGTGTTTTTTCCCCCCTGGATAAATGCTCAATGACGTTTATTCTCAAATATGGTTGTATAGAAGTCACCACCATTCTTTTTAAAGACTTATTTTTTTTAGAGCAGTTTGAGGTTCAAAGGAAAATTGAGGGTAAGGCATAGAGATTTCCCAATTAACTCCTGTCCTTATATGGGCATAGCCCCCCCCACATTACCAACGTCCCCCACCAGAGTGGTACATTTGTGATGATTGACAAACCTACCCTCATCCATCATTATCGTCCAAAGTCCAGTTTAACCCTTTGGGTTCACTCTTGTGGTGTAGATTCTGCAGGGTTGGACAAACCACCATTGTTGTATATGATATTTTCACTTCCCTAAGAATCCTGTGTGCTCTTCCTTATCCATCCTTCCCTTCTGAAAGTGCTTTATTTATTTAAGAATTGTATTGGGGTCATTTTCCCATAGCATTAGATATCCATGAAGGCGTGATTTTAATGGTTGCATTGTCACATGCACCATGCATGCACCACATGCACCACAATGTCAAGGTGCTGTCACTAAAGAAAGAAATCAACCCTCTCTTTCTGAATAGTTGTCTCCCTTTCTCACCTCCCAGTTTTTTGCTATTTTAATAACTGCAGTGTACAAAAATATTATTATTGATAACTGTGTGTATTTCTGATTATTTCCTTAGAACACATTTCAGAAAATGTAATCAATGTGTTAAAAAGCATATGCATTTGGGAAGTTTTGATATATAGCCAAATTGCCATCTAGAAGCTGATGTGTGTGTGTGTGTGTGTGTGTGTGTGTGTGTGTGTGTGTGTGTGTACTACTATCCTGATTCTTCTGTTAGACTCTCTTCCAAACCTTCCACCAATTAAATGTGATTTAGTTCTGAGTTCTCCAACCTTCAGTTCCCAGATTTACCCCCAGATCTCCATCATTCTCCAGCTTTCACTTCCCAGATTTTCCCCCAGATCTCCATCGTTCCTTAAGATGTCAGCCACGATGTGCCTTGAGCCCTTCCTAATCTCTTTCTCGGGCCATATTCTCCATTATGCCTTAGTTCTATGTCCCTAAGTCCCTGCCAAATGTATTTCTGTTGGGGTTATAACCCTGCCACCCCCCCCACCTCTGTTTTGGTTCATATTTATGAAGCCTAAAAGTATACTTTTCTTCTACCCTGATGCCTCCAGCCTCCCCCTTCCTAGTTTTGGTACCACAGTTCTCCGGACACTTGTGACATCGCTTGCTGACCGTCTTCACCCTTTGTAATCAGTTTCTAGTTCCTGTAAATTATTCCTCTGATTTGCTTCTCACCCCTCTCCTTTCCATTCCGTTCTCCTTACTGTTCCTGCTTCCCAGCTGGTTGATGTGACATCCCCAAATATCTTCCCTCCGCCTGGATCCGTACTACCCATGATCACCAGAGGTTCTGTCCGCAAAAATCTCTTCCCTGACTCCCTAATTTCTAGGACCTACCATTGTCTGGCTCCTACTCATTCTCAGTCTCACTTCCTACTCTGACTTGCTGAATTTCTGCTGCAGGAAATCAATTCACTATCCCTGAACCAGCCTGGCTGGGTCCCACCTGTTTGCTTTTCCATGACTGGTCCTTGGTGAAAGATGAATCCTTGGTAAGAAAGTCAAGAGGACTAGCTTACAGCCTGGTCATCAGTAATTTTATCCTCACAAGTAATCATGGTCCCTTTTAACATTGCATTTAATTATTTGTAGTGATCTCTTGTCAGGAAAGATAGTAAGCAGGAGACTTTTCCTTGCTCCTTGCTTTTCTCTACTGTCTGATTCTCCGAAAGAAATATGAGCAGAAATAATAAACTCAGGAAAATTTGGCCACTACAGAGAGGCTGTGCAAACTACTTTGTGAAAGCCACAAACCCCTATTGCTGTACATGAGTGATCAGGAACAGAATATCCTGAATGAAGTAGCTTTACACTGATGGGTCCGTGCTGTTCCTTCCTTCCCTGACGCGGATGAATCTCCCACCTTGAAAGAATTTGTCACTTACTTTGTCATTCGAAAGGTGGGGAAGACCTTACCAGAAAATATCCCTTGGCCTCTTGTTCTCATTGATCCTAAGATGTTCTGTATGAAGCAAATCATATGTCAGTTCTAACAGTTCATCAGAATGTCTCTTGGTATTTACAAGACTTTTCGTTGACTTTACTACCTTTAGTGTGTTATTCGAGCTCTCAAACCTGGCTACACCTTAGAATCATTGACAAAGAAGTAAAAAACATCTCAAACGTGGCTGACACCCAGAAGTTCTAATTTAAATCTGGAGTGGGGACTAGGCATTGGTATTAAAAATACAATGAGCAGTCAGAATATTGAAAAGAAGGAAGTCAGAGGACCCACACTTTTTGATTTAAAAACTTACTACAAAGGTATAGTACATGAGACAGGGTAGAATTGGCAGTAAAGATAGACAATAGATCAATAGAAGGAATTTGAGAATCCAGAAGCAAACGCTCACTCTGACAGTCAATTCATCTGAGGCGGTGCTGAGACAGCTCAATGGGAAAGGAATATTCTCATCAACAAATGGTGCTTGGACAGTTGGATATCAGCCTGTGTGAGACTGAAGTTGGACTCCTACATCACACTGTATGTAAAAAATGGAATGAAAGCTGATCAAAGCTGATCAAAAAAAAAAATGTAAGCCTGCAAAGCTTACTGCAAAGTTCTTAGAAGAAAACATAGGCATAAATATTTGTGACACTGGAGTAGGCCGTCATTTCTTAAATCTGACACCCAAAGCACAAAACACACACAACATAAGAAAAAAATAGATCAATTGAGCATCATCAAAATGAAAAGCTTTGATGTCTTAAAGAACTTCATTAACAAAGTGAAAAGACAATCCACAGAATGGAAGAAAGTCTTCTCGAATCATCTAACTGATAAGGGACTTGTATCTCTAATATATAAAGATTTCTTAACACTAAAGCTAAAAAAACCCCCAAATAGCCCAACCCAAAATGGGCAAAGGATCTGAACAGAGAGTTTTCCAAAGTGAATATAGACGTGGCCAACAAGCATAGGAAAAAAATGCTCATCATTAGTTTGTTGGGGAAATGCAAATAAAACCATACTGAACGACCACTTCACACCCCCGAGGATGGCTATACTCAGAAACACAGATAATAGCAAGTGTTGGCGAGAATGTGGGGAAATTAGAACCCTCATATGCTGCTGGTGGGGATGTAAAATGATACACCTCCTTTGGAAACAGTTTAAACATAGAGTTAGTTAGCAATTCCCCTCCTATGTATCTGCTCAAGAGGAAAAAAAAATACTTGTCCACACAAGAACTTGTATGTGAATGTTCATAGCAGCATTATTCATAACAGCCATTTAGAGACTATACAAATGTCCATTAGCTGATGAATGATACATAAACTGTGGTATAATCAGACCCTAGAATGTCATTTATCCATAGAAAGTGCTGCACCATTCTACTACATGGATGATCCTTGAAAATTTATGCTAAGTGAAAGATGTCAGTCACAAAGGACCACGTATTGCAGGATCCCATTTCTATAAAATGTCCAGATCAGGGAAATCTGTAGAGGCTGAGGGTAGATTAGTGGTGGCCTAGAAGAAACAAGCTCAGGAATTGGAAACTGGGGGTAACAGTGAAGGAGGTGTGTTTTTTCTTTAGCGGGTAATGCAAATGTTCTTCAGTTAGTTACCTAATTCTTAATATACTAAAAACCACTAAACTGTACAAATACATGAGTTCCATTGTATATAAGTTCTATCTCAACAGATCTGTTTTTAATTTTTATTTATTTATTTAAAAAAATTTTATGTTTTATTTATTTCTGAGAGAGACACAGAGACACAGAAAGAGAGACACAGAGACACAGAAAGAGAGACAGAGACAGAGAGAGAGAGAGAGAGAGAGAGACAGCATGAGCAGAGGAGGGTCAGAGAGAAAGGGAGACACAGAATCTGAAACTGCCTCCAGACTCTGAGCTAGCTGTCAGCACAGAGCCCGACGCAGGGCTCGAACCCATGAACCATGAGATCATGACCTGAGCCGAAGTCGGACATTCAATCGACTGAGCCACCCAGGCGCCCCGATAGATCTGTTTTTTAAACAACAACAACCACTGCTTTAGAGGTTTAACCAACATTAAACTCTAGACCAATATTTAGACTAGTAGTAGATGCTGCTTTACATCCAGATAACTAAATCTACAGTTAAATTAATGGCTCATCAACTGCAGGGTACTTTGGTCATTGCCAATTAATTTAAGTAATGAGTGCATCCATTTCTTACTGTAAGTAGTAATATCGACATATCTTTTTACCAGCATGAGTCTAACTTTTTAGAATAACTAAATAAACATCAGCAAAGACAAGAAGTAGTCTTCAAAGACCTGCTCTTTAAGAAGGTGGGTGCCTCGAAATATTTTGTCATGAATTCTGTTGACTCTTATTCACATTCAGTCAGTGATACCCATCAAATTCTCACAGAATGGCTTCTCTTGGGGAATTGATCAGGGTACTGTCTTTTTTGGTCCTCCCATACCAGGCTAACTCCTTGAACTTTTTAAAGCCAAATGAACCTTTGAGTACATATTAATAGATAAATTAACACTGGGGACAGTTCCAAAGGTCTCTGGTTTTAGGCATTCCCTATTTCCCTGAAGCCTTCTCCCCCCAGGCCATCTGACACTCGCCCTATAACATTATTTAAATTCAAATATAGACATTATTGCTGAAGAATTTTTTTATAGCAAGAATTTCATTAAATGTAATGTAATGTTTCCAGCTCAGGTCATGATCCTAGGGTCATGGGATCAAGACCCATGCTGAATGTGGAGCCTGCTTAAGATTCTCTCTCTCTCTCTCTCTCTCTCTCTTTCTCCTTCTGCCTCTCTCCTCTGTTCATGTGCTCTCTTCTCTAAGGAAAAAAAAATGGGAACCTGGGTGGCTCGGTTGGTTGAGCGTCCCACTTTGAGCTCGGTCATGATCTTATGGTTCATGGGTTCAAGCCCCGCGGTAGGGTCTGTGCTGACAGCTCAGAGCCTGGAGCCTGATTTGGATTCTGTGTCTCCCTCTCTCTCTCTGCCCCTCCCCCACTGTGCTCTGTTTCTCTCTCTCTCTGTCAAAAATAAACATTAAAAATATAAGAAAAAAAGAATAAGAAGACTATATAGTTGAGTACTTACTGATATCGGAGTGAAGAAGGCCTTTATAGTCAAATTAATGAAGGCAGAGGCCAAAAGGGGATATTTAATAGATTGGACATCATAGAAATCATGAATGTCTACATATCAAAACCACTATGCAAAAATATAAAGGCACAGGACAGACTGGTTAAAAATACACATATATTTTAATACTCTATATTTATGTATATAGTGATGACTTCACAGTTTCTCCGAAAGGCAATTTGGCTGTATTTGTCAAAACCTCGACGAAAGACATACCCTTTGGTGGTGTCTAAATATTTAGTGAGGTGGTTCATCACAGTATTGTTTAATGTCATGGGGAAACGTTCAAGGTTCAAATGAAAAGTGTGATCACTCTGTGCTTGAAGTGACAGCAACATTGACCGTGTGCACTTTTGAAATGTCCTCTTGGTGCTATTTTGGGTTTCTGGATTTTCTTACGTGAATACGGTCTTCAGAGAGAAGCGAGAAATGTTTATTTAACACGTCTGCGATACTACACACGCTATGGGATAGTGTGTATATCCTGGTGGTATCAGAATGCCATGTGTGTGGCCCAGGAGAGAGGCTACAAAAGTGTGTATATGAGTGTGAGAGCTGAGCTGCAGGCAGGACAGAGGGAGGGCTGGCCTCCTGGTGTGGAAGTCAAGTTTCCATTTGGACCCAAGAGCTGGGTCTCTTGGGGGTTCCGTGCCCTGTTAGAGGGAAGCCCTTTGTTGGCTGCTTCTTTCCCTTCCCAGTTTATTTATTATTGTCTTGGAAGAATAGTAATCATAAAGGAAGCCTGCATAGGATTCAACCTGCATTAAATTCCCCAGAATTTATGTATTTGCTTACTGTTTGATTGTTTTCATTAAGGACCAGTGATAAAAATAAAGAGAAGTCCTACAGTTTTAGCCCTGTCCCAACTTGTTCTTTAATATAATTTTCCTATAGCCCCAGAAAGGGGAAACTCTGATTCTAATGTTTAGATTGCAGTATCGGGAGAGGATATGGGTAAATCAGTGAAGGTAAAAACTGTTCTCTTGTTTGATTTGACAATTTTTTTCCAGGAACCAAGATTCCCTCTATTGATGTTTTGTTACGTTGTTGGATGCTACACCCGATGATGAAACCATTAATGTGTTTTTCTTTTCAATCGAGTAGGAGGTTGATGTTATTCTGTGTTGTCAAGAAAGGATGAAGCTGCATTTGGACAAGGCCATTGCCCAACTTGCGTAAGAGTTGTAACTCCATATACAACGTAAAATCATGTCTCTGAACTGTGCTATTTGGCCTCTCAACCAAATTTCTCTTAGCTTCTTATATAAGGATTTGTTATAGACGGATACACATATACACTCACATACATACACACATATGCACATATCCATTTTTATTTGGAGGTTGACATGAGTACTTGGAGTGTTTGCTTCTTTATTTTTTTTTTAAATGTTTATTTTTGAGAGAGAGAGAGAGGGAATATGTGCAAAAGCGGGAGAGGGGCTTCAGACTCTTAGTTGTCAGTGCAGGGCCCTCCTCAAGGCTTGACCTCACAAACTGGGAGATGGTGACCTAAGCCAGAGTCAGACTCTTACCCGACTGAGCCACCCAGGAGCTCTGGAGTGCTTGCTTTAAGTTTATACTTAAGTAAATCATTTTAAGATGCTAAAGAAAAGGATTTCTGCTCTAATTCGGAGAATTGGCTAAGGACTCTTTCAACTCCAAAGACTTTCTTTCTTTGATGAGAGAGTGACTCGTATACAGTCAGCCCAACCATTGGAAAAGAAATGAATTGTGGCTCCCTTTTATGGTTATTTCCATAACTCAAAGTCTCAGATTTCCCTGATTTCCCAGGGACCCCGGCACATGCTCCCCAGTCCTCTGTTTGTGTCATTGTAGCTCTGACCACTTCCCGTTGCATTGCAAACGTTCGCCCATCCTACACTCTACCAGGGTACAAATCCCTTTTTTCTTGGCAATAGCAGAAAGGAGGTATTAATATTTATGGTGGGGATTAGGGCAAGGGAGAATAATAATCCAAGAAAGGTCTTAAGCAATGATAATAGCTTTCAGCATAGAAAACACATTGGTTGAGCCTCTTTCCTAGCATGTACAGAAACATGAATGTTCCTCTGGTTATGCTCATAGAAAGCAGCATCGAATATGTCACCCAAAGGAGAGGCTGCTTCTGCTTATATTAATGTTGTCAAGGATAACGTGGGCTACCCCACAGGAATAAGTGTCATAGAGGTGTGAATAGTGTCTGTTGTGTTTGCTCACTGTGTCCATCAGGATTGATCCTCTGAGGGTCGGCGAGGTTTAGACGGCGGGGATCTCTCTCTCTCACTGTGACTGGAAGGGCTCTTCAGTCCAGAAATATTGAGGAGAGATAGAAGATGGGTTAAGGATGACTGACTGTATGCAGTTTTCCTGAACTATTACTGCAAGCAAGTCCGTTCTGATATTACTTTGTGGCTTCTGTTCCCTAGGAATCACAGAACCACAGTTAACAGGGTTCACAGAATTGTGCCTGTTCTGTTTTCTTCAGGCCCAGTCCCCAATCCCATTTTCTTTATAACCTAAAATCTTGCAGCTCATTTTCTGTGAGCTTCAAGCTCCTTGCCCAGATTGTTCTGCTGCGGAATGACCACATCTTCATATCAGTCTCATTTATAAATTGTCTCGTACCCAGCCCTTTTTGGGCCTTTGCAGAAAGTTCGGTCTCCATGCAGGCCCTTGTTTGGAGCCTTTGCTAGTGATGCTTTAAAGACCTTGGCTTTCATTTCATAGACAGTGGGCAACATGCCTACCTCATTTCCTGGAATGGTTTCTCCAGGATTTGTGGGATTGCCTACATGGTCTTTGGGCTTCATCCAGGGAAGGAGATGGGAGAAGAGTTTTGTAACTCTTATTTGCTTTGGAGCACACAACAGAGGCCTTAGCTTGGATCTCAGTTGAAAATGGAATGTCATTAGGCACCAATATGGCCACCAAGATTTTTCCCATTTTGGGGTTATCAGATAGGTTGATGGGGTGCTGCCTCCAACACCTTCTTAAGGAGGTTCTGAGCTCAGATCAGAGGAAGTCCAGGGCACGTCAGCCTAAGAGAGGAAGGCTATGGGACATCTTGGTCCCAGACCACAAATGAGAAAGGCCTTAATCCTAAGAGTTTCAACACAATAACCTGAGGCAGGAGACTGGACACAGAAATAGCAAGGGGAGGCAACTTTCTCATCTTTCATCTTTGGCATGTATTTTAGAGTTCCCAAAATTGTATTAGGATTCACAAAATGCAGACTGCTGGCACGTTGCTACCCTCATTTCCATTTTAGAGAAAAAGAATCCACTCTGATAGGTCAAGTGTCTTACCTAACGTTACAAGCAGCTGGAATTAGTCTATCCTATTCAACACTGGCTCTACCAAATGGTGCCTGTATTCCAAGCCCATTCCGTGTGCCGGGAATACCAAAATGATGAAGACCATCTAGTTGTCCTGCGTTTTCAAATACTATCTAGATGCTAGTGATCCCCCAATTTTTATTTCCATTCCAGACCTCTCTCCCAAACTCCAGCAAGCTCTTTGGTAGCTACACTTGGATGTTTCGTGGACGTTCAAAGTCAGTGTATTGGTTGAATGTCCATCTTCTCCCCAGCCTACTCGCCCATAGCTTCACCCATCTCTGTTGATGGAATTCCATTATTCCAATCGCTGACTCCATCTCTTTGATCTCCACTGATGTTTAATCTCCTGAGAGTATCTTGGCTCTTTCTTGAAAACACTCAGAATCTGAATGCTTGTGACCTCCTTTACCGCTACCCTGTTGGTCAAAGCCACTACTATCTCTCGCTTGGGTAACTAACTGTACACATCTGCTCATGGGTCTACTCTGTCGCCTGCTGTCTGTTCTCAACCCAGCACCAAATGATTTTTTAAAATTGTAAGTCAGCGGTCTCTCCCTTCACTTGGAGGAAAACTTGACTCCTTCCAACATCCAGTGAGGTCCTGCATGAGTGGCACTCAAAGGATGGAGGGATTGGGACATAGAAGAAGGAAAAGAAGAAGGAAAGAGAGGCATAGGTGTGGACAGATTACTTTAAACCAGCATCCTTCCTGGAACAGTGTCTATCTTAGGAAGATGGGCCCCGGCTTCGGGGTTTCAGATACCCACCTTCTGTTTATCTACACCTCTTCTCTCCCAAGCCACACCACACACCACGGGAGGGGCAGTGTGGCAGGGTTCGAATTACTCACATGTATGGACATCTCCAGGGAGGGCTCCTTTTAACTGGGAAGCTGGACGTGGTTTCAGGAGGAGAGACCTAGACAGCAGTGGTGGGCGGGTGGGTCCCAGCACCGAAGGCCAGTTACCTACCCTTCCTCGTATCAAATCATTGCCTAAACCTGAAGCTCCGTCTCCCCACTCTATGTTGCAGAGCTAATAGAGCTTCCCAGCACGAGCTGGAGAAGGACCTGAGTGACAAACAGGCAGCTTACCGCATCGACGATAAATGCCACCATCTGCGAAACACATCGGATGGTGTCAGCTACTTTCGCGGAGTGGAGAGGGTTGATGCGACGTAAGTTGGGCACGAAGCACTTCTAGGATTTTGATGTCATTTAATTCATTTTCTCTCCCTTCAACATGATGCAGCTTACAGGTTAGAAGTGGAAAACATGGGAAGATAAAAGACAACCCTGCTTTGGATGGGTGTTCAGTAAGCACACATGTTCTTCAGTCAGGCCTTGATGCTTGAGTCCTGTTATTTTGTAAAAGAAAATTTATTGTTTATACTTATGTGGTGAGCATTGAGTAATGTATAGAATCATTAAATCACTGTGTTGTATACCTGAAACTATTAGGACATTGTAATCCACTGTACTTCAATAATACATATTTTGAGGGGCGCCTGGGTGGCTTAGTCGGTTAAGCGTCCGACTTTCGCTTAGGTCATAATCTCACAGTTCCTGGGTTCGAGCTCCGCGTCGGGCTCTGTGCTGACTGCCAGCTCAGAGCCTGGAGCCTGTTTCAGTCTGTGACTCCCTCTCTCTCTGACCCTCCCCTGCTCACGCTGTCTCTCTCTCTCTCCTAGAAATAAATAAAACATTAAAAAAAATAATAATACATATTTTGAAAAGCTCAAAAAAAGAGAATTTTTGTTAATATTTCTAAGTATGAAAATAACAGCTACTTGAAGCAGAAATTGTGGGGGAAAACACCTTCTTGTTTTATTATCACTGCTGTTGCTTAAAAAAGTTTGTTGTTTTTTTTTAATGTTTATTTACTCTGAGAGACAGAGAGAGTGTGAGTCGGGGAAGGGTAGAGAGAGAGGGAGACACAGAATCAGAAGCAACACAGTATCTGTGCTCACAGCTCAGAGCCTGACATGGGGCTCAAACTCATGGACTGTGAGATCATGACCTGAGCCAAAGTTGGACTTACCTGACTGAGCCCCCCAGGTGCCCCATCCATCACTGCCTGTTACTTTAAATGTTGAACATTAAACTTCCTCCATTAATGGTTTTCTTGCCAGGTCCCTGAATAGTCTTCAGTTCATGGTCTTTTCCCAATCATTCCTTTTTTTAAAAAAAAGCAACTTGATTGAGGTGAAATTCACCTACGCTGAAATGTGTTTGGTGTACATTGTGGTGAGTTTTGACAAATTTCTATGCCCATGTCACCATGACTACGGTTGAAATAAAGAATATTTTCCTTGCCTTAGGGCACCTGGGTGACTCAGTTGGGTAAGCATCTGACCCTTGATTTCGGCTCTGATCTCACAGTTCATGAGTTTGAGTCCACATCGGGGATTCTTCCTTGGGATTCTCTGTCGGGCCCTCTCTCTCTGCCCCTCCCCCCCAAAATGAATAAATAAACATTAAAAATTTTTACCATTCTCTTCACTCTTTGCTGTTCCAATAAAGGGTTATTAGCATGTTACTGTTTTGGTAAGTACCTCTTTGATTACTCCTGAGGTTGGATGTTTTTTCATACGTTTATTGGGCCAGTGAGACACATTTCTTATGAGCCAACATGCCCATACCTTCATTAAGCCCCCAGGCCCCCGGTTGACAGAGGACTTAGGGTATGTTTTGAATTTACAGAAACTAAGCAGGGAAATAAGGAACAATTAAGAAAAGTTTTAAATAAGCTTTGTTCTGATGTATATATTTTATGCAATAAAACCCAGATTTATTGCTCTCAGGTTCGCTCTTTCACAAAACTGAATGATTTCCTACAGACCATCTAGACTAATTCGTTGTAGTCACCCATGTATGGTTCTACTTTTTCTTTCCCCCCAGGGTCTCAGTGCCTGAGTCCTGGGCTAAATTTACAGATGATAATGTTCTCCGATCCCAAAGTGAACGAGCGGCCTCTTCCAAGCTAAGGGACGACATTCAAAACCTCTTGGTTGTGACTGCCAACGAGATGTGGAATCAGTTCAACAAAGTGAATTTGTCTTTCACCAATCGTATTGCTGAGACTGCAGATGCTAAAAATAAGATTCAGATTCACTTAGCGAAGGTAAATCAAGCGCCCGTGGTACCCGTTGGCTGACCCGCATAGATTGAGCAGGGGGCCCTGAGATCACAAATCTCTCACCACTGCCGCCGAGATGCCGTAAGACACATGACCTCCTGGCCATACAGACTGAGAAAAATTTAAAATAGTACAAAGCACACCATTTATTTTAGCTAGGTAGCCAGGTGTCAAAATGAAATCAGAATCCACTGGTTTTTTGGAATACAAAGAATGCACTATGCACGGAAAGGTTCCTAGTAGTTAATAGAAACAAAAATATTATGATTAAAGTTTAATGGATCACTGTGTGTCACTAGGAAGCGAATTTATTATTAGACCATATGGCAGGAATGTTTTCTGTTCAGTTATTTCAGGCTCTTTTTCTGGAATACAAAACCAAAGACAGGAAACGATTAGGTGGTTCAGAGTGTTTCTGATATTGAACTTCTTAAAGTGCTCCAGGCACAAAGGTTTTACGATGACAATAACATGAAGGATTTAAGCAGAAGTTGAGTGTTTCAAGATAAACAAGGAGCTCTTTCTTTCTTTAGCATCTGTCTTGGAGCCGTTATTATTTCTGTGGATTATTCTGCGTATGGGTTTTTGTTCCTTATTTTAAGAACCTTACGCAGTCAGCCATGTTGCTGGAAGGGGATATTATCCAACTGAGGACACCATGCAGCAAATGAAGTCCCCTTCTCCCGGTGTCCTCTTTGGACAGCAAATACTTGTTGAGCCAGACAGCAGCTACCGAAGAGAGAAGTAGGATAGGCAGTTTGTTCCCAGGAAGCTTGCATTTGTGAAGAGGTGTCGACACGTGGAAAGCTCATGAACACTTAGTAACGATGGGAAATTATATATAAAGAGCGGTCACCAAATAACAAATACAAAAAGTGTTGTTGGGGCTTGGGGAGGGGAGAGAACATGCAGGCAGCGTAATGTCTCCAGCAAAGCTGTAGGAAGTAGCGGAACTCCGGTCTGTCCCCGGATGGTGTCTGTCCTCGGAGACAAGTTTGCGAAGGCAGGCTGGGACCACACGGTAGAAGGCATTGGCGGGAGGGTATCCACCAGGCAGTAGGAAGCTATTCCAGAGGCCTCTAGAAGGCTCACATGTTGGAGCCCCTTTGTTCAACAAATCTGTATTTACTTCTACATCAGTTGGCTAAGGCTGTCAAAGCAAAGCACTACAGACTGGGTAGCTTCCGCGACAGAAATCAATTTCCTCACACTTCTGGAAGCTACAAGTCCAAGATCAAGGGGTCAGCAGGGTAGGGTTGGTCTCTTCTGAGGTGTCTCTCCTTGGCTTACAGATGGCCATCTTTGCCTTATGTTTCACACACTCTTCCCTCCGAGCCTGCCTGTGTCCTAATCTGTTCTTTAAAAATTAGTGTGTATTTACTTTTGAGAGGGACAGAACATGAGCAAGGGAGAGACAGAGAGAGAGGGAGACACAGAATCCGAAGCAGGCTCCAGGCTCTGAACTGTCAACACAAAGCCTGACACTGGGCTCGAACCCACAAACCGTGAGATCGTGACCTGAGCCAAAGTCAGACACTTAACCGACTGAGCCCCCAAGGCGTCCCCCAATGACTTCACTTTAACTTAATTGCCTCTTTGAGAGGCCTTTTCTTCAAATTCAATCACATTCTGATTACTGATACTGGGGTTAGGACTTGGACACAGAAACTTTTGGGGGGGCTCAGGGGGAACATAGTGCTCAGGTCCTACCAGCTACATTCGAAGTGCTATGCTGGGTGCTCTGGGGGGTAAACACACCTAAGCAACCCACCGTCCTGTCATCTTGTATCTTAGAGAGAGAGACAAGGCACAAAAGTAGAAAAGACCAGAAAGGTACAGAAAACTCCTTGGGGCTGCAGAGAAAATGTTACGTATGTTCCGGAAAGGGAGCTGCTGTTTCCATTGGTGAGATAGGGGGATGTCTTCAGGGCGCAGGGAGCCCCCAAGGATGGCTTCGGAGACAGGTCAGGGTTTGGGCGACAGATTGAAGGGCTCCTGGGTCATGCACGTGCCGAATCCGTGGGGTTACGTGAGATTTCTGCAGCGGAGAAAGGATGGAGCAGAGGTGTGTCCCAAAGGTGACCCTCGCACCGGAAATGATGCGAGGCAGCTACAGAGGACGGCAAGGAATTAGGACAGCAGCTGGCCAGAGAAGAGAAGCGGAATAGGGGTTTCAAGGAGAGGGGGATGTTGGGGAAGGTTGTTGAGAGAGCAGTTTCAGGAGGGCCCCGGGGTCCAGGAATACGGGGACCACCTCAAGCTTAGCTGGTCACAGTGGAGGCAGTGAATGAGGCCGTTGTTGAATGACTGTGGCAGTGACCGTGAGGGAGGGGGTGGGAGAGTGCCAATCGGAGAATACCCAGAGGGGGCTGGCTGGGAGAGTGTCGTGGTAAAAACACAAGGTTTCAAAAGAATTTGAGTGATACTGGGTGTGTCTCCAGGCCACAGGAAGGTGGCTAAAGGGGTGAGGAGTGGGCGGATGGGGAGAATTGGGAGTGCAGAGGTCAAGTTCATAGAAGAAGGCAAAGTTGTCAGAGTATAGGAGAAGGATCCAGGTGGATGCGATTTGGGGGACCCTCTTTACAAAAAGGGAATAGGAAATCAGGACCCCCCAAACTGCCTGTGCTCCTCTCATGCAAGTGAGACTCTCAGAAACTTGAACTTGATTGGCTTCAAGGCAAATCCTTGAAGGACAACACCTCTATGAGTCTAGTAAGAAGATACAGAGGAAGGATGTGCTGATTGAGGAGGAAAGTGAGGGCCACTCACACCTCACGGCCTTACGTACATATGTGCTGTGGTAAATATTTAACAACAGGTGATCTAAGGGTTGTGGGTGGGAAGGAAGCTCCAGTTTGCTGCATTTGCTCATTTCTGTGGTGTAAATACTCTCCCAACCTGGCAGATCGCACCTGGACTTAGGAAGAGATGCCCACAGTCCACTCTCCAGAGATTCACAGGGATGGGGCTAGGTGGGAGCGAGAACCTCAGAGAATCCACCTTCCCACTAGAGAGGGCCAGGGGCCCTCGCCTCAAGTGCACGAAGCCTCAGGCATTTGCTTCTCCTCCTACAGACCTTGCAGGAGATATTCCAGACTGAAATGACCATAGAATCCATCAAGAAGGCCGTCAAGGATAAGTCTGCCTTCCTGAAAGTGGCTCAGACCCGACTGGACGAGCGCACGAGAAGACCCAACATAGAGCTCTGCCGAGACTTGGCTCAGCTACGGTGAGGCGGGAGTGTGCCCTTGGCCGGAGGGGCGAGCTGGGGGGGATGCAGCTGGCGGACGCAGCTGGGGACAACCCTCCAGCCCGAGGGTGGCTCCGTGCTCTTCATGAAGCCGCTTCCTGCTCCTTCTGCTCATTCTGTAGGAACCTTCTTCAAAAGTGTCCCTAATTATTCGTAAAATGGGCACAAGGTTACAACTGAGGCTGAATAATAATTTTGGAGGCGGGTGGTGGGGATGGAAGCCCCACAGTTTGAAAGTACCAAATGCCACTGAACTGTATGCTTAAAAATAGTTGAGATGGGGGCACTTGGGTGGCTCAGTTGGCTAAGTGGCCAACTTCAGCTCAGGTCATGATCTCGCAGTTCGTGGGTTCGAGCCCCGCGTCGGGCTCTGTGCTGACGGCTCGGAGCCTGGACCCTGCTTCGGATTCTGTGTCTCCCTCTGTCTCTGCCTCTCTCCTGCTCGGTCTCTCTCACAAAAATAGATGAACATTAAAAAAATTAATAAATAAATGGTAGATTTTCTGTGCTGTGTACATTCCACCACAATGCTTTAAAAAAGGAAATGATACCAATACTGTACGCAAAAAAAAAAAAAAAGTGATAATAACAATTGAGGCTCATTCACTGGGGCCAGTGGGGCTTCCGGGTTCCTCTGCGCTCTCCTGGAGTCTGGAGTTTCCAGAACACTCTCTCATAAGTGATGTTTCCTGTGTGTATTTCAGAGCTTGGGACTCATTAGAAAAGGGCCAGTTCCAATGACCTCTGTCTATTTGCTCTCACTCGCTCGTTCTCATTGGCCTCTCTTGGCATTTAATATCTCCCCTCTTCGTTAAGACCATCGTTGTGGTCCCCGGGACCCTTTTAGTGAGGCTAGCTTCAGCTTGTTCTGTCCTCAGCAGAAATCGAAAACAGCTGGCCATCTGCGCATCCCGCACATACACATAACGGGAAGACTTGGAGGCCACTAAACGCTAAGATGCCTTTTATTATGATGATGATTTCAACTTCGAACATCCCTTCGTGGGGTGGGTTCATCGGGAATTGGGCAAAGCTTTCCCCCACCCCCACACCCTTTGCTCCGACCCACATTCTGGCTTCCTTTCCAATTTCCCAATATCTGCCAAGTTTGCCTTTTCTTTCTGGAGCGCATCACTGCCCTTCTTAGGTCAGGAAAGGCTCTGAGCAGAAGCGAATCAAATTTTATAGCAAATGAAGGAGCAGAAGGGCTGCCCTTGAACTTCCAGATTCTTTTCTGGGGCCGTTGCGGGGGGACGCCCACTTGTCTCCCGCCTGGTTCCATGGTGAGGTTTCCTCACCATCACAGAGGATTTATCCTTGGGATAAAACGACGCTTAGCCCTGCCGTAGAAACGAGTGTGGATCCCTCGGAAGGCAAGGGGGTCGTTGTGAGGCCCACAATGACGAAGATGATAAAGACGGTGGTGGCGGGGATATGAGAGCTGCACGGCTCTCATTCAGTGCTGGGCCCCGTCCTCAGCGCTACACGATCCCATTCGCTATCTGCATTTTACAAATAAGGAAACTGAGGCAGAAGCTGGTTGAGTGACTTTATGTGTACAGACGTAGTTTGAGTCCTTGCCTCACCGCAGAGCCCTATTCAACCAAACAACTACCGGCCGCTCCTTCCCCGTCTTTCACGTGGATGGTGATTTTACCATCCCCCCATCGTGTGCCCAATCTCATCTGACCTCCTCAAGGCCCACGTGGAACGAATCGGCAAAGCAGGGCCTGTCTCCGCATCTCTCCCACGGAGGGTGAGCCTGAGGGTCACAGAGGAGATCATTGCCGCAGAACACCCCACCCGGACAGCACGGACGGCACCCGTGTTGGATGCTGAGAAGGATGCTCTAGAATGGATGGGAACGCATTAGTGGCATTTCTCCTGGTGGAGCTGCAGTGCATTCTGGGCCATGTGCACGGGAGTGCCTCCCAGGCTGGCTACACGCTTCCCAGAGGGGGTTCCGGAGAACCCCTGCCCATTCACAGCCGGTGCCTTATTCGGGATCAGCTGACCTCCATCCCTCTGGAGGCCAGGCAGGTTTCCCCTCTCCCCCCCATGACCAGCCTGCAGCGTCCATTTGCTGCCCAAGATGTGTCCCAAGTGCAAGCACGTCCACCAGGTCAGCTAGGATTTGATCACAGACTGGTTTTCTGCAGATATTATTAGGGGAAGCTGAGCGACATTTCATTCTCTGAGAGTTTCTCTGCAGTATCACCAGAAGCAGAGAGGGGGACGCGTAAATTGTCCCCGGACATCAGACAAACACGGGGCTGCTTTTTAAAAGGGGTTTGAGTCGTGATCTAACTTGACGTTGGGGGTAGCAGAGGAGGAGGCGTTCATTTTCACTTCCTTCCCCCTTCACAGCTACACAGAATTTCCTTTCCCTTTGCTTTTCCTGTAGGGCCCACAGTGCGTCTGTTTCCTCTGCCCCTTTCTTGACTTCAGGACAAGACCTACTTTTGTTTCCGGAAAAATTTCTTGTTAAAGTGTCACTGCCAAAAATACGCTCTTAGAGGAACAGCCGTGGAGTCTGGGATTATGATTGAGAGAGGGGGTTATTTTCCTTATTCAACCTGATCATTCTGAGGGGCTCCCTTGGGCTGTGTAGACGAAGGAAGAAGTAAGACCAGAGGACAGAGAAAAACTGCCGTTTTCATTTCAAGACTTTTGTTTTTCATTTAAAGTTTTCTGAACAGGTTCTTTCAAAAGCAACGCTAAACATTTTTGGCATCCTTGGCGGCAGGCCAGACTCATCTCTGCTTTACTTAAATAATCTTGATACATTAAAAAAAAAAAAAAAGACGGAGGCTTTATTTGTATTTGAATGCAAACTGTTTCTCAGTTCTGTGATTCCTTCCCAGAAATGAGTGATTTCAGCAGAACAGCTCTCTCGGGTCTGCCGAGAACAAGAAAGCCAAGGGTAAGATGGGGCCTTGAAAGATGGGTGAGAAGGGGGTGCCTGGGTGGCTCAGTCAGTTAAGCGTCTGACTTTGGCTCAGGTCACGATCTCCCTGTTCGTGGATTTGAGCCCCGTGTCAGGCTCTGAGCTGTCAGATTCTGTTCTCAGAGCCTGTTTCGGATTCTCTGTCTCTCTGTCTCTCTCTCTCTGCCCTGCCTCTGCTCATGCTCTGTCTCTCTCTCTCTCTCAAAAATAAACATAAAAAAATTTATGAAAAGAACCCGGAAAGATGGGTGAGATGTTTAAGGGCACAAGTGGAGGGAAGTTCCGGAATTCCCAGGTGTGTTCACGCAGCAGCGGGAGACGGGGGCATTAGCTGCCTGTGTTCTATGCATCTTGACTTCCCTTAAAAAAAAAAAATTATTGACATCATCTATGTTTTCAAAAGTTCCCTCATAGATGAATTTTCCACTAGACCCGTGTGAGCGGACCCCTCCAGGCGTCTCCCCAGGCCCGTCCTTCCTCTTCGTCACCTGGGGTCTGGTTTTTGTTCTTGGAAGACTCTGTGGACTTGCACTTGCGGGCAGCTCCCCACCCCGCACCGTGACCTCCGTCAGCTGGGACACGGACGTTGGTCTTTATCCCACAAGTATCTTCGGCATGTCTGTCAACTTTGGCTGCAGAGACAGCCATGAGCAGGGCCGGCTCAGAAAGTCTTTGTGGAGATGACAACCTGTGGAGCAGATGTAACAAACAGGCCCCATCAAGCACCTGGAGGGCTGCAAAAGAGCCAGTGCTCTTGGAACACCTGACATTAGGCAGCCACTTAGTCCCAGAGTTAAGGGAGAGACTACTTGAAGGAGTACCTGTGCATTGGGGCTTTGAGGATGGTGTAAATTAGCGGGACAAAGTGTGGGGTAAGAGTATTCTGGGAAGAGGGTGCTACGATCAGAGACAGAGGAAACACATCCGATCAATTGCCTGCAAAGGAGAGAGGGAAGGGCACGCTGGGTGTGGTGATTTACTTTAAGCATCTGCAAGGATGATGTCACGATTGTCTGAGATGGGATGTGCAAGTGTCCTGGGGTGCCGGCGCCGCATCTGCTCTACACGTCTCCCTTAGCCTGGGTCAGCCACCAGTTGGCATATTCCTCTAAAGGTAGGCATGACGAGCAGACCTAGGGCCATCATTGCTGGAATGTTGTGCCATCCAAAAAAGACACGTTTACCCGGCTGCCTGGTTGTGGTGTCAGTGTCTAAAGGCCAAAGAGAGTTTAAGTCCTTCAAAATTGTGTTTCCTTTTTGTAAAATATGTATTGTGCTCTTTCTGGTTTTAAATTAGTATCTGTCAGGGGCTCCTGGGCAGCTCAGTCGGTTGAGCATCTGACTCTTGATTTTGCCTTAGGCCATGATCTCATGGTTTGTGAATTCGAGCCCCGTGTCAGGCTCTGTGCTGACAGTGAGGAGCCTGCTTGGGATTCTCTCCCTCGCTCTGCCCCTCACCACCTTGTTCTCTGATTCCTTCTCAAAAGTAAATAAAAAGCAACTTGAAAATATCGTATCTGGGGGACCCTGGGTGGCTCAGTCGGTTAAGCATCCAACTTTGGCTCAGGCCATGATCTCGCGGTTTGTGGGTTTGATCCCTATGTCGGGCTCTGTGCTGACAGCCCAGAGCCTGGAGCCTGCTTCGGATTTGATGTCTCCTCTCTCTGCCCCTCCCCCGCTCCTGCTCGGTCTCTCTCTGTCTCTCCCTCAAAAATAAATAAATGTTAAAAATTAAAAAAATATATCATATCCGTTCATGATAGAAGACAATCAGAAAAAGGAAATAAAAAATAAAACCTGCCTTTGATTCTTCGTGCCATCGAATGATAACCGGTGTTAGCATTTTGCTGAGTGTGCCGCCAGGAATGTTAACGAACTTACGATCATGTTTCACATGGGATTTTCTACCCTGACTTTGTCAACCAACATTGTATTGTGAGCCGCCTTCCCCATGGCAGATACAGATTCCTTTTCTCCAAAGTGTTGCTTGCCTAGCTTTTCATCGTGCAGCTAGAGCGTCCCTGATCATTAGCTATTCATGCTGTTTCCTCATGTTTTCTCGTGTTATGACTCAACAGAAATTCTTCCCTTATTCTTTTATGTCAAACCTTTCACCTTATGTTTTTTCTAAAGCTTCTCTTGTCTAATTTCACAAGTAAGATAGAGATGCATTCTGATGTTAGAGTGGGTTCAACTAATGCAGATCTCTACGGAGTACAAATTGAGAGACCCCTGGGGCGCCTGGGTGGCTCGGTCAGTTGAGCGTTGGACTTCGGCTCAGGTCATGGTCTTGCAGTTTCGTGGGCTCAAGCTCCACATCAGGCTCTGTGCTGACAGCTCGGAGCCTGAAGCCTGCTTCGGATGCTGTGTCTCCCTCTCTCTCTCTGCTGCTTCCCCGCTCATGCTCTTTCTTTCGGTCTCTCAAAAATAAATAAACATTAAAAACATTAAAAAAAAAAAAAAGGGAGAGACCCCCTTTCCTACCCTCTCGTCTCCCCTCCCCTCAGCCTAAACAGTGGTTTCTGATTTGGTGCATGTCTTTAAAAATGTGCAATTTGTGCTTTGGGGAGAAGACAGCATGGAGGGTTTTGAGTAGAAAAATTATTAGTTTGGTGCCTTTTTAATATTTTGTGTGAGCCCACTTTGTGCCTGGCACTAACTGGCCGGTAAGGTTGCCCGATTTTGCAAATCAAAACACAGGATGGCCAGTAAAATTTAAGTTTCAGGTAAATGGCGAATGAATTTTAGTATAAACATATCCCAAGTATTGCATGAAATATATCTGTTACAAAAATACTTTGTGAAGTGATTCTACCGAGTGAAATAAGCCACTCCTACAAGGACAGATACCGTACGATTCTACTTGTAGGAGGTTTGTGGAACAGTAATATTCAGAGAGACAGAAAGTAGGATGGTGATTGCCCTGGGCTCAGGGGGCATGGGGGGCCAAGTTTCAGTTTTCAAGAAAAAGAGTTTTGCGGATGGACGGTAGTGATGATTGCACACAGTGCAAATGCAGGTAATACCACTGAACTGTCCACTTAAAAGTGGTTAAGGGGGTGCGGTGCCTGGGGGGCTCAGTTAGTTAAGGGTCCGACTTTGGCTCAGGTTTTGATCTCATAGTTCGTGAGTTCCAGCCCGGTATCAGACTCTGTGCTGATAGTGTGGAGCCTGCTTGGGATTCTCTCTCGCCCCCGTCTCTCTGCCCCTCCACTACTCATGCTTTCTATCTCAAATAAATAAACGTAAAAAAAATGTTAAGTGATTAAGATGGTAAATTCTTCTTTTGTGTCTTTTATTGCAATTAAAATACATATCCTAAAAAAGTGCACATCTATCTGAAATTCAAATTTAACTGGGTGTGAAGATTACACATAGGAATGAGATGGTCTTACCCAAGGGCGTTCTGTATGTGGAAGCCAAGTTCTGGGGTCTCTGCTTTTGCAGGGAGCTGCTGGTATAGGGGTTGGAAATAGGACCCAGTTCCTTATGATGGCCAGTGAGGTCCCTTATTTCCTTCTTGGTTTCCTGGATAACCGTGAGAAGCTCATAAACACGTGTGGGCTGCGTGCCTGTGGAAAGCACAGTTCATCAGTCACCCGACTCGATTTTCTCGTTGGCGAAACAAGGAAGCTTAGCTTGATGACCTCTCGCATTTGTTTTCCAGCTGCAAGGTTCTATGAAGCTCTACGGTTGCCATGTGAAAAATCACACGTCCTGGCGCTTTTCTGTGATGGAGACATTCCTTTTATCTCTAGGGACCGCGTATTTTTAATTTGTTCTTTGTCCCTGTTGTCTTTATATTACTGTATATTTTATTTTATTTGTTTTAGAGCAGGCTCCATGCCTAGTGTGGGGCTCAAACTCATGACCCAGAGATTAAGAGCCACATGCGCTACCAACTGAGCCAACCAGGGGCCCCTCTATTACTGTATATTTTAATTAATTCCATGCACCTTCAGTCTGCTGACAAAGGAATTCCCAAATAAAGAAAACCTTAATATTGAAGCACTAGTTATAATTTGGTAAAGTTGGGGGTGAGTTTTTGACAGACTAGAGTCAGGCAGGGGAGCAGCCTGGTAATTAAAAGCAGCTGATGGTTCCATGCAAAACTGTCAGGAGAGTTACCTAAATTCCGTATGCCTCAGTTTTGTCATCTGTAAACTGGGGATAATCATAGTATCTACTTTGTGGTGTTGTTATGAGAATTAACTTGTCTGATCATAGAAAGTACTTAGGACTTTATATACATATATATTTATATATACATATATACACTACATGTATAGTATGTATATAATACATATATATAATATACTATGTTTATATATAATAGTTGATAAGTGTGGTGCTATTATTATTCTTTTTAAAAATTTTTATTACGTTTATTTTCAGAGAAACAAAGACAGCATGTGTGGGGGAGGGGCAGAGAGAGAGGGAAAAAGAGAGAGAATCCCAAGCAGGCTCTGCTCTGCCAGCACAGAGCCGGGTGTAGGGCTTGAACTCAGGAACCGTGAGGTCATGACCTGAGCCAAAATCAAAAGTCAGATGCTTAACCGACTGAGCCACCCAGGCACCCCATTACTGTCTTTTTATAAACTGTTTCCTATTCTTTCTCTTAAGTGGCTGAGATCTCTCCTCGATGTCATTGACCAAATCAATGGGTAAAGGAGCCCCTGCTTAGTTGCTCTTCAGGAAGACAAAGACTTTCTAAGTACAAACACAGGAAGGAATCACAGAGAGAGAGAGAGAGAGGTTTGGCTTACCGTAAAAAATTGAAATCATACATATAATAAAAGCCTCATAGCGAAAATTAAAAAGGCAAAAGAAATTGGGGAAAACATTTGCAAGAAGCAAGGCAGACCAAAAAAAAATAAATAAAATCAATATGCCTAATACTGAAAGAGCTCTTTGCAAATGAATAAGATAAAAGTGATACCCCAGTAGCAAAGAGAACAAGGGAGAGAAACAATTCACAGAAGAAATGTAACAAGGTCAACAGAACTTTGGGGAAGATTCACTGATACTCAAAGAAACAGACAATTAAAGCAATATTGACTCAATGTAATTTAGGAGATGCTATAGGTTTTTCCATAGAATGAATTTTTTCCTCTTTTAATCTTAATGAAAAGCATGTCACGGTTCTTTTTACCATCACAAGGTAATTAGAACTAGAGCCGGTTCCACGGTTTTATGTAGCTGATTTCAAGCAGGATCCGTTTCCTCTTCTATTCCATTTTTCGACAGTTACAAATACACTTACTCCGGGAACTTGAGTCATTACCTGGGGACACGGCTGGGGGGCAGGGACATTCACTAACCCATCCCACTGCCACCACCAGAATATGTTGACAGGTTGTGCTGAATTCTAGCCACTGAGTAAAGTCTCTAACAATGAAAATAATTTCGATGATAAAATAAATATAAGAAAGTCTTGCTAAGCTTTGATTTCCCCCCTATTTTTACCATTTAAAAAAAATCACACTATCACAGGTTTACAAGTTTTGCCTCTGTGTGTGTGTGTGTGTGTGTGTGTGTGTTTAATGTTTGTTTATTTTTGAGAGAGAGAGAGAACACATGAGCAGGGGAGGGACAGAGACGGGGAGTCTCAGAATTTGAAGCCGACTCCAGACTCCGAGCTGTCAGCACAGAGCCCGACGCGGGGCTTGCACTCACAAACCATGAGATCATGACCCGAGCTTGAGCGGAAATCAGATGCCTAACTGACAGAGCCACCCAGGCGCCCCTACATCTGTTTAAAATACAACTTTTTTTTTTTTTAACTAGAATCCACACCCAGTGTGGAGCCCAGCCTGGGGCTTGAACTCACGGCTCTGAAATCAAGGCCTGAACTGAGATCAAGAGTCAGGGACTTAACTGACTGAGCTCAAATATGAATATAAAATATAAAATAGGAGCCCCTAAAATATAACACTATAATATACATGTGTATGATAATTTGTTGCTGTCATAAAATACACTTAGCTTGCTTTTTGGATTCTGGGCATAGTTAGTGGGAGCGGCCCTGGCCGGATGCTAGAGAAACAAGGAGACACAGGTGCTGCTTCCTTTTTCCTGACATCGGGGTGCCCCGTGTGCTTCTGGGGGGACTCCGCAATGCCCTCAGCGCAGCAGCCACCTTCCAGTAGGAATCCAGTAACCACACAGGCGCTGCATTTAGCACACGGCAGTCCCGGGGTGTGACTTCTGCCAAGCTAACCAGGTGCTTCTCTGCCTACGCAGCCTTGTGAACGAAGTGTATGAGGTGGACGACACCATCCAGACCTTACAGCAGCGTCTGAGGGAGGCGGAGGACACCCTGCAGTCGCTGGTCCACACCAAAGCCACCCTGGAGCATGACCTGGCCGTCAAAGCCAATTCCCTGTACATCGACCAGGAAAAATGCATGAGCATGCGCAAGGCCTTTCCTAACACCCTCCGGCTGGTGGGCTACTGTTAGGGACCCCCCGCAAGAGCCACAGAAGGAGAGCCAAGGCCCTGTGGCAGCTCTGAAGCTGAACGCGAATCTATTCACTTATTAAAGGATTCTGTTGCGACAAATGTCCCAGCGTCCTGTTCTGGAACGTCTTTTGTCTCCTTCCAAACCTTAATTTTCTACTATTTACTAGGCTTCTTCTTCTTCTTTTTTTTTTTTTTACATTTATTTCTTTTTGAGAGACAGAGCATGAGGGGGAGAGGGGCAGAGAGAGAAGCAGACACTGAATCCGAAGCAGGCTCCAGGCTCTGAGCAAGCATTCAGCACAGAGCCTGATGCAGGGCTCGAACCTACGAACCATGAGATCATGCCCTGAGCCTAAGTGGACACTTAACCGACTGAGCCACCCAGGCACCCCTATTTACTAGGATTCTGAGCTATGGGAAGGAGATAAAGAAATACAACCAATCTAAAAGAGAAGGTAGGGGGAAAATAAAGCTTATTTGTATTATTCTTGTTATTCTCTGTATAGCATGAATGGGCTGGGCAGTAGAAATGCATTTACTCTGAGGCGGTGGGGGCCGGAGTCACAAAGACAGAGGATTTTCAGCTCTGCGTTAAAGGAAACCCAGAGAAAAGGAGAAAGACCCTTGGATATGCAGTGGTTGGGGGTAGTCTGAGCCAAAACGCGGTGGAAAGGTAGCGCGTTTGGAACCTCAGTTAAGGAGACCAGGTTGTGATTCATGATGGGGGTTATATAAGGTCAGGAGGCCTTGACCCCTAGATCAAGGAGTTGGGGAAGCTGTGGGACATCTCTGAGCAGAGAAATGGCCCGATGAAATCACGCCTGAGCAATGAAATCAGAGAGATGGCCGTAGAAGCAAAGACAGGAAAAATGCAGAATGTCTTTTATCCAATCAACAGGACTGGGAAACTCTCCCCAAGGTGACTGAGAGCCAAGGGGTGCAGGTGACAGAGGTGTTGACCCTGGATAAACAGCAAACTGGGGCATTGCTTGAATTCCAGGAGTTCTTGTGGTATCTCAGGGGTTGTTTTTTTTTTTTTTAAATAGCTTTTTCTTTACTAGAAATGAAAACCATTTGCATGCCATCTTTTGGAAACTAGGGAATACAAACACAGACAAACTCCTAAAACACACCCGTTATCATAACACCCAGCAATAATCACAGAGGTTTGTCAACATCTTACTGTCCGTGCTATTAATAAAGTAGCGAGCGCTTGTAAAGCACTTATTAGGTGTCACTCACCTCACCTCATTTATACTTTATCCCTTTAATTATACGTCCACATTCCTGTCATTGTTTTGAGCCTACGTGTATATAGTATTTATCTACACATGCGGCTAATATGTAATGTCTGTGGCTATTTACATATATAATATGTGCTTGCATTTAAATGCATAATTAAGCACGTATTTAGAACCACACTGTTGATTTGTGGTCTCTTTTCCCTTAGTCACATATTATAAATGGGTTTCCACGTCATTAGCCATTGATCCAAAGTGTCATTTAAAAAAAACTTTTTTTAACATTTATTTTTGAGAGACAGAGAAGAGACAGAGAGGGGATATAGGGGCAGAGAGAGAGGGAGACACAGAATCTGAAGCAGGCTCCAGGCTCCGAGCTGTCAGCACAGAGCCTGATAAGAGGCTTGACTCCACCAACTGTGAGATCATGACCTGAGCCGAAGTCAGATGCTCAACCAACTGAGCCACCCAGGCGCCCGCAGCATCATTTTTTATACCTTCCCTCCCCCTCTCTACAAAACAGTACACAGCACTTATGGAAACTTCAGAAAATACAGATAGAAGAAGTAAATACATGTTTTCTACACTTCTAAAAACTAACTAGGTCTTCTGATGTACATAGATTTTTATCTTATTTCTGTATTTATACACTGGTACTCCTCTCAAAAATCAGAATCATTCGTGGGGCGCTTGGGTGGCTTAGTCGGTTAAGCGTCCGACTTTCGCTTAGGTCATGATCTCGCGGTTCGTGGGTTCGAGCCCCGCGTCCGGCTCTGTACTGACTGCCATCTCGGAGCCTGGAGCCTGTTTCAGTCTGTGACTCCCTCTCTCTCTGACCCTCCCCTGCTCACGCTGTTTCTCTCTCTCCTAGAAATAAATAAAACATTAAAAAAAAATTAAAAAAAAAATCAGAATCATTCAATAAAGTAGCGAGCACTTATAAAGCAAGTACTATGTGTTCGACACCATTCTCAGTGCCTTATTCATCTCATTTATGCTTTTCCCCCTTAATAATATGTCCACTTTCCATGTCATTAAACATCTTTTTACAACTTCATCTTTAATGCCTTTTTGATGCATCATTGCATTGAGGTTCTAGAATGTTCTAAAACCAATTTCTGTGACTGACTAGTTATAGCATGCCTTACTGTTCCCTATCATCAACAATGCAGCCATGATTTAATCTAGGTAACTGAATGTTTGCAAACATTTTTAATATTTTCCTTAAGAGAAGTTCCTAGATATGGGATCCTTAGATGAGCAGTTACACACATTTGAGAGAAGACTTTTTTACAGTGTGTTGTTAAATTGCCCTTTTTAAATTAAAAATTGTTAATATTTTTATTTTATTTTTGAGAGAGTGCCTGCCTTGTTATTTCTTTGGGTCTCAATTTCATCATTGAGCCTTTACGCACCTGTAATAAAATTTCAGGGTTTTCTTCTGTCGTTAAGCTGTCTCGTCTAAATTTTTTGTTTAATGTTTTTTAAGTTTCTTTATTTTGAGAGAGACAGAGACAGCATGAGTAGGGGAGGGGCGGAGAAAGAGAGAGATTTCCAAGCAGGCTCCCCACCTTCAGCTCAGAGCCCCATGCGGGGCTTGAACTCACAGAGCCACCCAGGCGCCCCTAAATTTTGTTTTTAATCTTTATTTACTTTTGAGAGAAATAGAGAGAGAAAAGAGAGAGAGTGTGAACAGGAGAGGGGAAGAGAGACAGGGAGACACAGAATCTGAAGTAGGCTCCCAGCTCTGAGCTGTCAGCACAGAGCTCAATGTGGGGCTCGAACTCTCAGAACCGTGAGATCATGACCTGAGCCGAAGTCAGATGCTTAACTGACTGAGCCACCCAGGCGCCCCATTAAATTACCCTCCTTAAAGTTGTATTACTCTGGACTCCTGCCAGCCTATGAGAGGGTGTATCTTTCTGCATCTCTGATAACTCTTTTTTTGTTTTTACATTTAATGATACAAAAATGGTCCGACCACTTTAATATCTTGTTCTTTGGACACCATGTGATCTAGATCATTGCTCCTTGGACTCTGGAATTTTTTCTGTTAATTGCTTGTTTTTGTTATTTGCCTGTTTCCCCTAAGTATCTTTCCTTCTTTCTTTCTTTCTTTCTTTCTTTCTTTCTTTCTTTCTTTCTTTCTTTCTGTCTTTCTGTCTTTCTGTCTTTCTGTCTTTCTGTCTTTCTGTCTTTCTTTCTGTCTTTCTTTCCTTCCTTCCTTCCTTCCTTCCTTTCTTTCTTCCTTCCTTCCTTTCTTTCCTTGATTTATTTTTAAGAGTTCCCTGTGTATCAATCATTGGGCACTTCCACCATGTGTACTGAACACAGATCCTTTAGACGTCACTCCCTTCTGTTTTATTTGTGTTTTTCAATGTACAGAGGTGAAATATACAATTGCTTCCATTATGATTTGTTTATACCTTTGGTGTTCAACCAGGAAAACTCTTCCTCATCTCAAGATTATTGACTTATAATTTCTTCTAATTCCTTTGGTGTCTTCTGAACTTACATTTGACCATCTGGAGTTCAGCCTCAAAGGATGTTGACAGCATTTGAATCCTCTGATGCAGAAGCCCTGACATGGAAGACAGGGTTACCGAGGGAAAGGGTTCCTCTGTGGGTCTCCTACTTCCCGCTTAGGGGTAGCCCTGTCTCTCTCATTAGCTCTGGCTACCATCTGTGTGTGTTCTCCCTGCTCTCATCCAACCACTGTTGATTTACCCCAAGCCTATCTCTCTCTCTTTCCTAAAACTTTCTCAGACCTTGGTCAGTCAAGTTCACAAAACATCTCATAATGCTGGTAGAGTTGACGTAAACACGATAAGCTAGGACCAAGGTTATTTTTGTGGTCTCAGTATATCATTTTAGAAATCAAATTGTAGGCTTTGCATTCTCCCTTTGCTTCTAATGGAAACAAAGATATATAAGTGCCACTCGAACACTTAGGCAATTCCAGCAATGAGGTGTTACTAGGCATCATTTTTAGGCAATAGTGGCAATAAACAAATTCCGCATATCTTTTATTTGTTATACCCTTTGGGGAAAATCTTGCTGACTTTTTCCATGAATTGCTACCTTCCTTAAGGAATATATGCTTGGGGAGGTTTTTTTTTTTTTTTTTTTTTTTTTTTTTAACTTAAACATACGTTCCCAGCATTACAAGAATGTGATGGGAAGGCAACGTCCTTCAGACACAGAAAAAGGCTAGTTTTCTTGTTAATTTTGGTAAACCGTGGGCAAGGCTAAATTCCACAAATAAACATTCAGTTTCTAGTCTGAAATGTCACGGCCACTTCATGAGGGTAAATATTTTAACGCTGAAATCCACGAACAGCCAAGAATCACGAAGTGCGATCTTGTTTAAGACTCACCAGCAGGCAAATATCAACACGGGATGTGGCTTTCTATATATTCAGGCCCCAAGTATCTTTCATAGTATGTGGCTTTAGGAAGGGCTTCTGGAATACGAGAGGCTTCCTCCTCCCCGGGCATCATTCAGATTTAGAAATGCTCGTAACTGCCCCTAAATAGCCAAGTTGACTATAATTTTAGCATTTCCATTTATGCCTCCTGGGAAGTGTTGTCATAAACACCTCACCTGGCACCTTTTTTTGAGTCCTGGGTTCATGCTGTAAATAGCTGAGGTGGGGTCTAGTTCGGGGTTATAATTTTTGTTTTGCTCCAAAAACAAGGATGGAGTCCTTCCCTTCGTAGGCAGGGCTGACCCAAGGGACCCAGGAGGAGGCAGAGTGGCCGCTCAATGTTGCGACTCCAGTCTCTGCCGCCGGTCTCCACTCTGCTGCCCTTGAACCCTCCACTGTTCCCAGCACCAATGGGATCACCACTGGCATCAAGACCAACCTTCTATGCAGAGTGTGTTGATGGTATTTTTGGAGCTCTTTGTATTCATGCATTCATGGGGAAAAGAGACAATATTTAACCTCCTCACTAGAGATGGATGATCTATTTCATCTTACAGACCAGCTCTAGATCAGAATAGTGTGCATTTATGGAGTGTTGAGTTAAGAAGGATCGTGAGGCCCCGTGTGAGCCTGAACAGGTAAGAATCTAGAGGTGCCGTAGGATAGTGTTATCTGCAAGTGCTATCTGCACAAATACTATCAGCCCTGCTCTAAATGTTCTGAATTCTCCACAGCTCAAATCTTTCTCTGTCCATATCACAAAGGTTCCATTTTGTAATCTATGGGTCCTTCCCTCTGCAACTTGCTGTTTGCTAATTTTGCTAGGGGCTAATAGGAGACTCTTTCTGTGGCCAACTTTTCCCCTTTAGCCAAAGGACCTTCTAAAGAGCTCACCGAGACTGAACATCAACCCCAGTGGCATCATGGCACAGTGAGGAGGGAGCTTGATGGGAACATGGAGCCCTTGACTACTGCCCTATATGGTACCTCATTATATAGGGAAGGGTAGGGCTGTGGAAACCACAGAAATTACTTGTATTTCTCAATTACTATTTTTTCCCTCCCTGTAAGGTGAGTTGATATCTTTGGACTAAGTTTCAAGATTCTAGTCTTGGGTAGTTCAGCCCTGCAGTCACTCAGACCTAAGGATGCTTTTCCTACACCCCCAACCTCCACCCAGTGGTGCTCTGCTTGCCCGAGAACCTGCTCATTATGGAAACCCATGCATTTACTGATAGCAGAAATCATTTTATGTATTGACAGCAGGGGCGGCGGGGGGCGGAGTATCCGTTTATTTGCAACAAGCTGGTAGGTTTCACCTTCCAACCCCAGGCCATTTGAAGTATGTAGCAAAGATGGAGGCCCTTTAAGAGAGATGAGGCCAGTCAACCTGAGAGGAAAAGAATAAGCCAGAGCCACAGACAAGACTTAAAAACACCACCCATACCACAGTATGAGAGATTGAAGCACTGACACTTTATTTATCTATCTATCTATTTATTTATTTAATTTATTTATGAGAATGGAGGCAGAGGAAGAGGGAGAGAGAGAATCTTAAGTAGCCTCCATGTTCAGCACAGAGCCTGATGCAGGACATGACCTCAGCAGAAATCAAGAGTCAGACGCTCAACCAACTTAGCCACCCAGGCACCCCGAGCATTGAGACTTTAAAATAATGCTGGAAGCGACAATGAATGTTCTCAGTTTCCTAAAGGGTAGATGTAATATAGGTGTTCCTCAGAGTCTTGGGGGAAAATAGCCATACACCAAGTAGTCACGTCTTTGCAAAGTCCTCTCCTCTCCTTGAATACGGGCCGACTTTCAGATCACTTGATCCAACAGAATGAAATGTAACATCGGGCCAATTCCAGGCTTAGGTGCTGAGAAGACCTGGAAGCTACTGCTTTTATGCTCTTGAGACCTAGATGCCACATAAGAAGTGTGACTGTCATGGGATTCCCATGCTGTGAAGGAAGCCAAGCAGCCACATGGAGAGGCTCATGTGGGACAGAACCCCAGCCAACAGCTGCAGATGGGCTCGTAGGGAGGAACCAACTTCCAGTCATGTGGGTGAGGCCATTTGGAATCTTCTTGCTCTCCCAGTACCTTCACTGACACCATGGGAGGCAGAACTGTGCAGCCAATGCACAGAATCATAAGATATAATAAACTATTGTCTTAAACTATTAAGTTCTTGGATAATTTTTTATGCCACAACAAGGATAGCTCAAACAACTTTTCACTGGCTTTGTAGACATCCAGTGCATGAAGGGGAAGGGAAGCTACCATTTGCTGAGTTCTTATTACTAGGTTCTCATCAAAAAACACAACAATCTCATGAGACAGTTATTACTGCCACTCTGCAAATGGGGAAACTGAGACTCAGGGAGGTTGAGTAATGCCACAGTTGTTAAGCAACCAGTCTGAGGTTGCTCAGATAGAAATGCTGTATTGAGTATTCATCTCCCTTATCTGACACTGGAATATGAGCTCTTTTTTTTTTTTTAATGTTTTATTTATTTCTAGGAGAGAGAGAGAGACAGCGTGAGCAGGGGAGGGTCAGAGAGAGAGGGAGTCACAGACTGAAACAGGCACCAGGCTCCGAGCTGGCAGTCAGCACAGAGCCCGACGCGGGGCTCGAACCCACGAACCGCGAGATCATGACCTAAGCGAAAGTCGGACGCTTAACCGACTAAGCCACCCAGGCGCCCCTGGAATATGAGCTCTTAACCACTATTTTATACTGTTAGAAGGTGACCAGATGGTTATCTCCTTCTCCTTCTCAAAAACAAATGTGTAAAATGACTGCACTGATGGATTGAGGACACAGGCACTTAAGAAAGTTTTAATTTTGAAAAATTTGTGTAAAAGTAGAGCATGAGTGGCGTCCAACCTCTGGGCTATAGACCAACTCTTGATATTAACACATACAATGATAATGATGATAGTCAGCTAGTGCTGAGCAGAGGACCTTACATATATTACTTCACAATCAGGCTATTCTCTAAGGTACACACATGTTACCAGTTACATTCAAGAATTGATGGGGCGCCTGGGTGGCCCAGTCAGTTAAGCGTCCGACTTCTGCTTAGGTCATGATCTCAGGGTTCATGAGTTCTAGCCTCGCATTGGGTTTTCTGCTGTAGCACAGAGTCTGCTTTGGATCTTCTGTGCTCCCCCCTTTCTCTTTGCTCCTCCCCTACTTACACTCACACCCTCTCTCAAAGATAAATAAATAAATATTAAAAAATAATAATGATATATTCAAGAAATGAGGAAATTGAGACTTAGGGAAGTAGAATAATCCAGTCAAACCACTAGTAAGCTTCAGAGTCAGGAGCTGAACTCAGATAGGTTCACTTCCAATTGTTACATTTTCATTGCCCCTTCCTAAACACTTTAGGATGAAATTAGACATTCCCAAAGGTTTTACATTTTTATTTTTTTAATTTTACTACCAATGTGCTCTTTTTTTCCAGAGATATTCATGAAGATATGTTTTGAACAGTCCCATAAACACAATACAGTAATTTTACTGTAGTATTTAAAAATCCTAGCTCTTAACTTCTTTGATTATAACTTTACATGGAATTTAAGAGCAATAACTGGGTATATTCTGTTTTTTTGTTTGTTTGTTTGCTTTTGTTTTCAGATAGGAGAAAAAAATCTCAGGGTGCCTGGGTGGCTCAGTCAGTTAAGCGTCCAACACTTGAACCTGACTCAGGTCGTGATCTCATGATTTCGTGGGCTCAGGTCCTGAGTCAACTCTGCACTGACGGGACGGAGACTGCTTGGGATTCTCTCTCTCTCCTCTCTCTCTGTCCCTCCCCAACTTGTGCTGTCTCTGTCTCTCTCAAAGTAAATAAATGAACTTAAAAAAACTCTGACAATTTGGTAGAAGGTACTCAATTGTAGAAATCAAGTCATTCTCCACTCAACGTCTCCTAGAATCCTATCAACAATAACCATGGACATTGATGGATTTTAAGATTGCCCTCCATGTGCTGGGTCTTTGTCAGCATATTTTCTAAAGAATATTCGGTCCCAGATAGGAAGTGATTGTGTTTAGTGACCATGGACACCAGCATTTTGGTGCTTGGTACATAAAATAAGTTCTTTCCCGTATAGGTGCAATTTGTGTTGTCATCTGAGCTGGAGTTATAGCTACAGAAATGACTCCCTAACTTCCTCTAGACAGAAAAGAGAATTCAGAGCTAGGTCTCTCCCATTGTGTCCTTGATTTGGATTCTCTTCATCTCATCTCGTGGATTTTGAGACTCTTAGTTCACAACATTTTTCTTTGCTCATATGGAGCTCAGGAGATACTGGAACATATTAACAAGATGAATACTAAGCATTGTGGTGTGACAGCATTAGGGGGTGTAGGAAGGAGTCTAATTATGAAATATAGAGAGAAAGAGTCAATAAAAAGACTAAATCTATAAGCACAGAGCTATCTAGTGATAGAGTCTTCTGTTCTAGAGTCTTCTGTTCGGGTTGGCTGGTACTCAGGATGAGTAACTACCTTCATATGAAACAGAAGTTTTGAGATGTTCTTATTGTTCATCCTTCAAGAAGAGAAGGACAATGATCATCTCTTGAGGTAAAGAAAGCTCAGAGGCTCAGGGATGAGACAGAAAGACCCATCAGGAGTGAAGTAATGATTGCCTGTACTGGGCGGTTTTATGGGAGAACAATCTCTTCTAGCTGGGGTTAGACAGAAAGGGACACAGATCTTCCCTGACTTCTGATATGGTTACATCCCAATAAATCCATCATAAGTGGAAATATTGACAGAAAATACATTTAGGGCTGCCTGGGTGGCTCAGTGGGTTAAGTATCTGATTCTTGACTTCTGCTCAGGTCATGATCTCACAGTTCGTGGGGTTGAGCCCCAGACTGGGCTCTGTGGTGACAGTTCGGAGTCTGCTTGGATTATCTCTCTCTCTCGCCTCTCTCTGCCCCTCCTGTGCTTGTTCTCTCTCTCTCTCTCTCTCTCCCGCTCCCCCCCCCCCTCAAAATAAATAAACTTTTAAAAAAAGAGAAAGGAAATAGGAGATTGGACTGAAGACTAGTTAGGGGAACTTAAGATCCAGAAAATAACTTTAAAAATACACAGCCATTAATCAAGAGATATGACCTAACTCAGAGTACAATACACAAACACACATACCACCACGTCCGCACAAACAGTATGATAATGTAGTTTAATTCCATTTATGAAAAATAAAAGAAGCTCGACAGTCTCTAATGTTAAGGTTGAGATGGCAACAGGGAAACTAGAGGGAGAGGCTCCTATGGGCTACACATAGTTGAAGGACTTTGTACAAGTTCCAGACTGGTCATTTTGAAGGACCTGATGGCAAATATTCTTGCCTGACTGTAGAAGTTAAACTAGTCAACAACATCAATCCAATGACAAAAAGCTAGATAATGTCAGTTATGTGAGTGATATAATCAGGACAGCTATTTATTTTTAACATTTAAACTATATATAATAACATATATTTATATAATAACTATATATAACCATATATATAACTATATATATCATATAGCTATATACTGGTATATAGGTATATATGGTTATTTATGTATCTTTAAATATAGCTAGATATAAAGTCTTGGATTGTGAGTAACTTGTTCTGTGAGTGTTCCACAAGATGAGAAAACATTTCTCATAAATTTTAACTTGATAAATGAGCCATGCCTTGCAAAACATGTAGTACATGACCCTGAATGTCACATGATCACAACGAGCCAATGGTTCTTGAAATTCACTTTGATATACTAGTACTTTGGATTACAAGCAAGTTTCTGGAATGAATTTTGCTCACAAACCAAGGTTTTAGTGTATATATATATATATATATATATATATATATGTATATATATATGTTGGCTAGGACATTCTAGTTTTTAGGGATTAAAGTTCTGAATTTTGTTCAGCCAGGGAAATGAAGCATAAGATTTATAGGTTATATTTTAATATTATTCATAATTACATAATACTATAAAATACATTATCCTCGTAAAATAAGGAAGCATTGCAGATAGGGCTGAATTCTCCTTTGCCCACCACCTCTAGTCTTGACCTTTCTATCTTTAGGGGCAAGTACTATTATTGGTTTGGTGAGATAGTCTCACACTGTTAATTGTAGAGACTTCTCAGTTTGGCTCTTTGGAAACCATCACTACACCCTTCAGTGTAGGGGTTAAACCCCATAGAGCTTTAAAAAATATGCTAATCGAATATTTTATGTAACCAGTGAAAAATCCTTAAACAAAATATAAGTCCAATCCAGCAGCACGTGAGAATACACTGAGACCCAGCAGGAATGGTAAGATGGTTCATTAACAAGTAAACTGGAGCCATGGTTTTACTCTGTGTCGCTGCTCACAGGCTGGTTGATTCCTCAGCGGAGCGTAGAGCCAGGTATATGGAAGGACACGAAGCTGGGAACTGGACTCTGCCCTGAGAGCTGTGATATCCTCTCCTGCAGAGTCATCTTCCTCTTCTCCTCACCAATCAATAGTATGTGAAGAAATGATATGTGAAAACTGCAATTCACTCATTCACTCAATAAAGAGATTTTGGTTGAGTACATTTCATGTTCTCAGGCTGTAGCTGACTCTGGAGATAAAATGATGAATGAGCGATGGTCTCTGTAGCCATGGAGCTTGCAGACAAGTGGATTAGACTGACAATAAGATAATCATACAAAGAACCAAGTTAATTATGAGAATTCATGGGAGGAATTAGATGTTGGTAGGTTTTCTCGAAGACCTTTAAGTAACTATCTAAAAAGTAAGAACCCAATATTCAATGTGGCAGGGATGGAAGATACACACAAGGGTGTTTTGGGTAGAGAGAATCACATTTTAAAACACCCTGAAGACTTAAGGGGCTACATACGGGTGTTATTTACAGCCAGAACTGGCCTCACGGACATGAGACCTGTCAGCCACACAGGGCCTTGGGCTTAGAAGGGCTCATGCTTGATTTATGGTCTCCTGTCACAGTTTTGAAATTCTTAATGATTTTTGAACAGGAAACCCTGAATTTTCATTTTTTGCTGTGTCCCCCAAAGTCTGTAGGGAGTCTCAACTGTGGGAGTTTGATCTTGATTTCACTGTGAGATGCAGGTGTGGGAGGGTCTTATGCAAGCAAGGACATATCTCAGTTCCTGGTTCCTCAAGACCACTCTGGTTGTGATGTGAAGAATGGAAGGTGGGACACTATTACTGCCCTTTAGGAACTTAGAGTATGGCTGTCTGAGGGGTATTACTAACAGTAATACCTTATAGGGGCACCTGAGTGGCTCAGTTGGTTGAGCGTCTGACTCTTGGTTTGGGCTCAGATCATGGTCTCATGGTTTGTGAGCTCGAGCTCCACTTCAGGGAGTGGAATTCTCTGTCTTCCTCTTTCTCTGCCCCTCCCCTACTGTGTTCTCTCTCTCTCTCTCTCAAAATAAGTATTAAAAAATAAAAGTAAAACATTACAGAAATGTACTGATGACAATCCTGGGCAATTGAAGGAGGGTCATCTAATACTGTCTTGTGGCTGGGAAGAGCTATCATCTCCTCCACGGCTCCCCCCACAGTCTTGTCTTCTTTGGGATAAACACCCAGTACTTTTTTCCCTCTGCAACTCAAGTCTCAATTTCTTAAATCAATGAAGAAGCTCAAAGGTCTGAAAATCACCACTTCCCATTTGAAGCTTTACAATATCTTTTGGAATTGCCTCATTTCTTCAGCTTAACACTAGAGACTCCCATATGAGATGATATTACTTTCCTCTCTTCTTTTTTTATCATCCAGTGAGGCCGGATAGCTCCCCGAGGATTATGATGAGGTTTCTCACTTGTTTATCTGAATCTCCACTAATCTAATTCCTCAGATACATGGGCAGTACATACCAGAGACACTTGGCTATCTCTTCCACTTAATGCAGCTGTGTTTCTGTTGTCGGTGAAGCTCCTGTTCCAGACATTTCCCACAAATACAATTTTATGACATTACTGCCGGCCACGCCATCCTTGTCATGTGTTCTCCATCAGCCTTGTCCAACAGCACTTTCTGCAATCATAGAAATGGTCCGTATCTTCTCCAAAATGGTAGCCACCAACCATGCATGGCTATTAAACGCTGACTAGAGTTCCACACGAAAATTTAGGGCACCAAAGCTCAGGAATGCTAGTTTAGTTGTTTTGTGTCATGGAGCCAGCATAGGGCAACTCCAGAAATCAAGCTGGGTCTTCTAACTCTAAGTGATCTTGTCCCTAGACCATACTGGGTGGTCTCAACAAGCATTTATTTGAAAAGTCTTATAGAGTGTCTATTAGGCATATTCGGTATTTTAGGGATGCCAAGAAATAGGATAGCCTCGTTGGGTCAAAAAGGGGTTAGAAAAAGGGCAGAGAATCACTTTGTTGACCTCTAAGAGCAAAGAAGAGGCATAATCCCCAGGTTCACCTTCAGGAGTCCAGAGGTGTCACTATGGCTGTTGCCCAAATGGATCAAGTGCCTCTGTGCTTGATAGACAAGTTTCTTTGATCACTGGAGGTCCTTTAGTACCTGACACACACACTCTACATGTGTCAGTCTCCTCTGCTGTGACACTCCAAGATCTTTGGGTTTGGTGACAGTGAGGCTAAGTAACTTGTCCAAGCCCACACAGCTACTAAGAGACTGAGTCCGAATTGAGATCCAGATCCTTTTGACCCCAGTGTTAATTAGGGTAGTGGTGGGTATGGATGCTGTAAACATGGTCTTTGCACTGACTCTGGTGGTCTTGAGTGCCAGGCTAAGAAATTAGGATTTGATCCATTGGAAACAGTCAACCAGAGAAGCTTCCATAGTGGAAGCTATGGAAGTAGTAGGAAGTAAGAAGAATAAGCCAGTTGTGGTGTTGGAGTGGAGAGATGGGAGGGCTTCAAGAAGAACCATGTATCAAGGTTTTGTGACTTAGGGGGTCCTTTCTCTCACGCCCAGAAGATGTCTTAGAGGTGCCAGGGACAGTGGTGGCACTGGAATGTCAAAGACAAGATCTGGCCTAGGAGTCCACCAGAAGACCAGCAGCTCATTTTTAGGTCTGGAGGACCTTAAGTGATCGTGGACCCAACTGCAGAAAGTTCCAGCTGGTGCCTGATGAACACAGTGCAAACCACTCCAGCCATGTTCTTTGGAATCGAGTGAGAGTTAAAGTTAAGTAACTTGTTGAAGCCAGCCAGTCTGGGAGGAGAAGTGTGTACAGAAAGTATTGGAAGGGTGAAGAGGCAGGGAGGTCACCGTCAAGAAAGTCAGTGGAGGGGGGCGCCTGGGTGGCTTAGTTGGTTAAGCGTCCGACTTTTGCTTAGGTCATGATCTCGCGGTTCGTGGGTTCGAGCCCCGCATCGGGCTCTGTGCTGACTGCCAGCTCAGAGCCTGGAGCCTGTTTCAGTCTGTGACTCCGTCTCCCTCTGACCCTTCCCTGCTCACACTCTCTCTCTCTCTCTCCTAGAAATAAATAAAATAAAATAAAATAAAAAGATTAAAAAAAAAAGAAAGTCAGTGGGGTTCCAGAATGGGGCGAGAGAGGAGAGAGGTAAGTACAGGCGGTATAGTGACTGGTGTAACATTATGCAAGGGGTTGTGGGAGGTTGGAGATCAGAAATAGACTTGAAGGACATGAAGGAGGTCGCTGATAACTTTTAATAGTTCTCTGTGGGGAGCGCAGCATGGCCAGATAACTCAGGACTTTAAGGGAAAGAGGTCTGTGTTCCATGGGTCACAGAGGTTGACTGGCAGTTGAAAGGAAGGACAGTAAAGCAATAATCAGAAAAACACAAGGAAATCAGCACAAGTCTCTTCAAGATAAAAACAAAACAAAACAAAACAAAACAAAGCAAAAACCAAAAAACAAAACCCATGTTCACGTTTGTGAGCAAAGGGAAAGAAGTCAGAAGACAGAGTGAGAAATTTCAGACACACTCTCCATCCTCTAAAAAATAAAGTTTTTCAGGGTGCCTGGGTTGCTCAGTCGGTTAAGCATCCGACTTCAGCTCAGGTCATGATCTCACCATTCTTGAGTTTGAGCCCCATGTCGGGCTCTGTGATGACAGCTCAGAGCCTGGATCCTGCTTCGGATTCTGTGTCTCCCTCTCTCTGTGCCCCTCTCCTGCTCGCACATGCTCTCTCTCTCTCTGTCTCGCTCTCAAAAATAAACATTAAAAAAAATTGAAACAATTAATTAACTAAATTTAAAAAAACTCTTTCAACCCTTCCTACTTGTTTATTATTCCTGAAGCGATATTTTTAAGCTGTAGTAATGGAAAGTGGGATAGGCAGATCAATGAAACAGAAAGTCCAAAAACAGTCCCACATATATATGTGGATCTAATAAAGTCAATGTGTCAAAACAGCAGGAGAAAAAAAATGGATTATTTTGGCTATTTGCCAAAAAATTAAGCTATAATTTTACGTGATACTAACATAAATTCTAGTTGGTTACAGAGATTTTTTTTAATGTTTATTTATTTTTGAGAGAGAGAGACAGAGAGAGAGGGAGACAGAGGATCTCAAGCAGGTTCTGTGCTGAGAGAAGAGAGTCTGATATGGGCTCAAACCTATGAACCATGAGATTGCAACCTGAGTGGAAGTCAGACATTTGACTGACTGAGCCACCCAGGTGTCCCACGGAGTTTTAAAACCATAAAAAGACTCAAAGAAAGTGTAAGTAAATTTAATATTAATCTAAGCATATCAAAAGGATAAAATTCTTTTTTTATAAGTTTATTTTGAGATAGAGAGAAAAGCAGGGGAGGGGCAGAGAGAGAGAGAGACAAAATCTCACATAGACTCTGCACGGTCAGCACAGAGCCCGACGCGCTTGAACTCAACAAACAGTGATCGTGATCTCAGATGAAATCAAGAGTCAGACGTTTAATTGACTGAGCTACCTAGGTGCCCCTCAAAAGCATAAAATTCTAACTCACAGCTATAAGCCAATGAAACTAGAAGAAAATTCTAGGTGGTTCTGATAGAAATCATTCATGTAGAACTAAGTAGCTGTGGCAGAAAACCCTTCTATTCCCTCTGAACCTTTTCAAGCATCCAGAAGCCCAGTAAGAGTATATAAAACTCAGAAGATGGGAGGAAGCAGTGAGTGGTTCCTATTGCACTTTATTTATTTATTTTTTGATGAATTGGGCTTTGGAGTTTTTCAAATTCTGTGGCATCACTTAGTTACAGTTTTAAAATACGTTTGGGGGGCCTGGGTGGCTCAGTAGGTGGGGCATCCAACTCTTGGTCTCACCTTGGGTCTCAATCTCAGGGTCATGAGTTCAAGCCCGCGTTGGGGTCTGTCCTGGGCATGAAGTCTGCTTTAAAACAATACTGTCTACTTCATAACATCATCTACCTCTTCCTCTGGTAATTGGAGAAAATCATCAAATATCGAGAAGGAGTGAAATGATTTGCAACTGAGGTATTTGCATCAAGTGTCTAACTCTTTAAAAATCCTCAAAAATTGCCAGATACATGGGTAAGGTATGCCACACCCCAAATAGACAAGTCACTTGACATCACTGGAGGAATGGACCAATTAAGAAATTGATTGACATAAGCAGTGCTATGAAGTAATTCTTTAAAACACACACAGACACACACACACACACACACACACACACACACACACACACACACAGACACACAGAGCTCACTTTTAATTTCAAATACTCATTTGAGTGCCTTTATTCCAATACAGTCTGTGTAGAAAATGAAGTCTTGTTTTGTCAATGTTTATCCATGTTTGAGAGAGAAAGCGTGAGTGGGGGAGGGGCAGAGAATGAGGGGGACAGAGGATCTGAAGCAGACCCTGTGCTGAGAGAGGAGACCCAGACTCAGGGTTTGAACTTACAAACTATGAGATCATGACCTGAGTTGAGGTCAGATGCTCAACCGACTGAGCCCTCCAGGTGCCCCAAAAATAAAGTCTTGTGCTTCCTGCCAATACCATCACACCACGTACTGAAGAAACATGTATCAGGTGGCCCCCACTGGATTTTAATTTCCAATTTGAGCGCATTTCCTGTGTTATTGTGTGATTGTTCAGAAACCGTAGTCCTGAGGAGACTGCCATTTAGGAGCAACTTCTTTTATTTTGGGGTCACCTCCCTTCCTCCATGCCTACTTCCCTAGTGTTCCGTGTACCTGACCCCAACACAGCATTTTCCAATCCTCGCCATGACTCACAAAATAATTGTTAACTAAAATAAACACCTCTTCTCCGACACCACAGTTTCCAATGCAACAGCGTCACCAGCCTCCTCTTCCTTGAATACATGTCACTCATATTCCAAGAGTGAGTTCAAATGTTGGTACATCAGTGGTTTAACCCAACCACGAACCAAAACCAAACATGAGCCTCACTACCACACTCATGACGTTGCTCTTCCGTGCTATGTGCTGTAATTACTCTGCTTCACTCAACTTGTGGCCACTGACTAAAGAATTCCATGACCATGCATCACTCACGATGGACTAAGTTATGCTGCGGTCACAAATGACCCCCACATCTCATCGAGCGAATTTCATGTCTGGCTCACGTCACTGGAAGACTGTACAAATATCTTCTTCACTCTGGGATTCAGGCTGCTGGAAGGGTCACTGCTAGACTGGGGATGACGTGTCATGGACGTCGGGGGAGAGAGAACATGGCGAGCCACACTCTGGCTTTTAAAGTTGTTTTTCCACTCTCCTTTCTCCGACTAAAGCAGATCACACAGCCATGCCTAGCTTCAAAGGCGGCAGAGAGATGTAGCGCTGTCAGGCACATGGAAGATGAAGAACAGGGAATAGGTGGTGAATAGTACTAATGGCTTCCACATGGTTCTTTGACTTCCTCGCCAAACCTAAATGTGTCAAAAGCTATGAAGCTGGTTTTCTAAACCTCGGGAAAATATTTTGACTCAAACCTGTTTATGCTTTGCAGAAGGCTTTGAATGTGGGCTTTGAAGTGTTAGACTCCTTAGATTAAAAAAAAAAGATTCAATTTACAACTGGGAAGCAAGATCTTGGGCTGGTTCTAGGGAAAAAAATTCCCAGTAGGTTTATGAAAAAGGTCGCTGTTGGAAAAGGTTGCAAAATCTTCGTCCCCTATCTAACAAAATTTCGGAACAGACAAATCATTGCAGAGTAGAAACAAGTTCCTTGGTCCAGTGACATCTAATTTTCATGTATTTTTAAATATTTCTAAGTAATCTCACACCCCAGTGTGGGGCTTAAACTCATGATCCTGAGATTGAAAGTCGCATGCTCTACCAACTGACCCAGCCAGGGGCCCCCAGTGAAATCCAATTTTAAAACTTGCCAGATCTCCCCGTCAAGTCTCCAGTTGGAGTTGTTTATAAAAGATCCCCTTGCCTATCACTTTTTCTAGCACATGCAGCTTCATAGTTTATATTTGAATTAGACTGGAATCCTCTTTCCTATTTATACTTATGATTTTATTTTGAGCCGTAGTATTTATATTACTATTTTCATTACACTTTTATTTAACAAACCACTTTGGAGTCATTGATTCTTTTTTTGTGAACTGAGGATTTAAAATAGGAGTGACAAGGCAGAGAAGGACGAATATCATATGTGTGCACGTATAGGAGGATTAGGAGGAACTTGACGGAGGAACAAGGGGGAGAAGAAGGGAGGAAATGGTGGGGGAAAGGGAGAGAGGCAAACCATGAGAGACTCTTGAATGCTGACAAAAACTGAGGACTGATGGATGTGGGGGGGATGAGGGATGGGCATGGAGGAGGACACTTGTGGGGATGAGCACTGGGTGTTATGTGGAAACTAATTTGACAATAAACTATTTGTAAAATAAAAAATAGAAGTGATAATAACAACAACAAAAAGCATGAAAAAACAAAGTATAAAGTGCAAAGAAAATAAGACAAAGCTTAAATGAACTAGATAGACTTCATTGTACAGGATGGATATATTCAGTACAATTTGACCAGCCTCTCTAACAGATGGTGCTGGGAGAACTGGACAGCAGCGTTTAAAAGAATGAAACTAGATAACTTTTTTACACCATACACAAAAATAAACTCAAAATTAATAAAGGACCTGAATGTGAGACAGGAAACCATCACAACCCTAGAGGAGAAAGCAGGCAACAACCTCCTTGACCTCCACCGCAGCAATTTCTTACTTGACACATCCCCAAAGGCAAGGGAATCAAGAGCAAAAATGAACTATTGGGACCTCATCAAGATGAAAAACTTCTGCACAGCAAAGGAAACAATCAATAAAACTAATAGGCAACCGATGGAATGGGAAAAGATACTTGCAAATGACATATCAGATAAAGGGCTAGTATCCAAAATCTATAAAGAACTCACCAAATTCCACATCTGAAAAACAAATAATCAAATGAAGAAATGGGCAGAAGACATAAACAGACAATTCTCCAAAGAGGATATCTGGATGGCCAACAGACACATGAAATGATGCTCAGCGTCCCTCCTCATCAGGGAAATGCAGATTAAAACCACACTGAGATACCACCTTACGCCGGTCAGAGTGGCTAAGATGAACAAATCAGGAGACTATAGATGCTGGCGAGGACGTGGAGAAACGGGCACCCTCCTGCACTGTTGGTGGGAATGTAAACTGGTACAGCCCCTCTGGAAAACAGTGTGGAGGTTCCTCAGGAAACTAACAATAGAACTCCCCTATGACCCAGCAATAGCACTGCTAGGAATTTACCCAAGGGATACAGGATGCTGATGCATAGGAGCACATGTACCCCAATGTTCATAGCAGCACTCTCCACAATAGCCAAAACATAGAAAGAGCCTAAGTGTCCATCAACTGACGGATGGATCAAGAAGATGTGGTTTATCTGTACAATGGAATACTACATAGCAATGAGAAAGAATGAAATCTGGCCATTTGTAGCAACGTGGATGGAACTCGAGGGTGTTATGCTGAGCAAAATAAGTTAGGCAGAGAAAGACAGATACCATATGTTTTCACTTATAGATGGCACAGGAGAAACTTAACAGACGACCATGGGGGAGGAGAAGGGGAAAAATAGTTGGGGAGAGGGAGGGAGGCAAACCATGAGAGACTCTTGAATACTGACAACACACTGACGGCTGATGGGCAGGGGGAGAAGGGAAGGGGAGTGGTGGGCATGGAGGAGGGCACTCGTTGGGATCAGCACTGGGTGTTCCATGGAAACCAACTTGACAATAAACCATGAAAGAAAAAAATAAAATAAAATAAAAAGCACTTTAAAAAAATAAAGTATATCTTGGGGCACTTGGGTGGCTCAGTCCATTGGACATCTGACTTCAGCTCAGGTCATGATCTCACGTTTTGTGAGTTCAAGCCACGTGTCAGGCTCTGTGCTGACAACTCAGAGCCTAGAGCCTACTTCGGATTCTGTGTCCCCTTTCTGCCCCTCTCTTGCTTGTGCTCTGTCTCTGTCTCCCTCAGAAATAGATAAAGCATTAAAAAAAATTAAAGTGTATCTTAATTTCTATAATCTTCAACAAGAAATGTTTTCCCATAGGGTGTGTGGGCCAAAAGATAATTTACCAGGAAATGAAGGTTAGAATATTTCTGAATAAAGTATTTAGATTAGTGGTAGCTCATAATGGGCTCATAGTGGTGGGCCTATATTTGGGTGACTCGTGAAAACCGTATAAGCGGAACTCTGTGTCTCCAGAGATAGGTAAAGTAGAAAATCGTACCTCTTTGATTTTCAGAAAATGGTAAACTATCTGAAAAATTCAAAGCTTGTGATCTCAGAGAAGGTGATTCCCCTTCTCCATTCTATCAGACAATGTCCTTCTAAATACCCCCCAGTGGGTTTTGGGGAGACGGTTGGCTTTTATTGCAAGAAACACCCCAACAATTTAATTGATCCCCATTTTAACTTCATAACTAATAACGTGATGAATCACGGTAAGTCCATGATCACCGTTCCTCACTGAGAAAGGAGTGAGGAAGGGAGTAGAGAAAGGCCAGTCAGGTTCTCTTCAACACTCTTCCATAAGGAGTAGAAAGGAACGTCCATCCTCTATGAACCAAAATAAGAAAAATTAGGGAAAAACGTACTTTCTGTCAGACACTAGTGTTTATTGACTGCTCCAGATTGAAAGCTTGTATTCTCCCAAATTCATATGTTGAAAGCTAACCTCCCAGGGGATGATATTAGGAGGTGAGGCCTCTGGGAGGAGGAACCATCCGAAGTGGGATGAGTGTCTTTATGGCCCTAGAGGGCTCCCGTGTCCCTTCCCTGAGGGCACAGCAAAAACATGGCAGTCTAGGAACCAGAAAGCACGTTCTTACCAGACACCACATCTGTTGGCATCTTGATTTTGGACTTCCAGCTTCTAGAACTTGAGAAATAAAGTTCCATTGTTCATTAGCCACCCAGTCTGTGATATTTTATTAGAACAGCCTGAAAGAGCTAAGATGCAGGTAACAGTAGTAGCAATAAAGAACTGGAATGTGAGGGGCACCTGGGTGGCTTAGTTGGTTAAGTGTCTGACTTCAGTTCAGGCCATGATCTCATGGTTTGTGATTTCAAGCCCTGCACCAGGCTCTGTGCTGACAGCTCAGAGCCTGGAGGTTATTTCGGATTCTGTCTCCCCCTCTCTTTGCCCTTCCCCCTCTCATGCTCTGTCTGTCTGTCTCTCTCTCAAAAATAAATATTAAACATTTTTTTAAAATTAAAAAAAAAAAAAAGAACTTGAACGTGTCGGTAGGGCTCACATAGAAGAGGCAGCAACTTTATGCAATTGAACTCGTATTGGATCCTTATAGGCCAGGTCATGTACTGGGCACTTTGTAGTGATCTGAGAAGGAAACGGGGCTACGTATCCTACGAAGAAGGTTACATGTCATTCAAGAGACACCAAGTAAGTGGTGTTAGGACATGAGGATGGAAGTGGGGAAGCTCTTGTTTCTTGGATCAGGACAAGCTTAATACAGGAGGTGGTGTTTAAAAGTAGAGACAGATTTATAGGATGAGTTGTGACAAAGTATCAAGGAGATAGGATGAATAAAGTTATAGAAAGGGGGTGTGCTTTCTAGGGGCCACGCCTGGGAAGCTATATTGGGGCCCTCTGGGAAGTGATTTGCACTTTACGGACTCATCCATGAGGAGACATTAAAGACTGAGCCATACTTTGGGCAGACATATTGGCCATTATAGTGGGGTTTATGGAAAAAGGGAAGGTTGGGCAGTAGTAGAGTTAGTGGTCGGTGGGAGAAGGTTTGGAAGAAAGTGAGCTTGGTTGAGAGATAGACTGCCAAGAAATATAATCTTCATAGAAAGGAAGGAAGGGAGGAGAGAAGGAACCCAGAAACTCCAAATCTGCTCTGGAAGGAGAATCTCTTTTAGAGGAAGGGGATTGCCGGACTCGAAGCTGCCCTTCTCTTCTCTCAAAGTTTTCTTCCCTTTGGAGAAAGGTTCCATCCCACTGTGCTGGACTGAATTGTGTCTCCTTAAAATTTGTATGTTCAAGTCCTAGACCCTGGTATCTCAGAATGTGATGTGTTTGGAGAAAGGGTCCCCAGAAAGGAAAATTCAGTTAAGATGTGGGATCATGAGGGCGAGCCTTCAACCAATATGATGCAGACATGCACAGAGGGGAGACCATGTGAAGACTCAGGAAGAAGATGGCCATCCTCTTCTCTCAAATTAATGAGAGGCCTCATTGTCATAAGCAAGGACAAGACTCAGAGAAGGCACCTTGATCTCAGACTTCCAGGCTCCAGAACTACAAGATAATTAATTTCTGTTGTTCAAGCCTGTGGTACTTTGTTATGGCGACCCTACCAAACCCTTCCAATGTGCATGGACAACGACTTCTCTTGATGGTTTATTTTTTTAAAAAGTTTATTTATTAATTTTGAAAGAAAGAGAGAGAGTGTGAGCAAGGGAGAGGCAGAAGAAGAGAGAGAATCCCAAGCAGGCTCTGGGCAATCAGCGCAGAGCTTGACACGGGGGGCTCAAATTCACGAAACCGTGAGATCATGACCAGAGCCGAAATCAAGAGTCAGGCTCTCAACCCGCTGAACCACCCAGCCGCCCTGCTCTTGATGACTTACAGCACAGCCGAGGGAAGACATTTTAAGTAGGCATTTGTGAAATTTGGGAGACAGCAAGGGGGAACCAAACACACAAACCAAGATACGACGAGGCAATGGAGCTTGTAAGAAATGGCTTGCTTTTTAAGACATCTAGCTGCCCATCCCATTCATAAAAGAATCTGTCCAGGGACTGATGCCTTTGAATCCTGTTGTCTTCGGAAGGAAGCCCGCACAGCACAGTTCCGTCATTTTGTCAAGGAGCCAGGAGTCCGCATGTGCTGAAAGAAGGGTTAATACTCAGACCACAGACAGCCTGCGGTTGGACTGTGTGGCCCCAAAAAGAACAATAGAATCTGGCATCAGAACCAACACACCATTCTGGACATCCTGGGAATCGGTATGGCCACAGTGTCCCCATGCACTCGCACGATGAACGAGGTGTTTATAAGCCTCGATGAAAACTGAATGTTCCCACACCCCCCACACCCCTCCCCCTCGAGCCCGCTGGGGAGTTCAGTGGCACCAGCAGCTGCTGTTCCCGCACGTAGAGAGTGGGGGGTAGTGATTCCCTCCGACTCGAGCGAGAAACATTATAGGAACATTCCCTGGCAAAGACGAAGCCCGCTAGAGTGCTCCAGGAAAATAGTTCTGAGCACAGGAATTGCCAGGTCTGGATAAACATAGTTCATTCAGTCCCTCAGATGTTTTGAGCATGACTGAATGTTCTCACCGAGCAGCCTTTCATCAGATGCCTTCAAATAGTTCACGGAAAATCCTGACTCTGCTCCAAGCCGTGGCTGGTCGAGAGTTACCACATCCACCACTCTGGGGACCCAACACTGACAAGTACTCATCTTTTGGAGATAAAGTGAACCAGTGAGCAAGTGAAAGCTTTATTTTTTTATTAAAAAGTTTTTTAATGTTTATTTATTTTTGAGAGAGAGAGAGAGAACACAAGCGGGGGAGGTACAGAGAGAGAGGGAGACACAAAATCCAAAGCTGTCAGAAGAGAGCCCAATGAGGGGCTTGAACCCACGATCCACGAGATCATGACCTGAGCCAAAGTTGGACGCTTAACTGACTGAGCCACTCAGGCGCCCCTAGTATAATTAGATTTTAACAACTGGATTTGGTATTCAGAGTGTCAGCAGCCTATAAGTAGTCACACAGGTCTGCGACATGATTTTTATATGATGGCATTTTTTTTAGAGAAGTTTTTGTTTTATAGAAAAATTGAGGAGGTACAGAGATTTCTCATGTAGCCCTGTCTACACGCATAGACCGCCTCTCTCATTATCCACATCATTATAGGATCATACAGAGTAATTTCACTGCCCGAAAAGTCTTTTTTGGCCCTGCCTCTTCATCCCTCGCATCTCCCCAAGCCCCTTGGCAATCACGGATCATTTGGCCATCTCCATAATTCTGCTTTTTTTCAGAACGCATATGCTCAGCCTCGTATAGCAGATAGCATTTTCACACTGGCTCCTTTCACCTGGTGATACGCAGTTAAGTTTCACCCATGTCATTTCATGGCTGGAGACCTCATTTCCTCCTTGTGCTCGATAATATTCCATGGTCTAGGTGCATCAGAGTCATGCAATGATTTTCACTTTGCTGAAGGTGCAGTGTGGCATGTATGGGCAGGAACCAGTCACCCAGCTAGTGAGGAGACCAGCTGACCACACATCCGTTGAGTTCCAGAGGCTTGGTTCTCTACGGGGGTGGGGGGTGGGGAAGAGGCACCCGTTATCTTCACAGTGTAATAAACATCTGTTATCTTCACAGTGTAATAAAATCCCATCTCCGGATTGTCATGGAAAACAATCTTGAGACAGAAGCCAGCTACTAATGACAATGATGGAAACAAGGAGAAAGTAAGGAGCCCCTAAGGAAGCAATTATTCTTATCCAGAAAACAGCATTTAGAATAAACAGGTGTGCTGTACTGCTGGCCCTACACTGTGGGAACTCATGAGGTGCTTGGAATGTATTCTTGTAAATAGAAAAGCTCTCTTCTGTATAAAGGGTATGGGGTCGGGGGGAAATGTCAAGAGAAGCTTCATGAAGGAGGTGATCTGTTAGCAGATGCTTGGTAGATGAAGCATGTACTGACCAGTGATAAGGGCCCTTGCCTGTTCAGAAAATACCGATTAAAAACCAAAGGGACCTTAACTTGTAGCCAAGAAGGCCTGCTAGCGACTGGATTTATCATGTGGCCAGAAACAAAACAAACAAACAAATAAAAAACAGACAAAATCATGTATCCTGGACCCTGGACACCAAGCAACAAAGAACATTGATCCCAGAAACCCCTGTGCGTGTAAGGACATCAACAGCTTAGAAGGAAAAGAAGGGGAAAAGATATGATTTGCCAAGACTAATTTTTAAAAAGCCAGAGTGATTAAGTTAACATCAGACAGTTACTATCAGACTTCAGAGCAGAGATAAATTTTATAATCATAAAAGTATCGATCCGTCAAGAGGACACAATAATCCTAAATGCGTATGCACATAAGAGAAGTAAAAATAAATTAAGCAAAAACAGAAGAGCCACATTCACCATTAGAATTAGATGTTACAACACCCTTTCCTTAATATTTGATAGAAAAAAATAGACAGAGGGGCGCCTGGGTGGCTCAGTCGGTTGAGCGTCTGACTTCAGTTCGGGTCATGATCGCTCAGTTTGTGGGTTTGAGCCCCACGTCAGGCTCCGTGCTAACAGCTCAGAGCCTGGAGCCTGCTTCTGATTCTGTGTCTCCCTCTCCTGCTTGTGCTGTCTCTCTCTCTCTCAGAAATAAATAAAGACTAAAATAATATTTTAAAAAAAAGAAAGAAAAAAATAGACAGAAAATCAGAAAGGAAACAGAAGACTGGAACCAAGCTACCAACAAATGGGTCTAATTAACATTTATAATGAACATTTCTCCATCCAGAAACAGCAAAATATATAATTTATACGTTATATAAAATATATAATATATAAAATTATATAAACTATTTTTCTTTGAATTTAATGAGTTTACATCAAAAACTTAGGCAGTCATTGTACACTTAAGGACTGAAAAATCTTTTAAAAAATATAAAAAGTGGAAATATCTAAACCTTTCAAGGCACATTGATCAAAAGAGACCATATCAAGACCCTAAAGAAGTCTCAATGAATTTAAAATGATTAACGTCAGACAGACTATGGCCTCTTATGACAATTGATTTAAATAAAAAAATCAGTCATGAGATCTGGGAAAGGTCCTCACATATTTGTAAAAGTAATAACATCCCTCTACACAATCCACAGGTCTAGGAAAATAGAAAGCATTTGGAAGTGAGTGAAATAGGCTGTAATGATCTAGACAGTACTGATATAGAGGATTTTTATTTTATTTATTTATTTATTTTTGCAATTGTAGAAAGCAGCTAATGGCTCTTTCACATTTTGATTGTTACTTAGTAGTTTCTAAAAGCTTCTCCTGTTCTGAGGGTAAGGAACGTTTGAAATCTAATTTTATTTTTTATTTATTTTTTGAATATTTATTTTTGAGAGAGAGAGAGAGAAAGAGAGTGGGGTAGGGGCAGAGAGAGAGGGAGACACAGAATCCGAAGCAGGCTCCAGGCTCCCACATGTCAGCATCGAGGTCGATGCAGGTCTCGAACCCATGAACCGCGAGATCGTGGCCTGAGCCGGTCAGACGCTCAACCAACCGAGCCACCCAGGCATCCCGAAATGTCTTTTCCCGTAGCGTCAGTTGGTAGGTTCATTCCTAGCTCACCCACAAATGCTGGTCTTGGCCACGTGGGGGAATTTCCAGCTACATTCTGTGTTAAGTAGGTTGTGTGGTCGGGTTTGGAGACACAGTCACCATCTTACACATTGTTTTCCCCGGAGAGATGCAGGGTGACACGCAGAGAAAAGAAACCATGTTTGTTCAAAAAGCCCTTTAACCAGCTGCCAGATGTCTGTTGCAATAGAAACAGAGAGGTGTGGGTGACAGGTCTGGCCTTCGGGAACGGCTGGGCGTCACTTCTGTCTCAGCGACGGGTGTGTTTTGGTCAGTGGGTGAAGAGTTCGTCAAGGCGCTTGAGGGCTTTTTCCTCCCTGGGGACGCCTGTCCAAGGCTCTTGGCTACTTCCATCTGCTGCCAGTCCTGCAGGAGAAACTGGGGTAGCCTCACGGATCCAGAGGCTTTCCAACTTGATACAGTTTCTTTTAACCCAGGGTAATGGAATGAGCGAAGAGGCTGGTCTTGGATGATATATGGCAGTGCCTGGTCGGTAATAGAGTCTGTGGATATTTGGCCAAAAGAGAGAACACATCTGTGTGTGATGGAGACAATGCTTACCAGATACTGAGTACTGTCTTACATCATCCTGTCTCCTGCACAGCTCAGTTGGGTTTACTTGCTTTTGGCCAATGGACGCTGAAGAAAAATGTCAAGCTGGGGGGTTCAGAGCCAGCATGCCTCTTTCAAACTTCCTTCCTGCAGTGATCTTAGATGCCACTTATTTACATGACATATCATAAGAAGAGGGAAGAGTCCCGGGTCCTGGAGTCATTGTTTGGAGTAGAGCCCTCATGGACCCCAATTGGACTTGGAGTGAATGAGAAATAACCTTTGTTGGGTAATGCCACTAAAATCTGAGTCCATTCTGTCTTCATTAATACACGATTTAAGTCTGAGCCACTGAACAGCCAGAAATGGCTGCCACCATGCTGTAATGTGGGCTTGGTGTACCCAAACAGCCCAGTTTTCCAAGGGAAGCTGGACAGAACTAGAGATTTCCATGTGACTCCAGGTTCGAAATGCCAGCAGTGAGTTCAATTTGAAAGCATCATGGCCCTATAGTGTGTACACCAAACGTCAGTGGGCTGGCATAAGCCTGTTGGTTGCCCATTTTCCGGTCTCTGAGGTCCCTTCTAGTCTATGTAAGAGCAGGTTACAAATTTAATGTCCTATGATATTTGTGATTTTATGCACAAAGGCAACCATGATATGGAACCGTCGCGTGGACACTAAGGTCTCAGAAACTTCAAGCTAAAATGTACAAAGCCGTGGCCAATGGAGGGTAATCCAAAGTGCAAGTGTTTCTCCTTCTCTCCTTACTCTCCTTTTTTTTTTCCCCCTTTCCTTTCCTGCTACCTTTCGGAAAAGGTGTGAGGCATTGCCTTCCATTGGGTTCTCTAGAAGCCAGCACTGAGACAAGGATTTGTAAGCAAGGGATTTACTAAGAAGATTCCCCCACAGGGATCTGGTAAAAGATGGAGAGGCAGGGATGTTGAGTGGAGCCAAGCAAAGCCACCACCGTCTCTGATCATGTCCCATGGAGGGTAGCTTTCTCCTAACCCTATAGGGAGCACTGGAGGGTGAGTTGCACCTCAGAAATGCCCCAACTCAAAGCAAAGGAACTGTGATTTCATTGTCCTCAGCCCGGCAGTCTGATTAATGGCCAACATGGAGGGTGGGAGGCAGGTGTGTGAGCTCCCCAGCATCCCCGGCTCTCCGTGCCTGCGGGTAGAATGGTCCAGAAGCCCAAGGACAGCCCTTCACGAGCTTACAGGGGCGCGTGGGTGGCTCAGTCGGTTAAGTGTCCGACTTTGGCTCAGGTCATGATCTCATGGTTTGTGGGTTCGAGCCCTCCATCAGGTTCTTGCTGGCAGCTCAGAGCCTGGAGCCTTTGTCAGATTCCCTCTTTCTCTACCCCTCCCTGCTCATGCTCTGTCTCTCTCTGTTTAAAAAAAGAAAAAAAAGAAAAAAGATCTTGCAGGCACTGACCCTTGGAAACACAATGATGGGAGCACGTTGAGGAGAAGATGCACAGAAATAATAAAATAGGATTTGATTGTATTTCAATGGGGCGCTGACATGGTCCACTTTAGGCACCAAAAAGGTTTAAGGGGAAAAATTTTTGAAAATGGCATCATTGAAGAGTGGAAAAGAGTCATTTTGTTAAACCGCATATAAAAGTAGTAACTGTTGTTCTTTCTAAGCAGATGGTAACTGTGTGACTTTGGGCATCTCATTTAATTTCTCTGAGCCTCAGTTAGCTTGCGACCATATGGTTGCTATGAAGAAAACAAACATAATATGTTAGGCCCTTAAGGCCTGGTGCATTTTGGTGCTCACTAAATGTCCTTCTGGGACATTGCAGCATCTTCCTAGCAATCTTCTGGGGCACCTGGGCAGCTCAGTTGGTTAAGCATCTGACTCTTGCTTGGTTTTGGCTCAGGTCATGATCTCATGGTCATGGGATCGAGCCCTGCACCAGGTTCTGCACTGAGCATGCTTGAGATTCTCTTTCTACCCCCTCTGCCCCTGTCCCTTACTCATTCTCTCTCTCTCTCTAAAATAAAAAAATGAAAGTCCTTAGCTCTTCCTAATGCATGTGCCCAGTACCCCTATCCAATGTTGCAAGACCTTCCCCCAGGAAGATGCTCCTTAATACACTCTAGATTTTTTTTCTGGAATTTACTTATGCACTTGCCGTCTGCAGATTAAGAAAGTGGTGGCTCTGTTGAGGAGAATGGTTGCCGGGAGCTGAGGGGCATCGTCTCACTGGCTGGAGCCCTCTTCCCGGGGCCCCTGCACTGGCGAGCAGGGTAAGGCTGGCCCGCAGCCTGGCATTGTCATCAAGACCGTGACTCACAGATGGCTGCAGAACAATGTTCTTAGTACAACTGCTTCTTCTGGCCAGTGAGGTGCTACATGTTGAGAGTTATTATTTTATTATTCAGCGCCTTTCGCAAGTAAGGGATCTGCTCTCTACAAACCTTGTCCTGTTATTTGACTTTCCGTGGACCTTGTGTTTGGGGTTGAAGAAATGCCATTTGGCTTAGTGTCCAAAGCAAGACTTTAATAGTCAGGCTTCTCCCACTGATGGGAGTTCATGGTCCTGGGCCAGGGGGCTATACATGCTGAAAGAGCCAGCCTCAGTCATCTATGCAGAAATTCTACTCAAAGTGTGGTCTATCCAGGGGACCTGTTACCCCTCACAAAATGGTATAAGGCTGCTGTGAGATTGAGAGTAAGAATTTAGAAGCTTTCACAGTAATTTTATGTTGCCTGGCACTCAAGTCCACAATCAATGGACATGGCCATCTTGCATGTACAGTGGGGTCATGCAGTTTCCCGTAATGGATCAGGAATAAAGAAAAACAAACAAACACAGTGCTTTGCCACACTTAGTGTGAGCAGTCCTGCTTGACTCTGCATCTCAGAGCACCCCACAAATCCACGGGACTCTTCACAGGCCTATAGCATCTCCACAGAACCACAGGGCTCTCAGAAAATGCCGGAGAGAGTTTCCAGAGAGTCAAGCAATTCCCACAGAACCCCGGGAATCTGCTCAATCCCACTGACCTTACCACTCTCCTCCCTCAGGGAATCACCTAAGCCAAGAATTAAAGTCGGTTTTCCAGACCCCAGAGCACCAAAGGGGAGTGCAAGTCAATTTGCTCCTGCAGGAAATTGACTACCTCTGCCCTGTGGACATAGAGTCCTTCTGCTAAAGAACGTATTTGGCATTGAGCCCCCAACTCTAGGATTGTTCATGTATCAGCTAGCTTTTTCTGTGTAACAAAGTGCCCCAGATCACTGTGGCTTGAAATGACAAGTTATTATTAGTTCTCATAATTCCGACTGCTGGCTGGGCTTTGTGTGGTTTGATGGTCTGGGCCATGTTCAGCTGTTCTCCCCTGGGGTGGCTCACATCTCTGGGGCCTTAGCTGGGATGGCTGGTCTGTCAGTATCCAGCAAAGTTCTCTGGGTTTGTTCAGATACTGGCAGAATAGGAGCAGGAAGAGAGTGAGCCCCAGTGAGAAGGCACTCTGTAAGCTCCTGCCTTTGCCAGAAAATTCCCATTGGCCCAAACACCTCCCAGAGCCAGGTCCAGATTCAAAGAGTGGAGGAATAGGTCGCACCTTCTGATGGAGAAAATAGAAAAGCTACCTAGCGAAGAGGCAGGTCTATAAGGATGGGAATTCTTCGTGGGTATTTTTGCATTCTAAGGAGATGGAAGAGGCCAAGTGATGTTTCTTGCTTCTGGTCTATAACAGTTGTTCAAGAAATAACTTTAGTGTCCCTTCCCTGCACATAGTTGAGGTTAAGATGTTCGAAATACACTTCGCCCAGAGTCTGGGTCTGCCTGTGGTTGGCTTTGGATGCCAAGAACACTTAGTCATCCTCTGTTTACTCTCTCATTAGGGAAGAAGCCAGCTAAGTGACCTTAGCGAGAGGAACTATATGGCTTTTGTTTCCTTTTTACAAGCAACCACCAGTGTAGACTGGGAACGGATGCTTCAGTTGTGCGGTTGTTGACTGCACTGACCAATTTCAGCCTTCCCAGGTATTCACACACAGCCCTGTGGGTAAGGGTCTGCCACTGAAATTACTGGATAAACAATGGGTCCATTGATCACCTGAGCAGGAGACCTTAATGGTGAGATAAGTGTAGGGCTCTCCTGGACTGTCACCAGATGATGCACAGGTCTACGCACTATGTTGTTCTTTTTCAGAGCTCCGTAGCTGACTAGTTCATGCCTTCAGCCTTGTAACAGGTGTTCTCCCTCAGCCTGAGAGTGAGAAGGTCCTTTCTCAGGTCTTCCGGTTGGCAGCCTATACTTGGCAACCCATGTCAACTACTTTCACTCTGGCCTCTCTGGAAATGGAAGCCATTACGCTGGGTTATTTTAGGAAGATGGGAATGGCCTGTTGATGCCACCACTGGGATTTTTCTGTTTCTCTGGGGGATTTTTGGCCCTTCTCTGCATGCGTGGATCCTAGGGTCATTGCTGAATTTCTGTGTGTCTGTTCCAGCATCTTCTATGGCTCACATCTCTCTATGCATATGTGGGGGTTCGTGGGAAGGTCTTTGGGATGGATCTAGGAAAAAAAGACAGGATCAGTAGAGGGAATAACATGTAACACACTTTATTAGGTGGTGCTTGGGTAGGTCCCCCTTAGCATGAGACTGTCCCGTGGTTATTGTGGGCACAGAGGCTACCATCCGAAAGAAAGAGGGAGAAAAAACTCCTGGAAGACAGGATTCCAAAAGAGGACATACATGTCTAGGCGATGTTGCTCATCAGCATAATGGGGAGTCTCTGGGTCAGGACTCTGAGAGGCCGCAGCAGCTTGGGGTCTTATAAATCTAAGCCTCTGTGTCATCAATGGCCTCAAGATGTGCAGTGAGGTTTCAGGGAGTGTGCAAAGCAGACAGGTCTAGATTAATAAGAATCTGCTCATTTGATTTATGTTTAAAAAGAATTTGATGTGTAAAAGTTTGAATTAGACACAGCAGGCTTTTGAGCAAACAGGTCTCAGTCTGCAGAGAGAAATCCACCTTTGTGTCTTTCATACGACACCATAACTGGGTTCTGGTTCTGCAGTGTTCTTCCAAACACCATGATGCGACTACCCCCCTCCCTGGAGTTGAAACACTGTGGTTTTCTCCAATAGGAGAATAAACAAGTGACACAGGAGGTCCTGAATGGCCACTGGGGGTGACGTGGCATCACATGACCTCAGAGGACGTCCACCCCACCCCTTCCTCAGGATCACAGTGGTGAATCTCTGAGTTGGCCTCCATGGATGTTTACTCTTCCCTGCTTGGGGAAACTTAGCTGGTCTGGAGTCCTTAGCTGAAGCCTCCTGCCTTCACATCTGTCTCTTCATTTCCTGAAATGTCTATAGTCAGTTTGAAGTAGTACCATTCCTTCTGTTTTCCCACATTGGTGGAGAAAGACCAGAACGTCAGAGCTGGAGAAGTCACATAGCCCAGTGTTCCAGTAAAAGTGTTTCCAACAGTGAGTTCCATAGTACCTATGGAATCTGGGAGAGAATCTGGGAACAAAAGTTGCACGGTTTAGTAAATTCTAGAAAATGCTTCATAATCTGGTCCCTGCCTAAAGATTCCCAAGACACAGTGGTGTGTTCAGTGATCCAAGATCATATAGGAGTGAGGCACAAGACTATGTCAAGTACACCACCCCTCAGGAAGTCTCTTGAAAATACCTCTCTGGGAAGGACATTTCAAAAGGGTCCTGAGGTCTCCCAAAAGTTGAGGAGTTCACAAGTTTGTGAAATTCAGATAGTAATTATATTTTGATTTCATTATGGTTGCATACCATAATGGATGGATGAGGCATGGAGAAAGAGAGAGAGAGAGAGAGAGAGAGGCAACATGATAGTTGGTAGGTGATATAGAACATTGACAACTGCGTAAGGCTTTCCCCTTAGTCAAATGGACCTTAACTGCTCAGTGCACTTTTACTCATCTGAACTACATCTGACCATGTTTTTGCTGTGAGTCATACAAATTCTCAGATTCCAAGTCAAATAAGTAGACCAATGGATTGTTGGCTCATTCACGGTCCCTCAAGATCAATAAGATTCCAAGACACTTTCTTTAAAAAAAAAAAAAAATTGATTCTTTGAATCTCCTGATATATTTACATAGGTACCAAATAAGGTTACCAAACTCATGGTCCATATAAATGCTTACATTTTACTGTCAACATTGTAAGATGTACAATCTATTCGGGGCTCCTGGGTGGCTCAGTTGGTTAAGCGTCCGACTTCGGCTCAGGTCATGATCTCACGGTTCGTGGGTTCAAGCCCCGCGTCGGGCTCTGTGCTGACAGCTCAGAGCCTGGAGCCTGTTTCTGATTCTGTGCCTCCCTCTCTCTCTGACCCTCCCCTGCTCACGCTGTCTCTCTCTCTCTCAGAAATAAATAAAACATAAAAAAAAAAAAGATGTACCATCTATTACATTGCAAGATGCACCACTCAATTCAACATGTTACCGACATATTACCTCTGTGTCTGGGTGTGTGATTCCATTTGGAGACAGTACAGGAGATGAAGCAAGACTTTACCCGTGGCTCTGGGCCACGGGACCCCTCCCTGGGTTGGGCCCAGTGCCTAACTCCTCTGTTTAAGCCAGAAAGTCAAGGGTTCATCTGATGAAGACACAAGACTAAGGCGTGTGATTATTAATTCCGATTGGCCCGGTGATACGTCAGTTCCATGCAGATGTATTTTTCCCATTTTATGTTGAACTCGGAAGCACAGTTGCTCGGAAGCAATTGCACTGCATTCTCCAAACTTTACAGTCTTTCAGATTTTGCTTTCATTTTTATCACCTCACAACTTCGGATATGTCTGAAAGTATACATTTGTTGGTGCCTAGGGGTTGTTGTAGGTATTAAATGAGAGGTTTTGCACAGCGCCCAGAGGCAAGAACCCAATAAATTATAGGTATAGTAACTTTTCCCCCACTAAGCATGCATTTTTGACTTTTCCACATTTCATTAAATAACCTTCCTCAACATTGTTTTTTTTTTTTAATGTTTATTTATTTTGAAAGAAAGAGAGCAGGCACTAGCAGGGGAGGGACAGAGAGAGAGAGAAAGAGAGAGAGAGAGAGAATCTCAAGCAGGCACCACAATCTCCCTGCAGAGGCTGACATGGGGATTGATCCTACGAACTGTGAGATCATGACCTGAGCAGAAATCAAGAATCAGATGCTTAATCAACTGAGCCACCCAGGCATCCCCTCAACATTATTTTTAGCATCCACATAATATTTCATCTAATGACTGCACCCAAATTTCTCCAGCCAATTCCCCAGTGTTTAAGATTTAGGATGTTCACATTTTCCTTCATTGTAAAAAGAGCTGTCACAGCCACATATTTGCATATCCATCCTTGTTGTGAGATCCATTTCTAGAATTTTAATTTTGGGATCAGAATTCTAAGGTAGCTGTCGCATGAAACCCAGGCTTACCACTCATGTCCCCTGGATAGATATCTCCTGATCTTTAACAATGAAGAACAGACATACTTGAACTGCCTTGAACCTCACAAAGGGATTTGACCTTTGTCCGTGAACTTCCCTGGCTTGAGCTGAGGTTTCACACTTGATAAGTGGTTCAGGGACTCTGAGATGAAGAAAACATCTGCGCTCAAGTTCATTTTCAGTGCAAATGCCTGCAGCTCAGAGATGACATACCATGATGCATCCTGGGGCTTGTTCATTCGAGCTGTCTTCCGGGGTGGTTTGTGCATACCTCGTTCTTCTTGCAGGAGATTGATGTCCCCCACACCCTGGCTTGGTATGGCCTCATCTACCTGGATTATCAGGGACTTTCCTATCCATCTTCTTCTAAAAGGACAACCTCTGACATGAAGCCCAGGCTGCTGTCCTTGGCCTTGTCCGGCCTGGACCGTGGGACCCAGAAGATCCGTCCATTCCAGCCTATCCCAGCCTTTGCTGGGTGCCAAGATCGATCACCCACCCCACCTCGGGGGGCTTCTCTCCCTCCTGGAGCAGAAGAAAACATCGCCGAGGAGTAAGAGTCTTAGAAAAGTTTCAGAGTTTTTAATCTCCAGCACAAATTGGTTGTGGACCCTCTCCTGCTTAAATCGCTCCCAGATCCTTTCTCAACTCACTCACGAGGTGTCAGAAAAGCCCACTTTCTCGCCCTCCACTGGCATCAATGGAATCTGGCTTTCCTAAGCACTAAGCATTTGGGGACAAAGAACTCCTTGTACTCTGCATCGTTCCAATGGCCTAACATTATCGCCCTGTGCTTTCTCGCTCCCACAGGTGAAGGCGCTAAAGACGCACATTTGTAAATTTTAAAGAGGGAATTTAGGGAATGGCCCTCCGCCAGCTTGCGTGCGTGCATGCATGAGTGTGTGTGTGTGTGTGTGTGTGTGTGTGTTCGTTCAAGCTGCTTCCACCTGCTTCTGTTGTTCATAGAGAACATCTTCAGGGGCTTGGATTTGCGAGAAGTTCCAAACATGTCTATTTACAGAGATCAGCTCAGCACGGTCAAACGGGCTCCTTCCATTTCTTCTTTTCTCCGTTCTCCTCCTCTTCCCTGTCTTTCTTTTTCCCCCTTCCTTCCGTCCTTCCCTTCCTTCCTTCCCCTCTGCCTTCCTTCCCCCCACAGTGCTTGAGCTTTTAACATAGCTGCTCAAAAGAGTCAGCTGCATCTAGATGAGGCAGTAACCTCACTTTTGAGGACCTTTTCAGACCAGATGTGTCTGGGCCTCGCCAAGAACGCCCACACAGGCTGCTGGCTGCAACGAAACAGGAAAGCCTTCATCTGTGCTGTAAACACTCCCCAGATATTGACCCAGTCAGTGCCCAGTGAGACAGACACTCTGACGGCAGCTTCATCAACAGGAGAAAGGCCCAATTAAGACTCACCTCTGTTTTTCATTTGGCAGGAGCCAGGCAGGGAGTGGGGTTGGGGGGCTGTGGGGGTGGGGGGGGGAGACATCTACAAAATGGAAAAATCACAGGTTTGGAAAGCAGAAGAACTCTGTGCCTGCCGGTGGCTGGCGGACACACTGCAAATTCCCTAAGCCCCAACTTCTTCACACAGATGATGGCCACAATCGCTCCCTATTGAATAAGATGCTCCACGCAACGGCAGGTCAGCGGCTCTAAATGCAGGAAAAAGAAGAGCAGGCTGTGTTCCACTTCTAGAGGCGGCTGAGACCCCACTCCCCGTGGACGCTACTCATGGTCTTAGGGCATCAAACTGTTAAGTCTGCAAGACCCACCTGGCGCAGGGCTGGACGGGTGAGTGACACAGAGGCCTACTCTCAGGACTAGCAGAAACAGTAGGGGCTTTAGGATATTTTCTTGCCTTTTCAAAAATGATTTTTTAATGTTTATTTATTTTTGAGAGAGAGGAGGGGCAGAGAGAGAGAGAGAGAGAGAAGCAGGCTCCAGGCTCTGAGCCAACAGCACAGAGCCCGGCGCGGGGCTTGAACTCACAAACAGTGAGATCATGACCTGAGCTGAAGTCAGACTCTCAACAACAGAGTGAGTCACCCGGGCGTCCCTTTTCTTGCTTTTTTTTTTTTCCTTTCTTGCCTTTTTAACGGAAAAAAAGAAAGGTGAGTGTAACGATAGGTATACTGTATCAGGATCTTCAGTGAAAAAAGGAAATTCGACTATATGCCGTGTTCGGAAGCACCATGACAAAGGTACAGGTGTGTTGTGAGCGCCAGACCACAATCAGGACGTAAGACAGCATTAGATACACAGTGTGGGCTCTGCCGCCTGAATGCCTGGTTTGAATCCTGCCTTCGTCATTTTCTCACGGGATGTCGTGAGAAAGCCACTCAGCGTCTTACTGTGTCTCAGTGTCCCCTCCTATGAAAGGAGGGTGACGGGGCGCCTATTTCATAACGCTGCTGTAAAGATTAATCATCACTTGAAATGTTCAGAATGGTGCCTGGCACATAGTGAACGCCAAATAAATATGAGCTATTATTCTTATTATTACTTTTATCAGTGACTTAAGTATCTGACTAGCTGTCCCTAAGCTGAGGTGGCACAGGGCAGCAGGAAAGCCCATTTGCTGTGAACTGTCTCCTCAGGAAGTTTACCTAACTCTCCTGGACCCTATATATACACATATATTTTTTTTGAGAGAGAGAGAGAGACAGAGCATGAGCAGGGGAGGGGCAGAGAGAGAGGGAGACACAGAATCGGAAGCAGGCTCCAGGCTCTGAGCTGTCAGCACAGAGCCCGACGCGGGGCTCGAACTCACAAACCACGAGATAATGACCTGAGCTGAAGTCGGATGCTTAATCGACTGAACCACTCAGGTGCCCTTGGACCCTATTTATAAAATGGGCAGAGAAAATACTAATACTAATATAGTAATAAATATGACTTGGTGAATATGCTATTCACTAGCATGGCAAAAATGACCCTAGCGGGGGGTAGTCTCCTTGTCTCTGAGGACACACAGCTCAAAACAGATAGACTGGGATTCCTTTGGGCCGAGGGAGCCCCCCAGAAGGGGGAGAGAGGGGCCCAGGAGGAGGCAGAGAGCCTGGCCCAGGTGGGTGGAGACAAGTGTGGGGGGGTGGGACACAGTAAGGGCCAGCTCTGGTGACTCGATGAGTTCACCAAACAGGTCTTGGCCAAAGCCAGCTGGTTTTCAAGGCTTGTATGCGTGGGAGACGGGGCATGGGTCGGTGGGTGGGGTGCGGGAGGGACCGAATGACACACGGGGCTCAGAGAGCGGGTCCTGGGACATAGGCACTCTTGGAGGATGGAGGGCTGATCACATTGGCGCCATCCAACCAGAAGATTCCCCGCTTCCTGCCTGTGCCCTGCCCCACCCTCCCCCCTCTGAATTCTCAGCCCTTGGGGCAGAAATGCTCTCAGATGTCTTCAGGCTTAGTTCTGGCCTGAGGGGCAGCCGCAGCCTTCAAGTAGGGGACATCGAGGAAGGGGGCTTTCCGGGGAAGCTGAAGACTGCTCACTGGGCCCTCCCTCACCCTCTAAGTCAGGGGAGGATCGAGGGAGCTCCTCTCTCTCTTACTTCTCTCTGTCTCTCACCCACACAATACTGCCCCCCTCCCCCCAATATATACACATGCCCCGCAGTTACCTAGCAAGGCTCTGAAGTATAACCTGTCTGACCCGACGGTGCTCACTGGGCCTTGCTTCCATTTGGGGCAACATGACAGAAGGCAATGAGAAGGAAACCAGTGATCACCTGATGCCTCTGAGAGTCTGTCACCCCCACCCCAGCCCCAGCCCAGACCACTGAGTCAGCTGCTCTTGCACACAGGCCGAGGCCAGGCTGTGTGCAAAGCTCTCCGTAATTTTAATGAGCAGCCAGAGCTAATGAGACTGCAGGCCAGACGTGGGTTTCACTCTTTCACTGAGCCTGGAAAGATCCTGGCCGGTAGCAGAATGGGGAGTGGGCCTTTGGGACCCCCTTCCAGCTGCAGAGCCCGACATAACCCAAGGTGTTTGTGGCCGAGAGAGACTTCCCCAAACTCAACAGGGCACTCCAGATTGGCATCCCTGTCATAAGGGGTGTGGAAATTGCCAGAATTCCAGGAGGCTCCTTCAATAAAACCAAGTGCCCTTATCTTCGGGCTTCCACCCAGGAGAACGTGCTAGAGATGGAGGACCCTTCCTGAGAGCCCGATGGAGCATACAGTGCAAAGGGCCTGAAGAAGATGGCGCCCTCATTGGCCCAACTCTCCGTAATTTTGCAATTGTTCTCCCAGCCAGAAGGTTCCAGTGCCTTCACCAGAGTCTTGTTCACTTGAATCGAATGCTCTCACGAAACTCAACATTATCTGTGCCACGTTGGAGCTCCTTCAAATATCATTTGATTCAAATATCAAATATCAAATATCATATTGATTCAAAAATGAAACTTGTCTGCAAATAACACTTATCACACCATGCATGGTAGATTTCGTCCTGGGAGGAAATTCCCCAGAGGCACTTTGCTGTCATCGGGGCATGCAGGGCGATGAGAACAGGCTCACCTTCCCAGGTTTCAGGCATGCTCCCTGTCCCCAATCCCTGTGCATCCCAGATTCTCCAGGCTCTGCGGGGCCGCTGGGGATCACTGTGCTCCCTGGCGAGTTCGCAAAGCTGGGCGCTGTCTCTTTAAGCAGAAGAAGCTGAGAAGCTCTCAGGCCACCATGACATATCCCAGCATTGGCCCAGCCCCTGAATAAACTGGAAAGACGCCTGGTCTGGCTTCAATTACACGGAGCACCACCAGGGAACATCTCAGGGAGCCTGGCTGGGAGCATAAGGGCTTAGAATCCGCAGGCTGCTGGTCTCTTCGCTGCCCTGTGGGGAGGGCCCCGCCTTGGCATCCCGTGTATTTGAAGCAAAGAAATCCGCGTGGAGGAAAGGGGTTACACCATTCGGCCCGGTGAGTTTCCTTGGGAAACCGTCCCTCTGCATAGGGCGAGCTTCTGCTTCTCCGAGAACTGCCCGGTCCCCCCCACCCTGCAAACCACAAATGGAAAAGGTTACAGGGGAGAAGGGGCTTTGCGTTGCAGAAGACAGAGTCTTTTCAAATCCTTGATTAAGAGCTGGGTGTATGTATTCTCTGGCTGAGGAGGTGAGAAGCACTATCTGAGAGCATCTAGAAACCCCAGCACATCCAGACTTGAAGGGAGAAAGGGGACCGGATGCTATTGTCCTGTTGGGAAACAGTTCTGCACACACAGCTGGCAGGGGACCTTGGGCTGGGAAAGAGTTTAGGGAGAAGCTTCTACCTGTAGTCAAGCCCTGGCCTGGCCTTGGGTGTGGCCAAGCCTGGTGGACACTGCCCTGGGTGGTGTTTCGTCTTCCTGCCTGGACACCGAGCACGCAGGAGACAGGCGAAGGGGGCAGTGAGGGAGGAGCAAAAAAAAGGTCCAAGTTCACGGTTCCGAGGCTCACAGCGTGGTGTCACCTGCTTATGGACTAAAATCTTGGGGAGAAGAAGCAGCCCCCTGTCCCTAACAATGTGTGTGCTCTTCTAGATGCATACACTTCAGTAAAAAGCTTACTTGGGAAAAGAAAAAAAGAAAGGAAGAGAAAGAAAATCCTGAGTCAAATATGCTAATATTTGCAAAGTGCTTAGAACAGTACTGGGAACATAGTGTTCACATCAATGTTGGTGAAATGAATTAAATACAAGTCTGAATGGCATAAAGAGAGGCCAGGAGTCCTGGGGCACACTTGACCTATAAAGTGACCCAGGAGGAGAGAACACGCTCGCTAGTGTGGCTGGTTATGCTGTTTGCATAAGCTATTTTAGCCACTGGGATGGGGGTCAGCCTTGCCTTGTAAATTTGATGTGAGGGCAAAATGTGTTATAATGGTAATCACGGGGACAGTTTATTGGGTCCTGGTCCCTATTTTGTTCCGGACGCTATGCTAACTGCCTCACACACTTTGTCCCCTCTACGCACCACCATATCCCTTTAAAATAGGCATTATCGGTCCTGCTTGTAAATGCAAAACTGGATCCTCATGGAATTTTACGTACTTGCCCAAATTCACGACCCTGAGTAGTCAGGTTTGTCTGACCTCGGAGCCAGCGTGCCTCAGCTCTGCCTCAGGCCACCTGTCCCAGACCATGTGTGCACCTGTCACATTAACGGGCATGGGGTACTGATAATATAAGAGTTTTTAAAAGGCCATTGTTTGAATAGTATTTCAGATAATGTATTTTTAATTCAAGACAAGAATATGCAATCAGCTACCATAAGCAGCTACTTTTTAAGGTTTATTTCTGTTTAGTTTTGAGAGAGAGAGAGGGAGAGGCAGACAGACAGCACGAGTGGGGGAGGGGCAGAGAGAGGGAGAGAGAGAATCCAGTGAAGGCTCTGGGCTGTCAGTGCACAGCCCCAGGAGGGGTGACCTCAAGAGGAGCGGAGAGATCATGACCTCAACCCAAGTCAATAGTCGGATGCTTAACCCACTGAGTCACCCAGGTGCCCCTAAACAGCCAGGTTCAAATAGTAAAATAGGATGAAGTTGTCTCAATCAAAACGATGAGGTTTTATGACAGAACGCCAGCAGTCGTGGTGTGTGTGAATTGCTGCATTAGTAAGTAAAGACATTTAACATCCACATTAAGCCTCCCCAATTACGCGTCAAGACTCCCCACATTAAGGCTCCCCAATTACGCACGGAGACTCCCTTCCGAGAGCCTTATTTGGGTCCACCTGTGTCAGCCCAGAAGGGCTAGCCTCTCTCCCCCCGTGACGCTGGGCGGACCACTTTCAGGCGACTATGAATCAGCGGATTTCCCTGGCTGATCTTCCCCCACCTCCGATGGCCAACTCCCCACCCGATGGCCGGGGACGCCAGCGGAGGCTGGGAGCCAGGCCAAGGCGAACCTCGCCTGGAGCATACCCCGCGCTAGCCCGAGCCAGACCCCCTTCCCCCGGGCGCGCTGTTCGGCAGTCGGCGGGACTCTCCCTCCTCCTCCTGCTAACTGTCATCCAGGCTGGGCTTGCGAAGTGGGTCCCTTGAGTCCTAGGAAGCCCGCCCGGCCCACGGCCTGGGCGCAGACACTGACAGCGCGGGCGGGCGCGGTGCAGGTGTGCCCAGCCCAAGTGCCAGGGCAGGCCCGGCGCGCCGGGACCCCGGAGGAGAGGAATCCAGCCTGGGCCCCCGCGTGGGCGCAGTCCACGTGCGTGCGCCCCAGCCGGGGCGACCTCGGGAGGGCTTTTCCCGCGTGGCCAAGGGGGCGGAGGGGTCAGTTTATTGGCCGACACTTGGTCTCCAGGAACTCGGAGAGCCAGAGGAAGCGGAGGTGAGAAAGCTCAGCCGCCGGCTAGTTGCGAGTCAAAGTCGCAGCGGTTTTGCAGTGATCGACTGTCTCCTGGGGCGGATTTAAGGCCGAGTAGCAGTCTCCCGCGCTCCCTCCCCCCTGCCCTCTCTCCTCCCCGAGCCCCGCCCCCCTGCACACGCTGACCCTGGGACACACCCTACTGCAGCGACGCAGACAGGGCGTTGTTCCCGTTAAAGGGGAACGCCGGGAGCCTCCCTCCGGCCCCTCGCTTCGCGCGCGCAGCCTCGCAGCGCAGCTGTCTTTGGGCACGCCAGCCGCCGAGCCGACCGCGCCGAGTTTGTGCCGTAGGCTGCTTGGAGGACCGGGGACAGCTATCCCTTTGGGCTGTAAGTGCTTTGGTGGGGAAAGTGCTGGAGACGGAGGAGAAGCGTGGGCATCTTCCGTCGATGGTGCCAGAAAGCGCGCGGCAAGCGCGGGCTTTGGGCTGGACAGGCCCGCGAGCTGTCTTTCCGGGCTGGGGCAGGCGGACCACGGTCTGGCTCGTCTGGTTCTTGCGGGGCTTGTAGGGATACGGTGTGGCCTTGCCTGATGGTCCCTAAATCGTAAGGGGCGCGGGTGGTCGTGTCGGCCGTGCGGCAGGGGCTGAGCACTTTGGGTCTCCTTGGAGAGGCGACTACTTGGGGACTCACTGGCAAAGGAGTCTCTGCGGTGGACAGCGGAGATGGGGCTACTGGCCACCCATGGCCCCCCGATTTCTAGCCATATACCCGGTCATCCTTCTCCTGTCCCTCCCGGCTCTAGGAGCCACTGGATTTAATGTAAAGCTTCTGGGAGATACCAGAAAGCCGTGTTCATTTCTTCCCGTACAATCCAGCGGTTCCTTGGACTGTGTTGCTTAAGGAGAGCAGCGAAGGGGCCTGGACTTGGGTACTTTTTAAACGGAGTTATTGAAACGAGATGTCCTGGCTTTAGGCCCTGTGCTGAGACGGTCCCCCCAAATGCAGCTGGGTTTTCACAGCCACGGAACCCTCTAACGGGTCTCCCCAGTCTCCAGTTCTCCAAGGGCTGTAAAACGAGGGGCTAGGACCACACAGCTGCGCGGGGGGGCGCTGTGCTGCCGGCTCCGGAGGATTGCAATTCTCCTGGGACTCAGCCCTCGCTCCACCCTCCGCCTCTCCTTCCCACCGGACATCTGGCCCCTTCCGTGCAAGGCCCCTGGGCGCGCGTCCCGGCGCGCCGAGGCCGGACCGGGTCGCGCCTCGCCTCTGCGTGCCGGGGGCGCAGCCCGGACCGGGGCGAACGCGCGAGGGGCCAGCCCGGGAGCGCGGGGCCGGCCACTCTTCTGGGCCGTTCTTTCCTGCGCACACTCCCCCGGCCCTGCGCCTCCTCTCCGGAGCGGCCGGTGTGGATGCCGGGCCGAGCAGGGGCCAGCACGGCTCCCCGGCGCTGGCAGCACGCGATGGAAACTTGGGAGACTTAACGGAATGCGGAGCGCACCGCGTCCCAGCCGCGCGCCCTCGCGTGCAGTGCCGCTGGCGCCCCCGGGCCTCCGGCAGAAATCGCGGCGCCCAGCCCCTGACCCCGAACCTCCACCCCGTGGGGCAAGGGGGCTCTCTCCCCCTCCCCCACGTGGGGCTGTGCTCCGGAGGCAACCCCGAGTGGGTGGAGGTGTGCTGTGGCCTCCGAAAAACCTCTCCTCCCGGGGCGACTTAGACGTGCGTACCCGTTGTTTTGTTCCCAAAGCAAGAGACGGTGTGTGGCCGCGGGCAGGGATGCGCGGTCGGCTGCTGCCCTCTCTCGGCCGGCCGCCGGGAGGCGCGCGGGCGCCGCGACCCGGGCCGGGCGCGCAGCCAGGGCCCTGCGTTCCGCCCGCGCGGGGACCTCCCTCCGCGCCCTCCGCCTCCCTCGCTCGCTCGCTCGCTCGCTCGCTCGGGCCAGTCGGTGGGGCCTCACGTCCCGCTCCGGCTCTCTTTCCCGGCAGGCACGAACCCCGCCGAGCAGAACCAGCCGCCAGAATGCTCCTCCTGTTGCTGGGGATCATCGTCCTCCACGTCGCAGTGCTCGTGCTGCTCTTCGTCTCCACGATCGTCAGCGTGAGTGCCCGGCGGGCGGCGCGGAGGGGGCGCGGGCGGGGCACCCGGAGCTCCCCCTCTCCCCCCACCCGAGGCTCGGGCCTCCGGGGCGGCGATTCCAGCCGCGCTCCCTCTAGGTCCGCGGGGCGTCGTTATTCGCAAACAACGCGGAGGTCTCGGACGCGCCCCGGGGCCTTTTGCAGTTTCTGGCAGGCTGCCCCCTTTCAGTTGTTCTGAGAAAACCGGAGCAGATTCGGGGGTAAGAAGGAAGCGATCGCTGGACTAGGGCAGCGGCCTCCTTGGAAGCCCAAGAATTTCAGCGCAGAAACCTCAGGGTTTCCGGACCTTCGTTTAATAAGATTGCAGGAGATTTTTTTTTTTCTTGCTGTAGATTCTTTGAGGAAGGAAGTGGAGTATTGGAGTATTTATGAAGGTTATTTTCCCCACATGTCATGCAACAGCCTTTAGGACTGGACATTGGAAGGTTAAAATAGGCTCTTCCGGAGAAGAGTTCACAGTCCCGGGTCTGCTTATGATGCAGACAGAGCCCCTTGTGCTCTGAAGCTTCCGCTGTACGAACAGGTCATCAGCTCCAGCCAACATCAAGCAGATTAGATTTGAAACTACTTCCTTGGCTGTGAAGGTGACACGGACCCAGGCAGTTATGTGACCGTGGCTTGAACTGTAAAAATAATTTTTTTAACGTTTGTTTATTTTTGAGACAGAGAGAGACAGAGCGAATCGGGGGTGGGGCAGAGAGAGGGAGACACAGAATCCCAAGCAGGCTCCAGGCTCTGAGCTGTCAGCGCAGAGCCCCCCCGCTCAGGCCTCGAACTCACAAACCTCTGAGATCATGACCTGAGCCCAAGTCGGAGGCTTAACGGACTGAGCCACCCAGGCGCCCCAACCGTGGCTTTAACTTATGAATGTAAGGCATATTCCAGGCATGATATTCTTTTTTTTTTTTTTTAATTTTTTTTAATGTTTTTTATTTATAGGAGAGAGAGAGAGAGAGACAGCGTGAGCAGGGGAGGGTCAGAGAGAGAGGGAGTCACAGACTGAAACCGGCTCCAGGCTCTGAGCTGGCAGTCAGCACAGAGCCCGACGCGGGGCCGGAACCCACGAACCGCGAGATCATGACCTGAGCGAAAGTCGGACGCTTAACCGACTAAGCCACCCGGGCGCCCCTTCAGGCATGATATTCTTGTCTGTTTCTTTTTTTTTTTTTAATTTTTATTTATTTCTAGGAGAGAGAGAGACAGCGTGAGCAGGGAGGGTCAGAGAGAGAGGGTGCAGACCGAAACAGGCTCCAGGCTCCAAGCTGGCAGTCAGCACAGAGCCCGACGGGGCTCGAGCCCACGAACCGTGAGATCATGACCTAAGCGAAAGTCGGACGCTCAACCGACTAAGCCACCCAGGCGCCCCATATTCTTGTCTGTTTCAAAGCTTGAGAAATATTTATGTCAGTGAGCGGTTGAGGCGTTGGGGATCTGTGGATAGTTTTAGCCTTTGTAAGCAGTTTGACAACATCTCAATCTTGTCGGATTGATAGAAACTAGGAGTAAGGAGACATGGTTCAGAGAGGTAGTAGATTGGGGCAACGACCAGGAGATCAGGGGTGAGGAGAGCCGGCTCGAGTGTAGGTGTCCTGGCTTGAGTTCCTGGCTCCTTCTGCTACAGTACATATCTGTGCACATACTAGCTTGTGTGTGTGTGTGTGTGTGTGTGTGTGTGTGTGTGTGTGTGTGTATTACTTTAAATTCACAAAGTGCTTTTCCCTTGTAAAACACTGGCCGGCCGTCCCTTCAACCCCATGTCTGAGCCAGAGTCCCCCACCTGTCCTTTCCGCAGCATGGCCTCTGGCTGGGCCACCCTGGGCAGGGCAGGGGCAGGCCCGCTAGACGGGTGCCCTTGCCTTCCCTGCTCTCCTCTCCCCTTCCCTTCGCTCCTCACCCTGTCTGACCGAAGATGTCTGGTTCTTCCCAGCAATGGATCGTGGGCAACGGGCATTCAACCGACCTCTGGCAGAACTGCAGCACCTCTTCTTCTGGAAACGTCCACCACTGTTACTCGTCGTCAGCAAATGGTGAGACTGGGTCTTTGCTCCATGTTTCTCAGTCCAGAGTTCTTGGAAGACACAGCTCAAAAGTTGTTGCTGGGCGTGGGGGGGTGGAGGGGGTGGAATGCGCCAGGGGAAGGAGGGCAGAAGCGTCCCTGGCTAGCCTAAGACGCCGGCCGCCATTGCACATTACCTCTCCCTGGAAAGGTGCACTAGAAAGAGCTCCCCCTTATCACTTAGCATAGTGCTTCTTGTCAGCAGAGAAATGTGGACACAGAGAAGCCGTAAATGGGGCCCAATTGTAGGACCTTAGGCAGACCCGATGGGGACCTTGGACCCAACTGGCATCGTTGCTTTGGTGGCTGTCTCTGTCTAGCGAAGTCCTGCCACTTCCTGTTTCCAAGGATGCTCCCAAGGGGTAGCTGGGCCAGCTTTTGGTCCCCCATTGGTAAGACTGCTTTCCGAAGTCATGGGCCTCAGTGGTGGTGCCATTTAGCATCCATACCTTTGAGTGTTTCCATGTTGCAAGATGGCGACTCGAAGTTATTTGCAAAATGCTACTCAGGAGCCCGGGAGCGTCCTTCATCCAGGAGTCGGGGTTTCTCCTCTGTCCTCAGCATCATTGCTTGTGAGATATTTGGAACTGGGTTTGCTCGGATTCAAGTGAAGGGGATAATTGGCAGCGAGGGACCCGCTCAACACCTCCAGTACTCAGAGAGAGAGAGAGAGAGGGGAGTGCCCAGCAGGGGACCCCGCGTCTCCCCACGTGGAGAGGCAGAGGTGAACAGGGTGCATTTCTTTTGGGTGGCTGGGTGCTGTTGAGTGGCATCGTGGACTCTAGAAGGGGCAGCAGTGCTTGGTGTCGAGGCTGTCGTGGGCTGGGCTTGGCGTGGGCTCCGTGCTCCAATGGGATGCGTCCTCAGCCTGGAGAGGGAGGTCGCTGTAGGGTTTGACAAAGCTTCCCTGACATCCTGGCTTTTAAAAGACCAAGAAGGTACTGCTTCCATTGTTGCCGAAGCAACTCATGATCTAGGATTTCCAGATACTAGAAATAGACACACGACAACCGATGACAGACCAGTTGAGATCTAGCGCCAGAGAGCAGGCAGCAAGGGGGCCCGGGGTCTGGCGTTTGCGCGGTGCACTGTCTTTGCCGGGCTTGACACCCCTGTGGGCTCCGCACCCGATAATACCCAAGCAGTCACCGACGCATTGCACCCCCAAATCTCGAACCTCTGTATAAAGAGAAACTTCTAGAATACTTATTTGGTAGTTGATGTGGGGAAGGGTAGGCGAGAAGTAGAAAACTCTGCTTTATATCTTCACTGCCCTGGGGGTGGGGGTGGGAGAAAAAAAGAAAGCCTCCCCAACCCTCCCCCGCCCCAGCCCCGTCCTTAGTGAAGCGATCAGCCCCAAATCTTTTCTTGGAGCGCGTGAAGGATATTGAATTAAAAACACCCCAGACGTCGCACAGTTTGCGTGGTGAGTTGACCACCGAGTAAATGTGAAATGCTCCAGCGTGCCTGAGGATGCGGTGGTAGGTAGGCCTGTTTGCCCCCAAAGCCACAGCATCCGGTGTCTCCCCCTTCAGGGTCTGCTCAAGTTCCCTGCAGACTGGAGGTGGGAGGAGCCCTGCTCGCTACTGCCACCCAGTGGTCACACGTGGTGACTCGGCCCCCAAAGAGGAATTTTTATCCTGAGGCCTCCACAGGGGCCCTTCCCGAGTGGCATTTGGACACGTGGGGCTGGCACGAAACCCTGGACTCTTAGGTCCAGACGGGGGCAGGGGAGCAGCTGTCTGATTGCACTCAAACCGTATATGGGAAGGAGAGCAGCCTTGACCTCGGGGCCTTTACTGACCCTCCATGCTGCACTTGACCTGGTCGTGAATGGCTGGCTTCTGGGTCCAGCAGCCGGTCTGGTGTTATTTCCAGCACGCACCCTCCCGTCTCTCAGCTGGCTCTTTATGTGCCCCGCTCACTTCTTGGGTTCATTGACGACACCTTCGGGGTCTGTCGCGTGGGCTCCGAATCCACGTGGTTGCTTTCCGAGGGGACCTGGGAGCCTGCGTATTCTTTTTCTCAGATGCCTTCTCAGGCACGCTCTTAAATAAGCTGGATTTGTTTGGATTTGGGCGTCTTCAAAGTTAGACCTTTTTTGAAAAATGTTTTATTTATTTATTTTGAGAGAGAGAGGAAAGAGACAGCGTGAGCAGGGGGAGGGTCAGAGAGAGAGGGAGACACAGAATCTGAAGCAGGCTCCAGGCTCCGAGCTGTCAGCACAGAGCCCGATGCCGGGCTCGAACCCACGAACTGTGAGATCATGACCTGAGCTGAAGGCGGACGCTCAACCGACTGAGCCCCCCAGACGCCCCCAGAGTTAGACGTTTCTATGGAAGTTTCCCCAGTAGTTGTCATCTCCGCTGATGGCTCCCTGGTGGGTCAGCCTGTGTTACAGCTTCAGCTCTGACCGGAGGCTGGGGGTTCCTCTGGGCCTCCTTTGGTTGCTGATCAAGTTTAACAATGTCCATGGCAAACTACTGATGCGAAAATATGCAGTTACAAACACTGTGATGTGAGCCTGTTTCTTGGGTCCGCGCGTTGGTTCTCAGGCTGTTCCAAACGTCCTCTGGCCTGAGGTCATCAAAAGTAATTTGTTATTGACAGCGACACATCGCTAAGTATGTTATGTGAAAACACATCTGTTGACGCGACTTGCTGTCTTTTTCTGAAGGGACTTGTGTGTGTATGTGGGGGGGGACGGGGGCGTGACATCTCTCCGGGGGGGTCACCGTACCCTTTGTTTTTTCTGTGTGAACAGTGCCCTCTGCCACGTGAACCTCAAGGAGGTCAAACAGCGGCGTCATACAGCCCGAGGGACACGGATGGGATCGTTCATCACGCTACCTCTTGATATTAGAAGTGGTTTCAGATCTCTTACCTGCCTTCTCATTTTCTAAATTTGTTTACGTCCCTTCCAGCTCCGTCTTTAACTTGGCTGCAGGTTGGCGGGGGGTGGGTGGGAAGAACCTTAGTGGGGCTTATTCATCATGACCTCGTGTTGACCGCGTCTTGGGCCCGGGGAAGACGAGGGACTTGGAAACGGTGGACCTTGCCCTTGAGGGGCCTGAGCCTCTCTGAGGAGCCAGAGGGATGAGTCACTGGGAAGGCAGCGTTCGCCAGATGCCCAAGGAGCGGGGGCGGGCAGACAGCGCCAGAGTTCAAGGGAGGAAGTGTCGTGTAGGAGGCGGAATCCGACCCATCCTTCAGAGGTTGGGCAGGATTTAAATAAATCCAGCAAGGAGGAGGATATCCCTATCGAGGCAGTGACGTGACCGACAGCAAGGGGACAGCAGTGCAGGGGACGTGTTGGGCCCGTCGGCTACTATTCCAATTGGGATTAAGATGGACTGCATGGAATGGCATGTCTTCAAGGGGCCATGGTTTATATAAGATAGTTTCTCTCTCACTCTGGGAGTCTGGAAGTCGGGGGCCTGAGAAGAGAGAGATCTGGTGCTTTCATAAGTTGTCAGAGACCCAGACGCTTTCTAGCTCTTTTCTTTGCCATCTCTTGAATGTGGTCCTCGTCCTCACGGATGCAAGGGCTGCTGGTGCTCCAGCCATCTCATCCAAGCTTCAAGCAATAAGGTAGAGAAAGGAGGAGAAGAACGTGTGCCCTTCCCTTTTCGTGGAAGCTCTCCAGAGAGGCCACACACTTCTGTGTCCGTTCTTCTACAGGAACTTGGCCACACAACCACACCTAGTTAGCAGGGAGGCTGAGAATGTAGTCCCTTGGCCTCGTGGGAAGCATGACTTGTCAGTTCCTAGAAATTGAACAGCAAGCCCCTCCCAGTAAGCCTGGCTGGAAGCACTTCTCTCCGGGGCTTTGACCACTCCCCTCTGGACCCAGTCATGCTCTTCACCATAGCTCCGCTGGGTCCTAGGCAGCTTCTGAGCAGAGCCCCGTTATTTTAGGGGCTTATTGTTATTATTAATATTATTCAAATATTCCATCCCTCCTGTACCCTGGGCTCCATCAGCCGTTCTCACAGAGACGCATATTGGAAAGTGTGCGACCTTTAGACTTTCTTCTCGTTCTCTCCACCTCTCGTTGTCTCATGGTTTCATCAGGTCTCTTGGATCTGTCTTTTCTTCCAGCCTAGACTCCTCTTCTGACCTTGCAGACCTGCATATCCAACGACCTACTAGACAATTCCACTGGGGTGTCTCAGAGCCAACCCCAAACCCGTCAGTCTCCATTCTCCTCCACCAAACCCACCTCTTTGACGATGTCTGATATTTTCCTGAATGTTGCTAACGTCTGCAGCCCGCCTGGGATGTGTTTCCTTCTCATTCGTCAGGCTGACCCCTCCCAGGCCACTGGCTATTTCCTCGTGGGTCGCCATGCCTGCAGGACTTATCAGAGCCACTGAGGCCACCCCCTAGCCCCTCACCTTGCTTATTTCTTCGGAACTCAGTTTTCATGTCCAAACCAGGGTGATTTCTTAAAAATACAAAGCCAGCCCTATCCCTCTCCATCTCAAGCCTTTCAGAGGGTCTTAACCTCCAGAGGGAAATCTTTACTAAATCCCGTATTTAGAATCTACCTGAATGACCCATTCCTTTGAAACCTCATGTCTGGGAATTGTAGCCTTCTCTTAGTTCCTTGAGCACGAACTTCCCACCTCAGGCCCAAAAGCATGAATAAACTGGGGGCCAGGGAAAAGAACTACAAAGAGAACGAAACAGGGTAACGTGTAATGAGGGAAGGGAGGTGTTGTGTGGGCGTGATCCCTTGGGGATGACCACGAATCAGCCACACGAACATCTGGGACAGACTCCAGGCTGAGGGAACCATCTTGTGCAGGAAGAGGGACAGAGGGCGGGCCGGACAGTGGAAAGTCCTTCTGGAGCCTGACAAACAGTTTGGCGCATATAAATGCATTTCTACTTTTTATAATCTCATTTAGACCTGCTGTGTTTTCTAGGCATCTCTCAGCCTTCCTTTTTTTTTTTATTAAAAATTTTTTAAAATGTTTTATTTATTTTTGAGAGCAAGAGATGGGCAGAGAGAGAGGGGGAGACACAGAATTCGAAACAGGCTCCAGGCTCCGAGCTGTCAGCACAGAGCCCTACGCGGGGTTCGAGCTTGTGAACCGCGAGGTCATAACCTGAGCTGAAGTTGGAGGCTCCACTGACTGAGCCCCCCAGATGCCCTGAGACCTTTTCTTTTCACACAGAATCCCTTAGGAGTCTACCTATTTCACATTTGATTTTCCAAATAGCCACAAATGTTATTTCCTGTGAGGAAAGCCGTATCCTATAAGTGAGAGGTTCTCCCTGCCTGGAGGAAGAAAGTGGCACCTCGGGCGTGGCAGGCGGGGTCCGTGGGGCAGGGCAGTGTCCGCAGGAGCACACGCCCACCCAGGGACAGACGAGGCCATTTCCTGGAGACTTGGTTTTCAAACTCAGAAGATCTGAGCAGCTCTGGCTGGAATCTGGGGAGCGATGGTGGGCTGGGGGTGGATACGCCAAACCTCCTCCCCAAATCCTGAAGATACCTGTCTCCATGACGCCCTGGGACCATGACTGAGTTGAAAATCTGACCCCGAAGGCTCAGCAAGCCATATGTCTTGTGTTAACTGAACTCATGCTTTTTCTTTTGAATTCTCCTTGTTCTTCACGTTTGAGGTCCGAAGACACACAGATATTTCCCCACTCTTTTTCTTTTGTTTTTGATCGGTGTGGACCCCGTAGAGGGTACAACGGGTCAGGGTCCCTAATTGAGCTTGGGAAATCTTGGACTGGAAAGGCACAGCCCTGGCTTGCCTGACCCTCCTTGGCCTGATCTTCACCAGTTTCAGGGAGTTGATCTTTCATAAAACCCATCTCTCCTTCCCTGCCCCCACTTCAAAAGTCCTTGTTTGTCTCAGAGGAGAGCTGACAGGCTTTTTCATACTAAGGTGTGTCAGGCACACAAAATGTATACGTTCTTGAAGTCTTGAAATATTTTCTTTTTTTTTTTTTAAGTCTATTTTGAGAGAGACAGAGACAGCGTGAGTAGGGGAGGGGCAGGGAGAGAGGGAGAGAGAATCCCAAGCAGGCTCCGCGCTGTCGGTGTAGAGATCCAAGTGGGGCTCGATCTCCCGAACCGTGAGATCATGACCCGAGCCGAAACCAAGAGTCGGACGCTCAACCGACTGAGCCACCCAGACACCCCTTGTATTTTCATTTTTAAGGAGGGGGCCATGCTCAACATGAAAGCTTGAGGGGAAGAAATCAGACCCTCCTGCAGTCTGTCCCCAGAACCTCCATGGTCACCTCCGGTGCGTAAGGAAGTACAGCCACACACATGCATTCCTGTTTGTCAGTGACACCGGGCTGGTCTGCTGTGCCCGAGTGTGGGCGGGGGCCAGGATCACAAGCCAAGGAAATGAGCACTCGATGCTCTTCCTTTCCCTTCCAAGCAGCAACGGCAACAATAGATTCAAGGCAGTCAGGTCGTGAGCAGCATTAGACTGATGCTTCAGACTGGAAATTAGAAAAATATAAATCTTGCCAGTCCCTGAGGCCCCCCAGCCTGAGCCTCTCGGGTCACGTGTTCTCTGGGTCTTCGACGATTCCGCATGGATCTTTTTCTATCCATGTGGTGGTGTCGGCATTTTGTCAAGGGCATCGGACCATTTCCTGGTCTGCGGCTTAGCTCTTGGTTAGATTTTAGAGAACCCAGGAGGCCCCCGGCATGTATGGGGTCATGTTTTGCAATTTAAAATCTTTGAGGGCTCCGTGGGCCAACCCACAACGGCAGCCCAAGTCATGGCTCTTGATTTCACAGGCCTGTGTGGGCTGCCAAGTTCCTGGCGGGGGGTGGGGTTGGGGGTGGGGGGGTAGATGGGGCCTGAGATGTGGTGTCACAATGCTGAGGCTTCAGACCTCAGAGTTTCCCATCAGATGCCAACTTCTAGGAGTTCATTCCGGATGCTTGTTCAGACCTGTGTCTGAGCCGTGTGGCCTTTGAAGCTCACAGTCTTTGCTCTTGAAAAAAAAAATTTAATTGCATTCCCAGGATTTCAGCAGAGTCGAGAAGGCGGCTCTTGTATTTCGGGAGCAGGGACTGGCCATGATGTGGCCTGAGGTTGTGGGTGTGGGTTTTCGGTGCCCCAGAGAAGGTCTGGCAGGAAGGCTTCTGAGTGTGTTGGTGTGGACTCACGTAGACTCCCAATGTTGGGAAGGACCTGGGAGGTCAAGTCCATACCTCTTCTGCTGCACCTCACTTCAGTCCTGTCTCCAATATGCCTGCCAGTGAAGGGGAACTCACTACCTTTCAAGAGAACCTCTTTCATTTTCAAAGAGCTAAGAGCATAGTCCCTTCATTTATTTTTTTGATCTATTGAGCACACCCTAGGTACTGGGCACTGGTCCGCAAACCAGCCACACAGGCCTGAACCAGAAAGACCAAGTCTCTGCTTTAGCGGAGCTCCCAGTTACTTGGGGGAGACGCAGAATGTACGGTAATTCATGAGTGTGAGGAGTGGAAGGGACTCTGTAGGAGACAGAAGGTGGCCTCGAAAGTCGCCCTTTTGACAGAAAAGTGGGGGAAGTTGGTTACGGAAAGGCCTGTTTCTTCTCCTCTCGTGGATGGAGACTTAAAGACGGGAGGGACCTGCCATGTGAAGGATCACAGGGAGAATATTCCAGGAGGTCATGGAAAGGGGGAAGACCCTGAGGCAGGAAGGAGGCTGGCGTGACTGAGTGCTGGCTGGAGGAAGGGGAGTGAGGGGGGCCCGGAGAGGGCCTGGGAGGCCATATTGCTAGGGCCGCGGAGGCCTCTCACAGTGAGAAGGACGACTGAGACATCGTTGAAGGATCTTAAACAGGAAACTGGCGTGACTCGATCTGTGTTTTGAGAGCCCCTGCCGGCTGTTATGTTGAGGGTGTGCAATGGCAGCAAGGGACTGAGATTTCGAAGTCTAGCTCATGACAGAGGACTGGGCTGGAAAATTCGGCAAAGGCCGCCTCTAGAGGGCAGGCACGGGGCTCCTATTCCCCGCTCCCCCAGAGCTGGGGTGGTGGGTGGGCTTGCCAGGTGGGTGAGCAGAGACTAGGGGAAGCTCACACCATGCTCCCCCCTCTCCCTCCAGCGTCTGTGAATTCTAAACCTACAGAAGGGCCTTAGGATCATTTCATTCATGAGCTTTCAAATGTATGACGGAACCTCTCAGCAGCCCTCCTTGTGTGTCGATGTTGAAAACCCAGTAGACTGGGCATCTTGCCTTTTTTTGCACTGCACCTGCCTCTAAGCAGCTGGGAATCTGGGTCAGGTGACCTAGTTGCCAAATAGAGCGAGCACGGAGGTACGGGCATGGCCCGGTGTTGGAAGCCACCGCACCACTTTCCTTTGCACATTCAGGGTATAATTGTGACACGGTGGGGGAGTGTCCTGAGTGGAGACGACCTTTGAGCTGGGCCGTGGAAACTGGGTAGAATTTCAGCAGGCATGCAGGGGAGAAAAGGGCGTTGTGCTCGGTGACGGTGGGGCGTTACTGTGACTGGTGGGGTAAGGGATCCATTCTAGCTCGTGACTGCCACAATGCTTGGCCTTTTCAAAAATACTTTAGGAATTAAGAGCAGAGGGGCCTCCTGGTTATTATTTTACAGACAATGCCTTTCAAACCCAAATATCCCACAAATAACCCAGGCACCCCCCTCATCCCTTATACGCTCTCGGATAATCGGAATGTACTGCTCACCAACAATGCCTTTCTGTCATCGGCTGCCATTTTCTCTGGCCAAACCCAACATTCCCAAGTGGTTCGCTCTATAAAAAACAAAAAACAAAACACAAACAAAAAACCCTCCCAAATTTCTGCTAAGTCCATTGGAAAAATTGGACCTAACACCTAACCTTAAGAAGTCTTCTTGTTTTAGGGGCGCCTGGGTGGCTTAGTCGGTTAAGCGTCCGACTTTCGCTTAGGTCATGATCTCGCGGTTCGTGGGTTCGAGCCCCGTGTCGGGCTCTGTGCTGACTGCCCGCTCAGAGCCTGGAGCCTATTTCAGAGTCTGTGTCTCCCTCTCTCTCTGACCCTCCGCTGCTCACGCCGTCTCTCTCTCTCCTAGAAATAAAATAAAAAAAAAAAAAGAAGTCTTCTTGTTTTATTGTGAGAATTCTCTTAGCCTTCAATGTTTCATTGTAAGTTGTAATTAACACGCAAGGGCAGAGATTAAAGTACTTGACCATAGAACTCATCCCCTCTGCTTCTGTTTTTGTAGTCAACTGCTGCAGTAAGGATCCCACAACAATTCTTCTTTTTAAAAACTATTTATTTATTTATTTTGAGAGAGAGAGAGCAGGGGAGAGGCAGAGAGAGAGGGCACAATAATTCTCTGAGAAACTCAAGCCTAGCCTAACCAGATCCTCTGGTTTCTAGAGTTTTCCAACTGGAATGTTTTTCCAAAGGAGACCTAAACCAGTTTAATATTTGCGGGTACCTCCGTGTCGTATTATATTTACTTTCCAAGCCCGAGGACTCATTAGCAGAATGAGACTATGGGTGTCAATCCACTGATGTAAGTTAGACTTTGAAAGACTGATTCTTGTGTCCACCAGTGAGCCAGTTAATGGGGAGAATGAGGCAAGCAGGAACACCTTGACCCGACATTTCTTGCCACCTGCTGAGAACGGGGATGGTCGCTCATTGCGAGCCGCAGGGTTTGCTCTATGTAAGAAGCCCACACGAAGCTCTCCCCCTCCGGCTTGCATTCAGCCTGATGCCCCAACCTCATTTCAAAGCTGTCAGATGGTCTGGATGGGGAAGGAGCTGAACCCTGCCCTCCACCCCGGGGAGAGGGGGGGCGAAGACCCACGCGGGGCCGTGCACGCGCTCCAGCGGGTGGGTGAAGTGTAAGTGCAAAGGCCACATTGTTCAGGATGGAGGCCCTTCGGCAAGTCAGCTATTCCCAGAATGACATGTATACTGAGAAGGAAGGAAAAAATGGCCATGTGTGTGGTGGTTGTGGGCGGGGGGTTTCGAGGGTGGTTAGCCCCGCCTTGTGGGTCATGTGCTGCTGCAAACAGCCCAGCGTTAAGCACATGTGTGGTCCAATCTCTTGCATTTGGGATCTAGTCCTTCTGATGATGGCTTCTTTCTGGGAGGTGTTTTCTTTTCATGCCCCCCTGAGGTATGCTCTGACTCTCCCGCAATTGCCCGACCTCTCCCTTCCAAGAAAACCTGTTGTCTCACTGGAGTCAGAAAGCTTTTCTATGCTTCTGTCAGAGAGGGACCCCCAGTGGGGCCGGGGATGAGAGGGGCAGGTGGCTGTGTGCCCGGAACGAAAGGTCCAGAAGGGCCTAGATCATCTGGTGCATTTAAAAGGGCTTCATCCTCTCTGAGCCCATAACTCACTGGACTCCAGGCCCGGGCTAAGAATACAGCTGCGGGGGCCGATGTATTTCCTTCATTGCTTAGCTGCTACGGCAGCAGGAATCTGACCTTGAAGCGAGCTTTGATCGTGGAGTAACTCAAGACTTGCCCTTATCTGCCAGGGAAGTTGGGTCAGCCTGTAGCCACGGCCCACACCCGAAACCTGTCCAAAGCTCTGGGATCTGGCACTCTTCATTAGAACAAAGTCGGCAGAGAGTTTCAGAGTTTTTAATCCCTGTGCTCCGCACCAAACACTGTCGCTGGAGTTCCACAAATATTTACTGGGCACCCGCTTGGGGCCAGCCACCGAGCGAGGCCTGGAGGGCGACCCTGGGTGCTCTGTATGGGCTCGGCGAATGATTGCACCCTTGCGGTCCGAGAGAAAGTGGGTCCCTGCACTGGTGCTTGGATGGGAGTTCAGATTTGCCACTTGGAATGTTGGCCACATGATAAGTTTGCTCCATATAAATCAGGCTTTATACCTGATATCGGTCCATAATTGATACTCTGCCTGAGAGCAGATGTCTCTCTGCCCTGACAGTGATTTCCTGTTCATCTGATTGGCTTTGTGATAGCAGAGGTTGGCCAACTCTGTAGCCTGCAGACCAGATCTGACCCCCCACCTGACTTTGTACGTAATGTTTTATTGGATGAAATGTCCTTATTGACTAAGACCGATTTGGTGCTCAGGTGACAGAGCCAAATAGTTGCCATGGAGACTGGACCCATGAGCTTCAAAGCCCACAGTATTTACAATGTGACTCTTTACAAATAATCTGCAGAACTCTAAGCTGAAGGTGAGATGTGGATTGAAGTCAGTGTTGTTTCCAAATACTTTTGGAGTTCTGGTTGGTACTCTAATAATATGGCTGGTGTGACATTATGGTTCCCACTTATCATTACTGGAGTGGCCCAGATGGAGGTACCCCAGAACCCTGCAACAGTCTGTAAATGCTTATTTATCCTGGTCTTCAACATCAGCTGTTTTTTTTTTTTTTTTTTAAGTTTATACATTTATTTTGAGAGAGAGAAAGAAAGAGAGCATGAGTAGGGTAGGGACAGAGAGAGCATGAGTAGGGTAGGGACAGAGAGAACATGAGTAGGGTAGGGGAAGAGAGAGAGGGAGAGAGAATTCTAAGCAAGCACAGAGCCCAACGTGGGGCTCGAACTCATAAACTATGAGATCGTGACTTGAGCAGAGATCAGGAGTCGGATGCTTAACCGACTGAACCACCCAGGTGCTGCAACATCAGATTTTTAGATGGGGTTATTTGAATCCTCCTTGGAGGATTAGCTTGTTTGGTCCTCCAGTTCCTCTACGAGATACACATCATGTTAGAGAAGAGAAATTCCGAGCCAGAAACGCAGTAAGTGGTAAGTGAAGCTGGCGGTCAGCAGAAGTAGATGTACCAGGATATCTACTCTCCATTACTGTCTGCTGTTGGTCTGGGCCTGTCCAGATGAAGGATTCTGGCTCTGGAGCAATGTCTTGTGAACTTGACAGTCCCCTCAGGTCATCATCAGCTTCCTTTGGAACCATACTCACCAGACTTTCGAATCTTCGGCCAGCCTGTTTGGGGCTGGAGTGGAGGCTGTTCCCTCCTCCTCAGCACTGTCTTTTCCCTTCTGTCAACGTGTAGCTTCTGATTTGATGGCCTGTGGTGAGATGAAAAGTCCCTTTACTCTTTGCAAGTGGAAGACCAGTCCTGTCCAGATTCCAGCAATTCTGAGTTTCGGGATCCTCACTTACTATGGCCTGTTATGTCTTCCTTACTTTGTGACCTTTTAAATCCGTTTTAATTTATTCAAAGATTACATGAGAGTATTCTCCATATTAAAAATAAGCCAAATGATATAAAACTTTTTAATGTTTATTAATTTTTGAGAGAGAGAGACAGAGCATGAGGGGGGGAGGAGCAGAGAGAGGGAGGGACAGAAGATACGAAGCCGGCTCCATGCTACCGAACGGAGCCTGACACGGGGCTCGAACTCACGAACCATGAGATCATGACCTGAGCTGAAGTTGGACGTTTGACCAACTGAACCACCCAGGCACCCTCGAAAATGGTTTAGACCCTGACAGAAGACCGAACTCTTTTCTATAACAGCTCTAGTTCCTGGGGATAACCATTGATGTCAATCTAGCACGTCTTTGGCTCTTTTCCCAATGAACATACACATGTTCATGCATGTGGGTGCATATTTACACATATGTAGTGTTTTGGTGTGTATTTACATAATGACATCATGTTGTGTATGCACCTGAGTCTTTTCATTGTCTTGAAGGCCTTTCTGTGGTTATTCATTTTCTAACTCATGATTTTTTTTAACTGTTGTAAAACATTCCATTGCAGGGATTTACCCTAATTTATTTCCACTCATAGGAATGGTGCTCCAATGATCATCCTTATTCATTTCTCCTTAAGCAGATGCTTAAATCTTTGTCTGGGATGTAGTGATTAAACTGTGGAGTCGTGGTGTCGGCATTTAAAATTTTTTTTTATTATTTTTTAAATGTTTATTTATTTTGAGAGCGAGAGAGCACACATTGGGGAGGAGCATACAGAGAGGGAGAGAGAGTGCAGGCTCCGTCCGCACTATCAGCATAGAGCCCGATGCGGGCCTCAATGCCACAAACAGCATGATCATGACCTGAGCCAAAATCAAGAGTCAGACGCTCAACCGACTGAGCCACCTAGGCACCCTGGCATTTAAAAATGTAAATGTAGGGGCGCCTGGGTGGCTTAGTCGGTTAAGCGTCCGACTTTCGCTTAGGTCATGATCTCGCGGTTCGTGGGTTCGAGCCCCGCGTCGGGCTCTGTGCTGACTGCCAGCTCAGAGCCTGGAGCCTGTTTCAGTCTGTGACTCCCTCTCTCTCTGACCCTCCCTGCTCATGCTGTCTCTCTCTCTCTCTCTCTCCTAGAAATAAATAAAAATATTTAAAAAAATAATAATAAAATAAAAATGTAAATGTATTCTGCCAAATCGCTGGTCACATACCAATTATTATATTATCATCCCTCTGAACAATATGCAGACGTATCTATCATACATCTACTCTTTTGACATTATCAATTGTTTTGATTTCAGCCAGTGTGATAGGTAAACATTGGTATCACATCCCTTGTGGATTTCACTTGTGTTTTCCCGGTTACCAGTGAGGTTGAACACCATTAAATATGTTTATTGGCTATTTGTATTTCTCTTTTGTGAATCATATGTCTTTATGCCTTTATAATTCTACACGGAGCCTCTTAATGCATCTGGAATTGAATTTTGTGAATGATGTGAGCTAGAGACCTGCTCTGATGCTTTGACAAATGGATAGCCAATACCACTTGATATCTGTTGTATTCTTTCCCTACTGAATTGTATATTGTGTTTATTATATACTAAATTCACAGGTATACTCACAAAGTCTTAATTCTGTCCTATTGTTTTATTTTTCCTTCATGGCTAATAACCACATAGTTTGAGCTGCTAAAACTTTGTAATATAAATATAATATGAGCTTATAGCATAAGCTATATAATGTAATGTAATATAATATAATATTATAAATAATAAATAACATATAATTATGTTATTTATAATTTTGATTGCATTATATGTGCATATACACATATAATATATGTATATATTACATATACATAGAATACATGTACATATATTACATATACATAGAATATATGTTTGATATCTGGTAGGTGATGTTCTTCTTTATTGTTTTTGTTTGATTTTTCTTGTTGTTATTGTGTTTGGTTCAACATTTTTTGGCTATTGTTGCTTATTATCTTTTAGATAAGTTGTTAAAGCATGTGTCAAGTTCCAACTGGAATATTATTTAGGATAATACTGAATTTGTAGACTGCTTTGGGGAAAAACCACATCTTTATGACTTTGAGTGTTTCTGTCCGGGGACATAATATGTATCTGTGCGGTTAGCACTTCTTCTGTGTGATTCAGGAAAATTTGTCTGCCTTATTGATTCCTCCCTCACACCCTACAAAGAACATGATTCTTTAATCAGTTGTATTTTTGTCCTTTTTAAATTATATTAATCTCTGCCCTTCGTAGCAAGGAGTCAGTTGATCCTGGATTCATTATTGCTTTTATAATTTCTTGAGTTGAAAGTTTAGCTCATTCTTTGTCAATACTTTTTACTTTTTAGTAATTGTTCTAATGGTGTACATCACCTGCTGAGTATTCCTTGGGCTATCCGCCTACAGATTTGGCACATAGTACAGTCCCAATCCTTGTTGAAGAAAGTTTTGGTTTTCGTCTCAATTTCTCTGTCCAAATACCATTTTTAAATTTCCAATGTTATCTTGGCCAGTTTGTTTTTAATTTTCACTTTATGTTTGCCTCAAGTTGTGCCGGTATGGCTTCTGCTTCCTTTGAGATTTTTCTTATAGCCTGATATGGAGTCTGTAAGAGTGTTCCTTGTGTGTTTGAAATAATTCACGATCTTTGTTATATGGATGCACATTTCTATACATCTACTAAATTGAACTCATTAACCCTGTTATGAATAATCTCTCTGCTACTGTTTTTTTTTTGGCTACTTGATTGATCTATTCTGAGAAAAGTGTGCTAAAGTCTTTCACTGTGATTATGACTTTGTCAGTTTCTTCTCATATTTCCAGTGATCTTTTGCTTTATTTTTTCCAGGCTGTGTTATTATATGCATAAAGGCTTATGACTGTCATTTCTTCAGGACAAACTGGATCTTTCCTTGCTATGAAGTATCTCTCTTTGGCCACTTTCATCTTTTTTCAATTTATTTATTTATTAAGGTTTATTTATTTATTTGAGAGAGAGAAAGAACGCGCGTATTTGAGAGAGAGAAAGAACGTGCATGAGCAGGGGAGGATCAGAGAGAGCCGGGAAGAAAGAGATAATGCCAAGCAGGTTCTGCACTGTCAGTATGTGGAGCCTGATGTAGGGCTTGAACTCATGAACCATGAGATCATGACCTGAGCCAAAATTAAGAGTCAGAGGTTTCAACTGAGCCACCCAGATGCCCTTCTTCTCTTTCAATTTAAATTCTGATTTTTCTGCTGCTATTATTACAATAATTGCTTTTTTCTTGTTAATATTTGCCTGGGGTCTCTTTTTAAAATCTTTTGATTTTCCACTATTGTTTGTGTTAGGTGTATCTCTTGTTTCAGACTATAGATAAGAATTAATGTAATTCAAGGGGAAATTATATGTCTTCCAATGAGAGACTTGAATCCATTCACATATATTGTGATTGGCGATTTGACTGGACCTTCTTCATGTATGTGTTTTATTTATTGTACTTAGGGTTGAAAACCTTCTTCTTCAACTTTGTATCCCCCAGAACTAGCCTGAGAAAACCAGGCTCACAAGAGCAGATGTTCAACAAATGCTCATCGAGTAAAACCTTCCTTGACCCCTGAGTTCTGATCTGATTTGACCACATATGGCAAAAGCCCTCCATTGCAAAGGGGTTGGAGCTAACATCCCAATTATTGGTAAAAGAAGTTTTCAAGAAGTTTTTCTTTCTAGTGAAAGAAGCCTTTAGTGACATTTTTAACTCTAAGGAATTTTTCCTATTTGTGTAGATTTAACGTCAAAGATTTGGGGTCTTCTCGAAATGTGAGGCCTGTTGTTAGGGGTAGTGGAGGTAAAAATTTCAGAATTGGGGAAAGAAATACAGGGTACCGTCTGCAGCAGCCAGGCTCCCTGGGCAGGTGCCCACTGAAGAATGTTTCCCAGCAAAACTGAATCACTGCTTTTTAGTTCTGGGTCTATGCATACCATAGCAATAGTTTTGGGCCTCACATATTTTATTTCCAGACTCATCTACCAGAGTGCCGGATAATTGGTTTACTTTTGAAAAGACAGTATTATAGCAACATTAACTTTATGGTAGGTTCACCTAGAGAGACTGACTATGCTGGATAAAGACAAACAGATTAAATTAAGAGGTATTAAGAAATGAAATCAGGATAGCTCCCAATCAGGGACATCTTTTTCTTACCTTAATTGACAAAGAGATTGAAAACACAAAAAGAGCATATGTTCTGTCATAGTGAAAAGAATGGTAGACTGGAATCAAGGGCCTCACAGGTCAGATCGTGCCCAACTGGGCTCCCCAGAACATCTCCGGAAATCTCTTTCAGTACAAAGGAGCCGGATTAGCTGATGTCCGACATTTCTTCCAACCGTGTCTGGGAAAATCTTACGTGGAAACTCTGGTGACAGTTAACCTAACCCACACCCTTAAGGTTCTGCCATGGTCTCTTTGTGACTCAAACCAGGTTCATCTTATTTGGTGGTTAGCTCTAAATCATGCAGATTTCACAGCTCTGAGTGCTGTGTTAGGCATCGATGTGTGTTTTTCTAAGCCTTTACAAAGTAGCTGGTTACTGAGTGGAGAAGATAAGGCCCCATGGCTTCTCCAGTTGCTTTGCCTTGTGTAGAGGGGCATCTCCCACCCCCCCACCCCCCGCCCCGTGATTCTTTGGAACTTGGAAGAAAGGACAGCTGGGCAATGCCAAATGCAGGTCTTCGAGTAGGACACCGTAGGCTCCCTTCCTCCCTTCCTTCCTGAAATGATGCTATTTTACCATAGATGGTGAACTACAGAATTCTCTTTTTCACCCCAACTTCAGCCGGAAGCTTGGAGATTTGATCCAAGGCCGGGGGGTGGGGTGGGGCGGGCATTCAAGGAAGATGCAGAAGTATAACCCAGCGTCCCACCGGTGACTTGTCTGAGCGCAGACTGCTCTGTGGCTGAGGCTCATGACTAGAATGGAGATGGACCAAGACCCAGCTTGGCTGAGCAAATGGATTTTCATAGCGTGCTCTTCTCCATCAGCATTTTCTTCCAACCTACTGCAGAACTGGCTTTGGCTCCAACCAACACTGTTCTTCTCAGCCATCGCCACGATCTCTACCTCTCTTTGGGGGTGTTGATATTTTGAACAGTGGGTTTAAACTATGCTCAGAAGACAGAGGTTCTATCTAATAGGCAAGCCCTTTAAAGACCCCTGAGGGCAAGAAGAGAGAAGGCAGTGGGCGGGGCTCAGACCATCCTTAACGTGAGCATACATATGTGTGAGTAACACCTTTGGCCACAAGACTGGGAAGGAGTTCAATATATTTTAACTTGAGTTTAACTCCTAGTAGAGGGACTCTAGATATTTTCTTGCAGCCCTTTCTTAAAATGGCCACAAGTAAGTAGGTATTAGAAATGTGGATCGTCTGCGGGGCGCCTGGGTGGCTTAGTCGGTTGAGCGTCCGACTTCGGCTCAGGTCATGATCTCAAGGTTCATGAGTTTGAGCCCCACGTCGGGCTCTGTGCTGACTGCCAGCTCAGAGCCTGGAGCCTGTTTCAGTCTGTGACCCCTCTCTCTCTGACCCTCCCCTGCTCACGCTGTCTCTCTCTCTCTCCTAAAAATAAATAAAACATTAAAAAAATTAAAAAAAAAAAAAAAAAGAAATGTGGATCGTCTGAGTTCAAGCGGACCTCTCCTAACCCAGTGCCTCTCCCCTTTCCAGAATGGCTACAGTCTGTCCAGGCCACCATGATCCTGTCCATCATCTTCAGCGTTCTGTCCCTGTTCCTGTTCTTCTGCCAGCTCTTCACCCTCACCAAAGGGGGCCGCTTTTATATCACCGGAGTCTTCCAAATCCTTGCGGGTGAGTCGGAGATGATAAAGTCCAAGGGGAAGCTGCTCTTGCCTCTGCAAGGCTGGGGGATGACTCATGTTTGTGAATCTGCACATTGGATGGTTTTTATAAAGTACAGATGTGTGTGTGTATGTGTGTGTGTGTGTGTGTGTGTGTGTGTGTATACTTACATATATACCTTGGAATTTGAGAACTCTCTACCTCTCCGTGGAATAGGTTACATAGGAGATAAGATTTTGGGGCTCTAGAACCAAGCTCCCTAACCAAGCCAGACCTAGCAGTGGGAACGAAGCTACAGTCTGGACACATAATCAGAGGTAAATGCTAATAAGAATATGAGTAGAGCAAAGGCCCGTCTTGAGGGCGAATCCTCATATGTTATGTTATGCCCCAGGGAGCCGTCCTTCCTTCAGCGTGGAAAGTGGCCCCAGTGTGCTGCTGAGGTTGTTTCCAAGTATGTGTCTCCTACCTCCAAGCAGTGATGAAGCCATAGCAGAGTCTTGCTTTTCTGTACCCCAGGTCTGTGCCTTACTGGGTTCTGGTTAACTGTTGTCATTCTTTGGTGTCTCCACTTTGGCACCCCTGTGTCACATGACATCATTTCCTAACATGGGGCCATGATGACACATGAGAGCTCTCATTCATCTCCTCCTTAAACCGCCTTCAAGTTCCCCTACTGGATAGGTTATCCATATGTACAATGTGCAGAGGACGAGAAACTTCTCTTAGAAAGGGTGACAGCTTCCAACTTTGTCTCTAGATTCTGGCCAGTGTCTTCCTTCATTGACTCATCTTCCTGTCTATTGACTGCCAGTTGACTGAGTCAGAAGGCACTGGAGAGAAGTAAGAGGCAGATGTGGTTGTGGATCCTATAGTCCATGTTAACAAGTCACAAACTCACTATGTACCAGAGTACATCTATGTACCGTGAGATGTTCTAAATTCTGGCTGTCTGGGTAGGCAAAGGGCTATGCAGTCATCTCTTCTTTTAGTTGGTTGTCAGAAGGTCCATGGTGCTGAATCCCCACCCTGTGTTCAGGAACAGTCTTTGGAGGGTTGAAAACAGCAGCCCATACGTCTTGGATGAGTGGATGGATGTGCAGAAATAATGGCTTACACATGCCTGTATGGTAAGACACAGCTGAGGTTGCTGATGACCTTTTCTAGAAGACAGAGAGGTCCCTTCTTTCCTGGAAAAAGGAATGAAACTGGAGAGCTACTTCTCTTGACATACTTAAATACAACATTTCAGCATGTACAGTTTTAGGATTTGAAAACCAAATAATGCTTTGCTGCCTGCATAGGTTTTATTATTACAAGCCTAGCTCCTAGAGTGTTGTCAGTTTTGTTAAGTTACTAATTATGCAGCAAGATATCATTCCCAGGTAGGTTGGAAGCAGTGTTCTCCTTAGTCCCTCTATTTCCAAAAGTAATACACAAAACTAGGACATACTCTGGGATTTCTATTTTGGCTTATCGTTTACAGTTTGATGTCAAGACTACTGATGATCATATCTGTTGCCTCAACAGATCTGTCCTCAAGAGAAAATAATACAGACTTAGGAACCAGAACTTTCGTAAAGTTATACACACACGCGCGCGCGCGCACACACACACACACACACACACACACATATGATCTATACAAGTGTATTCTTTTATTGATAAATAAACTGAGACCAGGAGAGGATAATGAATACACAAGGTCTCCCAGTTCACACAAGAACAATTGGAAGCACACACTTCCGCTGATACCACACGGACTCGATATAGTTAGCAACCTCCTTGTGGTTAGAGATGACGGAATCCACCAGAATTGCTACAGAACGCAAAATCTGGGGCAGAAACTCCACTTTTCCAAAGGGTATTTACTAATCCATCCTCTCTTCTCTGTTTTGAATCTCCTCTGAACTCAATACAAGCCTTTTAGAATTCTGCTATTAAAAAACAAACAACAAACGCTTGGGGCGTCTGGGTGGCTCAGCCGACTTTGGCTCAAGTCATGATCTCACAGTTTGTGAGTTGGAGCCCCACGTCGGGCTCTGTGCTGACAGCTCAGAGCCTGGAGCCTGCTTCAGATTCTTTGTCTCATTCCCTCTCTGCCCCTCCCCGACTTGTGCTGTCTCTCTCTTGTCTCTCAAAAATAAGTAGATGTAAAAAAAAAATGAAGAAAAACAACCCCTCTACATCTAAAGGCACGTTTTGTTTGTTCCTCATTTCTCCCCTTCAAAAGTAGCTTCTTATCTATCATGGGATCCAGTTTTCAGTTTATCAGTTCATCAGCCTAGCGGTCCCTATTTGAATAGGAAGTTGTGTTGGATGAGAAATGTCAAGCCCTAAGAAATGTTCTGTTATGAACTGTTAACTCCAGTTAACGGGAGCTAAAAGCAAGTGGTCTGGAAACCACCAGGTCCCCGCCCCACCCCAGCCCCGAACGTTGCATTTGAACTTGATCTGTAGGATCTTCCCACTCAAGTTGAGAACTCAAAGAAGCGGCGTCACTTGAAGATTTCCATGCTTCTGCAAAGCCCTGAAGTGGTTTTTTTTTTCATGTTTTAGTTTTATTTTTGAGAGAGAGAGAGAGACAGAGTGTGAGTGGGGGAGGAGCAGAGAGAGAAGGAGACACAGAATCGGAAACAGGCTCCAGGCTCCTAGCTCTCAGCACAGAGCCCGGTGTAGGGCTCAAACTCACGAACTGTGAGATCGTGACCTGAGTGGAAGTCGGATGCTTAACTGACTGAGCCACCCAAGCACCCCAGCACTGAAGTGTTTTAAGTGGAAGCCCCTGAAATATTTTCTGAGTCTCCCAAGTGGCTGTATGGGGCTGCACTATCTCTGCCTCGCTTCCCTTTGAAGCTCAAGCTCTGGTCTTCATAGATCGCACACACGGGGGTGCAGGAAAGGCAGGTAAAAAGTGTGGGGGCTCTCAGGGCTGACTGTCAGTGTAGGGAGCCGTCTCTGCCTTTCTCTAGATTACACCTCTGTGTATGGTTATTGTTCTGCCTGGTTTGCTGCCTCATCCCCTTCTGCGTGTCATAATAAGCCACAAGTCTTACATTTACAAGCTGTCTTCCCTTGATTACATCCTTCTCACGTTGGCTGCTTCTTGGAGATGTAGCAACAGGCGTCTTCATCTAGTTCATCGCTTTTTTTTTTTAGATAAAAAATTTTTTTAATGTTTAGTTTTGAGAGAAAGAGAGAGACCGAACATGAGCGGGGGAGGGGCAGAGAGAGTGAGACACAGAATCTGAAGCAGGCTCCAGGCTCCAAGATGTCAGCACAGAGCCCAATGCGGAGCTCAAACTAGTGAACTTCAAGACCATGACTTGAGCTGCAGTCAGACGCTTAACCGATGGAGCCACCCAAGGCGTCCCCATTGCTTTTCAATCTTAGCTGTACATCAGAATCACCTTAAAAAATTTTTTAAGTTTATTTATTTATCATGAGAGATAGAGAGAGAGCTGGGAGGGACACAGAGAGAATTCCAAGCAGGCTTTGCATTGATTGTCAGCATAGAGCCAGATGCCAGGCTTGAATTCATGAACTGTGAGATCATGACCTGAGCTGAAATCAAGAGTTGGGCACTCGGGGCGCCTGGGTGGCTCAGTCCATTGAGCGTCTGGCTTCAGCTCAAGTCATGATCTCACAGGTCATGGGTTTGAGCTCCATGTCGGGCTCTGTGCTGACAGCTAGCTCAGAGCCTGGAGCCTGCTTTGGATTCTGTGTCTCCCTCTTTCTCTGACCCTCTCTGACCCCTGCTCATGCTGCCTGTCTCTCTGTCTCTGTCTCTCTCTCTCAGAAAGAAATAAAACATTAAAAAAAAAAAAAGTCAGGCACTTACGGATAGAGCCACCCAAGTTCCCCGAACAAAGAAGGTGCTTTTAAAATATGCCAGCACTCAGGCTTTGTCCCCGGAGAATTCTTAGGAAGGGCTGCTCCCTGGGTGACTCTAATCAGGGCTTAGGAACCACTGGTGTGGCCATCAGACTCTCTCTAATCCCACTGTGAGGTCTTACTGGAATTTCTCTGCAGATAACTCTTCCCACTCATAAGCCATAGGTTCTTCCAAACCCCCTTCTTCGAGATCATTCTGATCTAGGATCTGGACTTTATTTTTCTTTTCATAACCTGTAGTTGTCTGTTCCCAGACAGCGCCTACCCTGGCCCTAGCTCTGTTGGGTTGGGCTCCTCTCCGTTGGAAGACATCAAGAAATTCATAGAGATACAGACCTGAAAGACAGATCCACATGTTTTGATTAATTTCGCTACATAACGCCCAGCATCAAGCTCCACACATGCTCCGTAGAAGATCATGACTAACCCAAGACCCTGAATAACCCACTTATGGGATTTCCGGATAACTGTGTTCCCTTGCAGTCAAACACAGGTCACTGTATAGCTTCCTATATTTTGTGATTCAGAGGAATGGAAAAGATGGTAAAAGGAGATGCCTGTGTGAGGTTTTCTGTTTGTTCTGCATCTTTTATCAAACAGATTGATAGAGAGATAGGGCTTTAGAACAAAAGAATTTGGGGGATGAGTAAAAGCATGGTGGCCTCCCCATTCCGAGGGACTCAAAACCAGCTGCAGTGAAAGACCACAGTTAGAAACCCTAGTTAGGAATGAACCATCCCAGGGGCACCTGGGTGGCTCAGTCAGTTAAGAATCCGACTCTTGATTTCAGCCCAGGTCATGATCTCACGGTTCGTGAGATCAAACCCTATGTGGGGCTCTGCGCTGGTAGCTCAGAACCTGCTTGGGATTCTCTCTCTCTGCCCCTCCCCTGCGTGTGCTCTCTCTCTCTCTCTCTCTCCAAAAAATAAATAAATAAATAAATAAATAAATAAATAAATAAAATATAAAGGGATGAACTGTTCCAGATGTTGTATGAGCCGTGCCCAAGTCAGGAGCCAGTAACGCTGTGGGTGACTTTCTAAGCAGCAGGGGTCACTTTGGTGCTGCAAACGGAAACCAGGCCAGTGGCACAGAGAAGGCTTTGTGCGGGTCAGACAGAGAGAGAGCCCAGTGCTTTTGGAGGAATGGACCTTCCAGTCTCTTCCTGCTACACCTTATCACTTATAAGGATGTACCTGCTACCCCTTATCAGGATGAGGAGGGGTGAGTCACAGGTGTTCACTCATCCAAGCAACACCACGAGGCACCTTCCAACCCGCTGGGCACTTTCTAGCCAACTTCTCTCTGGCTTCTGCTCTGGGGTCTCCAATGAACGCTTCCACAGAGGTCACTGGTGTACACTCACTCTCTTTTTTAAGTGTATTTATTTTGAGAAAGAGAGAGCATGCGAGCAAGGGAGGGGCAGAGAGAGAGGGAGAGAGAATTTCAAGCAGGCTCTGTATTATCAGCTCAGAGCCCTCCGCGGGGCTTGAACCCCCAAACCGCGAGATCATGACCTGAGACGAAATCCAGAGGCAGACCCTTAACCATCTGAGCCACCAGACGCCCCTTGACAGGGATAAACTCTTTTTTTTTTAAATATCTTATTTATTTCTGAGAGAGAGGGAGACCGCGTGAGCAAGGGAGGGTCAGAGAGAGAGGGAGACACAGGATCTGAAGCAGGCTCCAGGCTCTGAGCTGTCAGCACAGAGCCCGACATGGCTCGAACTCGAGAACTGTGAGATCATGACCTGAGCTGAAGTCGGACGCTCAACCAACTGATCCACCCAGGCGCCCCGATGACAGGGATAAACTCTTGAGCTGCCAGTCCTTTTATGGTGTCTGGGGAGGGTCAGAGCCCGCCACTCACAGCCGACTGCCCTCCCAGACTCGGGCCCCTCCCAGGGCGTCCCTGTCACCGCCAGGGCACGGACCGCTCACCACCTGTGGGCAGGGACCTTCATCACCACACCCCCACCGACAGGTCATTGAGGAAGCAAGTGTATTCCGACAGCCCATTTATGGGAACAAGTGTTTGACCCCGGGGGGTCTCGTATGGCACTGCCTACCCGGTGTCGCTGTAATCACGTGTTCCCTAAAGCATCAGTCTCCTGACAGTGACGATAAAATGTGTATCCACTCTTTGGTTCTGCAAAGCATCTGAGCTAATTGCTCATGGCCTTGAAGCTCATTTACTCCTCGGGCGAATATCCTGTAAAGGAGGCCAATCCTGCCTGTAACCCGCCCCCTCCTGCCTCCTCTTGGGGGACTGAGCGATCACCCTCTCCCAGTGAAATCTGGGCACAGCCGACTTGCACAGCCGCCGCGCCGTTCTTCTGCCCGTGCTGGGCAGTTGCATGCCCCGCTTAGGAGCCTTACCAGCAGGACAACCATGGGCCTGGCCTTCTAGTGCTCTGTCCCCTTGGTCACACTTCTCTTTTTATAGCCCTACCCTCATTAGCAGGTAGGTTAAGTATCGTCCAAGAGATAACTGCAGTGTTTCTTTTTTTCTTTTTTTTTAATGTTTGAGAGAGGGATAGAGACAGCATGAGCAGGGGAGGGTCAGAGAGAGAGGGAGTTACAGAATCTGAAGACAGGCTCCAGGCTCTGAGCTGACTGTCAGCACAGAGCCCGACGAGGGGCTCGAACCCACCAACTGTGAGATCATGCCCTGAGCCGAAGTCGGACACTTAACCGACTGAGCCACCCAAGTGCCCCTGCAGTATTTCTTGGAGACAAGACTGTGCACCTTGCGGAGGTCAGCCAAGCAGCCGTTGGGGAAGATAATTGGGGCTCAAGGACGTCAGGGCAAATAAAGTGTGTTCCCAGCAGAGCCCATCCGTTCTCCTCGAACGAGTTTGCCAGCTCTAGTTTCCCCTCTGACCCAGGCATCTGCGCTGTCTCCTTACCTTTCTGTAGGTCGCGGGTCCTGGATCCAATCCCAGGGGAGCTGCAGAGCTATTGTGTGGTTTTCCCAACACGGGCGAGGGGGGGCACTCGAGTGGGAGTTTTCTCCTCTAACTTGGAGATGGACGTTCTTATCAGGGTGGTGAATGTAGCCTGCTCCCACTGACACACTTTGTTCAGACAGAGTCGCAGTGTGTAGCCGAATAGCAAGGAGGTTAGATGTGGGTGGTCCGGGCGGGGCACTGGGGGCTCTGGAACCCCAGGAATCCTACATAGCATGCGGGGTTTATAATAGAGTCACTCAGAGCCTTTCAAAGACCCTGTTTTCAGGAGGGAACAGAGGGAACAGAGCAGGCTTTGTGGAGCTCCAGGCTGGGGTGCTGACGTCACTGGACCCCTCCCCGCAGGGGGCTGCTGACTGTCATCGTGGGCACCGACCATCACTCTTGAACTTGCCTGCTCCGAGAGTCCCACACCAGAAGGCCACCGCGGTGGGCAGGCGAGGGGCCCCCCGATTGATCTGTGGACCCGATAAACTTACACTCCTCTTGGGGCTTCAGACCCGACCGTGAGGGCACCAGGAACTGTTAGAAGGGAGGACCGATAGTTTCCTCTCTCTGGTTCCCACTCATCTCCTGTCCTTCCTCTTTATCTTCTTCTTCCTCTCTCTGTATTCCTTTGTCTGCCTAAGAGCGCCCAGAGGCATGGCTTGTTGGATCTCTTCCATTGCGGCCCTGCTAAGGGGCTCTGGGTTTTCTGCCTGGACCCCAGATCTCTTGCATTGGCACAGCTCGGATAATGGCAAAGTGCCATTTCACTTTCCTGGTTCAAATGGCGTCACCGCCCATTCATACAGCGCCTCACAGGTTTCCTGGGGCTCCCACGCCGAATGGTCCTTGGAGAGAACTAGGCGGGTTCATCTTGTAAGGCCAATTCTTGCTGGCCACATGCTTCTGTTGACTAGGAGTTGGTGACAGTCTGAGGAAGAGAAACGGGGCGGAAAAGATGACAAGCGACCTTGGAGATACTGCTGGGTCCTATAGATCAGATGGAAGCAGAGAGCAGATTGTTTTCCGTGTTTCTGTATCTTCGAGACCCTTCCTCTGCTGCCGTATCCAGGATCAGACATGCTCTTCTTCTTTTTTAAACCTTTATTTGAGAGAGAGAGAGAGAGAGAGACAGAGTGTGAGTGGGAAGGGGCAGAGAGAGAGGGGACACAGAATAAGAAGCAGGCAGAATCTAGCTCAGAGCCCAACATGAGGCTTGAACCCATGAACTGTGAGATCATGACCAGAGCTGAATTCAGATGTCCAACCAACTGAGCCACCCGGGTGCCTCTCTTTTATTTTTTTAGGTTTATTTATTTATTTACTTATTTTGAGAAAGATACAGAGAGTGAGAGGGGGAGGGGTAGAGAAAGAAGGAAACAGAATCCCAAGCAGGCTCCATGCTGTCGGTGCAGAGCCCATCTCGGAGCTTGAACTCATGAACCACGAGATCATGACCAGAGCCGAAATCAAGAGTTGCTCGCTTAACCGACTGAGCCCCGCCAGGCGCCCACCAGACATGCGCTTTTAGCACAGCGTTATCTGCAGAAGATTGTGTGTGTGTGTGTGTGTGTGTGTGTGTGTGTGTGTGCATGCATGTGTGCGTGCAGAGGGGTGGTGGACAGGGGAGCCCCTCCTCCTGTGATCTCTCCCTCCCTCTAACTGTCCCCATTTCTCCCCAGGTCTGTGTGTGATGAGTGCAGCGTCCATCTACACGGTGAGGCACCCGGAATGGCATCTCAACTCTGACTACTCCTACGGCTTCGCCTACATCCTGGCCTGGGTGGCCTTCCCTCTGGCCCTCCTCAGCGGCGTCATCTACGTGATCTTGCGGAAACGCGAATGAGGCGCCCAGACGGTTGGTCTGAGGCACTGAGCGTACGTTGGGGGAAGGGAGGAAGGAAACCAGAAACCAGAAAAAAAAAAAAACCACAACAAAAAACCCAAGCCAAAACAAACAAAAAAAAAGAGCTAGCCAAAAAACCCAAACTCAAACCAAACCAAATAGAAAGAAGTTGAAGGGGGGGTTCGTGTTGACTGAAGATGTATATAATATCTATGGTTTATAAAACCTATTTATAACACTTTTTACATATATGTACATAGTATTGTTCGCTTTTTATGTTGACCATCAGCCTTGTGTTGAATCTTAAAGAAGTAGCTAAGGAGCTTTACATCCTAACCGTATAACCGAGCTCTGTTCTTTTGTTGTTTGTTGTTCTTTTTTGTTTGGCCCGGACGTAAAATAACTCCCATCTTGCCCCTTCCCTTTTATCTGAAAGAAGATACCTCCCTTCCATTCCACCTCATTCAGAAAACCAAAGCGTGGGTGGGAACCCCGACGGCCAGAAGCCCTTACTTTGTGGGTGACCCGGTGCATGGCACAGAGGTCCCGCCTACACCTCCATGCGAAGCCATGGACAAAACCCCCAAACTGGAGCCCTCGACAAAAACACGGCTTTGTGGCTTTGGAACACTTGCCCTTGACAGTGAGTGTCTCAGTCGCACGTCTAGGTGACGAGAAATCGGTGACAGCAAATCTATGAAATGGTGCTATGGATTTACCATTCCTTATTATCACTAATCGTCTAAACTACTCACTGGAAATTCAATTAACGATTTTACGACATAAAGTAGAATGGAGACCTGAGTAATTCTGTGTCATATAAATGGTTTATAACTGCTTTTGTACCTAGCAAGGCTGCAGTTATTACAATAATAAATAAATAATACACACAGCCTTTATTGCTCCCACATTTTTCTTACGGTCGGAGCATCGGGACAAGCCCCTAGACCCCTCGGGACCGCGCATTCCCGGGACGCAGCTGGGTCTAGACTGTTCTCTGCCTCCAAGGACTGTCTGGCAATGACTTGTATTGGCCACCGACTGTACATGTATATACGGTGCCCTTCTGATGCTAAGACTCCAGACCTTCTTTTTTCTTTTTTTTCTTTCTTTCCTTTTTTTTTTCCTTTGCTTTTTCTGATTTTATACCAAGTGTGTGGACTAAGATGCATTCAAAATAAACATCAGAGTAACTCACCGATCTCTCCTGGGATTTTGTGGCGACCTCGGCGCGGGGGTGTGTGTGAGGGGGTGCAGAGGGAAGAGCCTCAGCAGAGAGCAAGGTTGAGGTCACGGTCTGGGTTTCTTAACAGGCTACAGGAGCGCAGTCTGCCCTCCGCAAGCCTGTGCAAACATCTACTCACTGAGGAGGACCAAGAACTGCAGCTGAAACAAACTATAAATGGCCCGTAAGGGACTTGAGTGTTCATTTAGCTCAACCCTCCTTCCCTTCCTCATGCATTGGTCTCTCAGGAACCGCATGGGGACCACGGAGGCATGTCACACATTCTCCTAACATACGCGGGATGTTGGCGGGAAAGGCACAGACCCTTAACTGTAAAAGGAGGGGGGTATGTTATAGTGGAAGGTCAATATATCGATGACTTGAGGCTGGGCTTCCAGATGAAATATTAGTTGTCACCAACGAAGTTCCTGCTGTGGTCCCAAGGAAGGGAAAGCACCGACCATGTCCCCTAGCTCCGGGTTTCTGGGCTGTGTCTCACTCATAGACATGTTTACCCATTTATTGTACATTTGCAATACATCAAGCTGATGGTGCATTCTATGTTTCCCCAGTTCTTATTGAGCATCTGTGTGAAACTGGGCACCAGAGATCAAGAAAGGATCACATACTTCTTAATCACAAAGGGTGATATTTTAGTGAGAGGCTCATGCAGACAACTATATTGTAATGAGGAACACGGAGATTCGGCACCTTAGGTTTGAACCTGCCCTTTGCCCCTTACCTGCTGAGGGAGGCTGGCCAGGTTACTACAAATCTAAGATCCCATTTCCTCACCTGTAAGATGAAGCTGCCGAGGCCAAGTTTATGGGACTGTAGAGAGTAAGAAGAGCTAAAATGTATAATGTGCTTAGTATAGTGACGGGTAATTAGCAAATCAGGGATTATCACAGATGTGACGATTGAGGTGTGCTGAGGTATGGATTGTTCTGATTCTCAATATCAGGCCCAATGTGAGAATCTCCCATGCGGGGGTCCACCCCAAAGGTTTGGATTCCTTCTGTCTGTGGTGGCCCCCACCCTGCCTTGATGGATTTAAAGGACTCCTCTGGTGGTTACAGAGCACAGTAGGGGATGCTAAGTTGGGAGCTAGTCAAGTGCTTTTCCGACTTCAGTGTGCTAGCAAATCACCTGGGAATCTTATCAAATGCAGATTCATGCTCTTTTATCTTTGAACCTCTGTGATAGGAGGGCTTCCCCCTTTCTAGATTTTCAGCAGTGACCAGCCAACTCTGCTTGTGACTTGGATAGGATGGTTCAGATGGTACAGATGGACACCAGGTGCCTGGGGGACATAGGTGATTAGGAAAACTGGGAACTTCACTTTCACCAGCTTGTACTTTGAAACTTGCTTTTATGATATTTATCTAAAAACCAAAAACGGGGGTGCCTGGGTGGCTCAGTCGGTTGGGCGTCTGACTTCAGCTCAGGTCATGATCTCACCGTTCGTGGGTTCGAGCCCTGCTTCGGGCTCTGTGCTGACAGCTCAGAGCCTGGAGCCTGTTTCAGTTTCTGTGTCTCCGTCTCTCTCTCTGACCCTCCCTTGCTCACGCTGTTTCTCTCTCTCAGAAATAAATAAAACATTAAAAAAATAAATAAAAACCAAAAATGGATATAGGTGAGATTAAAGAAGAAAACCAAATCTTCCCATCTAGGTAACATTTTGGGCATTAAAAAAAGTAATATATATCGAGGACCATAATATCCTAAAGACATCTGGAGGGGAAAACAACATGGGAAAGTCTCTTTTCCACCTCCCCATAGTCCATTGCCAAAGGTAATGTAAGGCATAGCTTATGATGTCTTCCAGGAAAAAAGGCAATGCAAACATATATACATCCATCCATTTATTTAAAAAGTGCACATCAAAGGGCACCTGGGTGGCTCAGTCAGTTGGGCATCCGACTTCAGCTCAGGTCATGATCTCATGGTTCACAAGTGAGTTTGAGCCCCGGTTCTAGCTCTGTGCTGACTGCTCAGAGCCCAGAGCCTGCTTCAGATTCTGTGTCTCCCTCTCTCTCTGGCCCTCTCCTGCTCACACTGTCTTTCTCTCTCTCTCTTGTAAAAGTAAATAAGCCTTAAAATTTTTTAAGAAATAAATAAAAAATGTACCTCAGAAGGATCAAACTACTCACACTGTTTGGTATCATGCTGTTCTTTTCATTTAGTGATATAAATTGGAGAGCTTTCTACATCAGCATATACCTCATTCTTTTCAATGAGCTCAGGATTTCTTGCAAAATTCGGTGTAATGTATGCAAACCTCACTAAGCCCTAGCTCAAAGCTTTTTGCCTGGGTGGAGACACATTCACAAAACAGGTAGCTTCTACTCACTTTGCAAGGGACAGACCTCCTCTGGCCCATGAAGTGAAGGTCAGGCCTCAAGGTGCTCCAAAGAATGATGGCAGTGCTGGGAGAAGGCGACCAGGAGGAGACTCAAGACCCAGGCTAAACTGCAGACCACTGGTTTGCAGAGAGAACAAGGGAATATTACAGATAGGAGGAAGCCTCCTGGGGGCGGAGCAAATAATCAAAGTCTGACTTCAGAAACAATACCTTCAAAGGAGTTGAAATTTGACCAGATTAATTTGTAGACCAATTGATGATCCAATGCATTGTTGGAAACAATAGAGAAGCCAGCAGGAAGTGAATGGAGTCTAACAATGGGATGTGGTCTGAGAAAGAGAGAAAGAGAGCCCTACTGAATCCCCTGTGACAGTATTCCGAAGCTGTCCCTACCACCCATCCCATTCCCAACAACAAAGAATAACATCAGAGGCTGAACACTGTGGGGAGGAAAGAGACCTCACTAAAATAATCCAGTCAGTTGCTAAATGCAAGCATACCTTGCTTCACTGTGTTCCTGCGCTCTGTGGATCTTGCATTTTTTACAAATTGAAGGTTGGCGGCGCCTGCATTGAGCAAGTCTCCCGATGCCATTTTCCCCAACAGCATTTGGTCACTTTGTGTCTCTGTGTCACATTTTGGTAATTTTTGCAATATGTCAGTCTTTTTCAATATTATTTTTGTTACGGCAATCTGTGGCCCAGTGATTATGACTTGCTAAAATCTCAGGTGAAAGCATTTTTTTTGCACTAAATTATTTTTAAAGTATATACATTAGCTTTTTCACACTAGCTATGTATATACATCAGCTTTCAATGCACACTTAGTAGACTCTAGTACAGCACAAACACAATTTTCATATGCACAGGGAACCCAAAAAAACCATTTGACTTGTTTGATTGTGGTATTTGGTTTATTGTGGTGGTCTGGAATGGAATCCGCCATATCTCTGAAGTGTGGCTCTAGTTAAACAAATGAAGAACAACAACAAACTTCGGAGTAGAGGATCATATCCAGAGTTCCTGCAATATATTATCTAAAATATCTAGTTTCCAACAACAGCAAAACTATGAGGTATGCAAAGAAACAGGGAAGTGTGAGCCACACACAGGAAAAAACAGGGAAACTATCTATGAGAGGGACCAGATGTCAGATTTATCAGAAAAGAACTTTACAGCCGCCATTGTAAACCTGTTCATACAACTAAAGGAAACCATGATTACAGAAATAATTGAAGGTATAATAACGTTTCATCAAATAAAGAATACCAATAAAGAGATGGAATTTATGAAAAAGACCCAAATAGAAATTATGTTGTTGAAAAGTTACAAGGCAAAAATCGTGAGATCTTAATAGGCTCAGAAAAAGCGTTGACAAAATCCAACATTCTTTAAAAAAAGTTTTTTAATGTTTATTTATTTTTGAGAGAAGGAGAGAGAGGGATAGAGCACGAGTGGGGGAGGGCCAGAAAGAGAAGGAGACACGGAATCCGAAGGAGGCTCCAGGCTCCTAGCTGTCAGCACAGAACCTGATGTCGGACTCCAGCTCTGAGCTGTGAGATCATGACCTGACCCTAAGTCAGACACTTAACTGACTGAGCCACCTAGGTTCCCTGACACTCTTTTATGACAAAAATAGCCAACAAACTAGGAATAAAAGAGAATATCCACAACCTAATGAAGTCCACCTATAAAAAATCCTGCACCTAACATCATATGTATTAGTAAAATAATGAATGCTTTCCCTCTAAAATCAGGAATGAGGAGGGGCATCTGGGTGGCTCAGTCGGTTAAGCGACTGACTTTGGCTCAGGTCATGATCTCACGGTTTGTGGATTCAAGTCAGCTCAGAGCCTGGAGCCTGCTTCAGATTCTGTGTCTCCCTCTCTCTCTGACTTTCCTCTGCTCATGCTGTCTCTCTCTCTCAGAAAGAAATAAAACATTAAGAAAATTTTTAAATAAAATAAAATCTGGACGAGACAAGTGTGTCTATCTGTTTAACATTAACTCTGAGGTTCCAGCTAGGATAATTAGGCAAATTAGATTACACAAATAGAAGTCATTGAGATTAAAATGGAAGACTGAAACTATCTCTATTCACAGATAAATGAACTTGTACATAGAAAGTTCTAAGCAATCCAATAAAAACTCTTAGAACTAATAAATGAATTCAGCAGAGGCAGGGCACAATCTGAACATACAAAAATCAATTGTATTTTTATATTTTCAATGAACAATTAAAAATGAAATTAAAAAGTAATTCTATTTAGAATAGCAGGCAAAAAGAAAAAATACTCAGGAATAAATTTAACCAAGAAAGTGCAAAACTTATACTGTGAAAATTATAGAATTTTGATGAAGACATTAAAGAAAATCAAAATAATTGGAAAGATATCCTATGTTCATGGATTGGAAATTTTTACCTTGTTAAGAAGGAAATGCCCCTAAATTGTTCTGGAGATTCAAGGCAATTTCCATCAGAATCCCAGCTGCCTTCTTTATAGAAATTCATGAGCTCTTTCTAAAATCAAATGGAATGGTAATAGATCCAAAAGAGCCAACACAGTCTTGCAAAGGAACAAAGTAGAGGACTCTCATTTCTGGCTTTCAAAGCTTACTACACAAAGCAATGGTAATCAAGGTGGTGCAGTACTGGCCCAACAACAGACATATACATGAGTGGAATAGGGTTGAAAGTATAGACACCATACTACCGGGAGCCGCACCGGCCTCTCTGGATGGCAGTCACAGCAAGGAAGTGACAATGTTTGCAACTCCTACCATGAGAAATGAAAACTGGTATTTCCTTTTGCTACTATTGACTCATGTTGGATATAAGCCTGCTGGTATTGACCAGGCCTCACAATATTCCATATCAGACCCATATTCTGAATACAGATACCTCATAAGGAAAAGCATATTCCTGCCTTTACAAAAGAGATTTTAGATGAAAGCTCTATGGCTGATTGTCAAAAGGCTCTTCCTATGGGCCTTGCAGATCCGAGACTTAGGGGGTTAAGAACACAAGAATTGTAATTGAGCCTGGCCCTGAGACCAAGGGCCCATTTTGGGGTTAAAAACAAAACATAGATAGTTACCACATATATCTTTGCTAATTGGTGAAACATAAGCAATTGAGTCCCTTCCTCAAGACCTACTTTCCACAAACACCCTCTCTTATACTGGCAGCTGGGATGAGATTAGATAAGAGTAGCTAAAACATAACCCAAGGGCAAAAGACTGACCCATTCAGGGCCCCCATGTTAGTCTCCACAAACAAACCAATTCAGAAACATTCATCCTCTTTAGAGCCAGACAAAATACTCCTAACTTATCTATATACAATTTGACCTATATGCTATCCTATTTTTCACTAAGAACATTCTGTTATTTCCTTGGTTGAAATAATTCTACTATTGATATCACAAAAGGCTTCCCATTGTAAGAAATCCCTTTCTATGACGTCATCTTGTTGCTGAACCTTTAAATAAAGATACAAAAACCGACAGGACAGAGATGCCTGCCTGGTGATCAGAAAGAATCTCGGGGCTCTCTCACTTTCTCTCTCTCTCGCTGACACTGTCCATCCTTCAGGGACCCCTGGACCTGCCAGAGATGGTTCGGCCTCTGCACCATACCATATATCTATGATCATATATCATAAACCCGCATATATTTGATTGTATTCTATGATTGTAGAATATGATCAACTGGATTTTCACAAAGATGCTAAGAGCATCTAATGGGGGAAAATAGTCTTTTCAACAAATAGTGCTGGAATGAATAAATATCCACATGCAAAAAAAATTAAGTTGGACTTTTATTTAATAGTATATACAAAAATCAACTCAAAATGGATCAAAGACCCAAATTGAAAAGCTAAAACTATAAAACTCTTGAAAACTTAGGAGTAGTCTTTATGACCTTGGGTTTGGCAAAGAATCTTAGAAATAACACCAAAAGCATCAGCAACAAAAGAAAAAAAATCAATACATTGGACATCATCAAAATTAAAAGGTATTGTATTTCAAAGAACACCATCAAGAGAGTGAAAAGACAAATCACTAAATAGAAGAAAAGACTTGCAAATCATATATCTGATATGGAACCTATATCCAGAATATATTTGTAAAGAACCCTGTATTGAATAATAACAAAGACCGATAACCCAATTAAAGCAGGGGTGATGGATTTGAATAGACTTTTGTCCAAGGAATAAATATAAATGGCAAGTAAACACCCTCCAAAATGCTCAGCATGATTGAGGAAATGTAAATCAAAACCAGAATGAGATACTATTTCATATTCACTAGCTTAGCTGGAATCAGAAAGTCCAATAATTGATTACACATGTTGGTGAGGATGTAGAGAATTGGTAGCCTCCATCCACTGATGGTGGGAATGTAAATGGTACAACAGGTTTGGAAGACATTGTCACCTCCTCAAAGGAAAAAACATAAAGTTACCATATGATCTAGCAGTTTCTGTCCTGGGAATATACCTGAGAGACACGAACACACGAAACACAGAAACTTGTACGTGGATGTTTATAGCGGTATTATTCATAACAGCCAAAAGGTGAAAACAACCCAAATGTCCATAGACTGAGGAATGAGTAAACAAGACGTCATAGATCCCAATGCCAGAATGCTATGTGTCCATAAAAAGATAAGAAGTATTGCTATATGCTCAACATGGGTAAACCTTGGAAGTCTATGTTAAATGAAAGAAGTCAGTTGCAAAAGGCTGCCTATCATAGAAGTCAACTTCTTTGAAAGTACAGAACGGGGAACTCTACAGAGACAGAAAGTAGAATAGTGATGACTTAAGGCTGGGGAAGGGGGGCTGGGGATGTGGTGGTGTACAACTCACAAGTACCGTGTTTCCTTTTGAGGTGGTAAAAATGTAAAATTGACTGTCATAATGGCTACATATCTTTTCACGGAAATGAATATACTAAACACCAATGAATCGTATACTTTAAAGGGGTCCATTGTATACTACAATTATATTTCAATAAAGCTGTTAATAAAAAATGAAAAGAGACAGTTTCTGTTCCCACTGTTCCTAGTTCTCTCATTAAGTCTGTTCTTTCTGTTTGAAAAGTAATCTTCCTTTTATTTTTGTAGTTTTGGTTATTTTTTCTTTTATAGGGCAAGATTTTTAAAATTTTTTTAAATTTTAACTTATTTTTGAGAGAGACAGAGATACAGAGTGTGAAGGGGGAAGGGCAGAGAGAGAGGAGACACAGAATCGGAAGCAGGGTCCAGGCTCTGAGCTGTCAGCACAGAGCCTGACACGAGGCTCGAACTCACGGACCGTGAGATCATGACCTGAGGCAAAGTCAGAAGCTCAACTGACTGAGCCACCCAGGCGCCACCCAAAAAGGGACAAGATTCTTATTTCTTCTGAGCAATAAAAAGCAAGACAGGATATTGAAGATGAACAGTTAACATAATTCTTCACTAACAGAATCTCAGATTTTCCCAGGGAACTGTTTTGACGACATCTATTTTCCATCCTGGAGCTCTTCCGAGAAATATTTCAATCTTAGGAATTTATACAAATGGAGTTTTGATTAGAAACCACCCTCTTAGCAGCTGCCTTCTGTCCCACATTCAGTGGACTGTTTGCAAAATGGCTAATGCATGGTGCGAAGTAGCAGCTTAGAGCATCAAGCATGCTTTCTTCCAAATTCTTTACTCTCCATGATCTTGTACCCTCATGTCCTAGTAAACCCCAAACTCCAAGTTCGTCTGCAAGTCTCCAAAGTGCTGAAAACTCTGCTTAGTCCTTCTGCCCTTAGCACCTGCTTCCACACAGCTTTTCAATCTCTTGGTCTGCTGCTTATTATGATTTTTAAAATTTTTCATCTTCATTTATTTTTGAGAGAGAGAGACAGAGTGCAAGCAGGGGAGGAACAGAGAGACAGGGAGATGCAGAATCTGAAGCAGGTTCCAGGCTCTGAGCTGTCAGCTCAGAGACCAACACAGGGCTCGAACCCATGAACTGCGAGATCATGGTCTGAGCTGAAGTCAGACGCTTAATGGACTGAGCCACCCAGGCACCCCTGCCCCCCTCTCCCCCCCACCACCTTGGTTTGGTGCTTATTAATTGGCAAATCTCTCAAGGGGAAATTCAGGATTGGTGGTGGGCTCACCACAGTGGGTTTCCTTTTCTCTGATCTACTGGCTGAAATCCTGGTGGTCTTAGTACCAAAACAATGTGTTCAAATAGATACTGAAAAGTTTTATCGAATTTTTTTCGTGGTTCTCAGCCAGAGGAATTTATCAGCTATTAACTGCTGTACAAGAAGACCCTTTTAATTTGAAAACAAAAATTCTTTATTTACTTTGAAAGAATTTATGTTAAATGTATAGAGTTTAGGTGGCAGAAAATCGTGTCTTCCCATGTAGGATGGAGAACACAAGTCCAGGCTGCCCCAAAATATGCCGCTTTGTCACATTGATTATTTTATTTTATTTTATTATTTTATTTATTTTTTTTATTAAATGTTTTATTTATTTCTAGAAGAGAGAGAGAGACAGCATGAGCAGGGGAGGGTCAGAGAGAGAGGGAGATACAGTCTCTGAAACAGTCTCCAGGCTCTGAGCTGGCAGTCAGCACAGAGCCCGATGCGGGGCTCAAACCCACAAAACGCAAGATCATGACCTAAGCAAAAGTCAGATGCTTAACCGACTGAGCCACCCAGGCTCCCTCACATTGATTATCTTAAATGAAAGCTACTTAGGAGACAGCCTATGGAGGAAGGACATTTGGACCCTCCGCTTCCCCCTGAAAGCAGGAGATAAATCTTCCATGTGACAACATCCTCCCTATGTTAAGAAATAAAAAGAGGGGCACCTGGGTGGCCTGGTTAAGTATCTGACTCTTGGTTTTGGCTCAGGTCATGATCTCACCGTTAGTGGGATCAAACCTTGCACTGGGCTCCACGCTTATGCAGAGCCTGCTTGGGATTCTCTCTCTCCCTCTCTCTCTCATAAACGTTTTTTCTTTTTTTAAAGAAGCAAAAACAGATCTTTATCACCAGAGACAGGGACTTGTAAAAACAAACCTAATCTACTAACTCAGCCCAAAATCCGCTTTAGAATTCCTTAGTAATTAAAACTCCCAAATACCCATTTTTCTTATCCTGTAAAATTCTCACAAAGTTAATGCCTTTGTCTAAAATGTATAAAAACTGCCTGCCTTTGTAATTTCTTTGGGTCTCAATTTCATTATTGGGCCTCTATGCAAATACAATAAAACTTTGGGTTTTTCTTCTGTCGTTAACCTGTGCCGTCTAAATTTTTTGTTTAATTTTTTAAGTTTATTTATTCATTTTGAGGGAGACAGAGACAGCATGAGTAGGGGAGGGGTAGAGAGAGAGAGAAGGAATCCCAAACAGGCTCTGCACCTTCAGCTCAGAGCAGGACGAAGGCCTCAAACTCACAAAACCATGAGGTCATGACCTGAGCCAAAACTGAGAGTCAGACACTTAACTGAACTGCCCAGGCACCCCTAAATTTTGTTTTTAATGTTTATTTACTTTTGAGAGAAAAAGAGAGAGAAGCAGAGCACCGGCAAAAGAGGGGCAGAGAGAGAGACACAGAATCTGAAGCAGTCTCCAAGTTCTGAGCTGTCCACACAGAGCCCAATGTGGGGCTTGAACCCACAGACCGTGAGATCATGACCTGAACCGAAGTCGGATGCTTAACCGACTGAGCCACCCAGGTGCCCCTATAGTTCTTAATTTTTTATATCACCTAATTGATTATCTAAAACTTTCAGAACATGCCATATGAAAACTGTGATTGTAAATGTCATTTTATTTTTTTCTGAATTTAATGAGAATGCTAGTGCTTATCATTGTTATTTAAAAACAATTTATTTCGATATGTCTTTCTTTTTTTAAGTTTATTAATTTTGAGAGAGAGAGAGAGAGAATGTGAGTCAGGGGGAAGGGTAAAGGGAAAGAGAGAGAATCCCAAGCAAACTCCAATCTCTATGATAAGCCCAACTTGGGGCTTGATCTCATGACGGTGAGATCTTGACCTGAGCCAAAACCAAGAGTTGCTTGCTTAACTGACTGAGCCACCCCAATAAGTATGTATTTCTTGATTCTCAATAGGAATTTTGACCAAGAATTTATTTATTTATTTCTAAGAATTTATATTAAATTTTTCCAATCTTTGCCAAGAATCCCAGTTCTATCTCTAATCAGTCCCTATGGTAAATCCCATCAATAGTTTTCTTAACATTGACTTACCCATTCTGTTAATGAACTAAAAGCTGCCTTTTCATGGGCCATTGTTCTTTTGACAAATGGCTGGGTTAGTTTTAATAGTTTATTGAGGCTTTTTTGGTGTTTGTATTTATAAATTAGACTGATTTTTAAGCTTCTGGTGTGCTTTTTAAATAAGGTTTAGTCTTAGGGTTATATAAAGGCTGTCACAGGAATATGTTTATTATGTTTCCTTACACGACTTATGTAAATATAAGTATTACTGGGTTTTTAAAATTTTTTTTAATGTTTTATTTATTTCTGAGAGAGAGACCGCATGAGCAGGGGAGGGTCAGAGACGGAGGGAGACACAGAACCTGAAACAGGCTCCAGGCTCTGAGCTGTCAGCACAGAGCCCGATGAGGGACTGAAACCCACGAACTGTGTGATCATGACCTGGGCCGAAATCGGACGCTTAGCCGACCGAGCCACCCAGGTGCCCCTTATTGGGATTTTTTTTTGAAGATCGGATCATTAGTACTCAGCGGTGGAAATGCCATGGCTCTTGCATAGTGATCCTAAGAGCTTTGGAACAGCACTGATACCTTCCTCCGTTTTCCGTTTCACGATTTGTTTCCTATAGAAGTGTTTGGACTCTTAATTTACTTTGATGATTTATATATTTTCTAGGAAATCATTTTCTTCAGATTTTCTAATTTACTTTTTAAAGTTATACAGGCTTTTCTAATTATAATTTTAAACCCTCCATATCAATTTTCTTGTTCTTAATTTTGCACATCTGTGTTTCCTTTTTCTTGATTAGTCATGGTGGTGGTTTCCCTCTCTTATTTCCTTAAAAATATTATTTTTATAATTTTGCATATTTTTCTTTTTCTTTCTTTTTTTTTTTTAACATGTATTTATTTTTGAGAGAGAGAAAGAGACAGAGCATGAGCAGGGGAGGGACAGAGAGAGGGAGACACAGAATCTGAAGCAGGCTCCAGGCTTTGAGCTGTCAGCACAGAGCCCAAAGCAGGGCTTGAACTCACGAACTGTGAGATCATGACTGAGCTGAAGTCACTTGATGTTTAACCGACTGAGTCACCCAGGCACCCTGATGGGCTCTTTATTCAATGCTGCATGTAAAAATTTCTTACTAATAAATAAAAAATAATAAACATACCAGTGGGAAAATGGTTGAATGTTATAAGCAGGCAATTTATGAATTAAAAAATCATAAAAGTGCTGAACATGCATCAAAAAATAAAAATTATAACAAGATCCTTTTTTTAAATGTTTTATTTATTTCTGAGAGAGAGAGACTGCATGAGCAGAGGAGGGTCAGAGAAAGAGGGAGACACAGAATTTGAAACAGGCTCCAGGCTCCTGAGCTGTCAGCACAGAGACCAACATGGAGCTCGAACCCACGAACCGTGAGATCATGACCTGAGCCGAAGTCAGACGCTTAACCGACTGAGCCACCCAGGTGCCCCAAAACAAGATCCTTTTTTGCGGTCTACCAAATTGGAAAAGAAAGGTTAGTACAGAATTATGAATTGGTATAACCACTCTGGAGGGCAGTTTGTTAATATGTATCAAAATTATTACATGTGAAAATATCCTTTGCCTAGGAATTCTACATTTTGGGTTTTACTCTAACAGAATAATCAAAACTGTGTGCAAAGATTTAGCTTCAAAGATATTAATGTTAGGCTTGTTTATAATAAAAAAAACTTGTAAATAATAATAAACTATTTAAATAAGTTATGATACAACCACAAATTGAGCTATTTAAATGAAATATAAATGACAGCCATTAAAAATGAAATACAGAAAAAGAATATTTATAAAAAGGGACATATAATCAGAATCCGAAGCAGGCTCCAGGCTCTGAGCTAGCTGTCAGCACAGAACCCGATGTGGAGCTCGAACCCACGAACCATGAGATCATGACCTGAGCCGAAGTCGGAGGTTTAACCGGCTGAGCCACCCAGGAGCCCCAAAGGGACATAAAATCGGAATGCCTTGTAAAATGAAGAATGCTGGTTATAAAACACCGTTTTAATGCAACTCTACTCATTTCAATTTTACACATTTTTATTGATTATCTACTATACAGTTTTTAATGTTTTATTTATTTTTGAGAGAGGGGGAGAGCACAAGTGGGGGAGGGGCAGAGAGAGAGAGGGTGACACAGAATTTGAAGCAGTCTCCAGGCTCTGAGCTGTCAGAACAGAGCCCACCGCGGGGCTCAAACCCACAAGCCCTGAGATCATGACCCGAGCCAAAATCAGACACTTAACAAACTAAGCCACCAAGGCACCCCGATTATCTACTACATTATAGTAGATTTAGGGGAATAAGGCTATATTCTTCGTGAGGAAGAGTATTTCTCTGGCACAAAACTAGTTTGTAACAAAAATCAAATTGCTAATAGAGTCATGGATCTCCAGATCAACATGAAAATGAAGAAACTCCTTAACTTACACTCAAAAATGTTATTTACTTGTGAACACATCTTACTCTCTTTACTTTTTGTAGCCTTTTATTAGACATTGCACCTGCTAGTAAATTTCTCATGGAATTGACCGAAAGTTCTCAGTGAATGTTGTTGAACTGAGTTGTGATCTTTGCTTGTTCAGCTGGTTAGATTACAGGAGTATTATTAACGTACATGTGTATGTGTGTGTGTGTGTGTGTGTGTGTGTGTGTGTGTGTGTGGTGAGGTTGGAAATGTGGTATGAACTCAGTCTGTATAGAGAGAATGTCACTTTGTTTGCCACTCTATGGGAAGACTGGCTTTCTTCACTTCTGTGCACACGACTTCCGGAAATTGTAAGACAATTCACAGTTGATCAACCTATTGATTTGACATCGCTGATAATGTATTTCAGACACGATCATTCACAATCTAATCTGTGGATTCCAAAATGTCAGTCTCCATGCTTAGCATTTCAAATGGTATTGTTTGGAATTTATATCGGTCTTTTAAAAAAAATTCCAAATGGAGCCAAGAGAAAGGCAATATGAGGTTTGAAAATACCCAAGTTTATTTACATCATAGATTTAGAATATAAAAACTTCAATGTGCTGATCCATGTTGGGCAGGCATTTAGGTTTAAGAGTGGCAGAGATATGGCAATCACCTTGGGATGCCTACATATTTAGTCAAGATCAAGATCTCTGAGGGGCGCCTGGGTGGCCCAGTCGGTTAAGCACCCGACTTCAGCTCAGGTCATGATCTCACAGTTTGTGAGTTCGAGCCCTGCGTCAGGCTCTGTGCTGACAGCTAGCTCAGAGACTGGAGCCTACTTCTGATTCTCTGATTCTCCCTCTCTCTCTGCCCTCCCCTGCTCATGCTGTCTCTCTCTCTCTCTCAAAAATAAATAAAACATTAAAAAAAATTTTTAAAGATCAAAATCTCTGAGAAAGAGACAGTGAGCCCACATCTCAGGTGGCTGGCAGTCAAGAAATACTTCCGAACTGCCCATCAGGGTGTTGAGTGAAAAATCATGCCCTTCACTCTTTTTACTACTTTGGGTTCCATTAAATATTTCCCAGGATAATTTTATAGTTCTGCCAAATTAAGAAAAGCAGCAACAAAAAGGCATTCTTTAGGAACATTTTCCCAACACTTAGAGCATCTTTCCATATTCATCTTATTTACCCTAAGTCAAATAAATATTCTTTACTAAATCGGCGCCTTAGCTTCAAAGGTGTTTTGAAAGGGTATCATTACCTAGGCAGACAGGTGATGTTGGTCTTGAAAGTTTAAATCATGGGTGCTTTCTCCACCACGAAATAGGCATTTCGAGGAGTCAATTACAACTTGTGGGTTTCAAAATAGATTTCCAGTAGAGGGAGCCCTTGCTTGGGTAATACAATGGCGGGGCCTTTCCCATCCTTGTTCCTCTAACCTTCGTCAAAATTCACACATTAAAGAATCAGGATAGAATTCCTTTTCATATTTTTCCACCCCCAGGTCTAGTTGTACATTACACACAAGATTTGTCTTTTCTTTTTTGGTTGAAAAGGACCACGTTCCTGTTTCTTTGTCTAGATTCCAGGATAAGAATCCCCCAACGTTCAGAACCCTGGTGTTGATGCCTGGTGATCGACCATAAAGCATCGAATATTTGAGAGCTGAACATCTTTCCTGGGAGTTTGTTGGCCTAACTACACTCATTTTGCAGTTCAATGATACATACTTACTATTAACATGTTAAGAGGCTTTGAATGGGTGGTTGGAATATACCTGGGACTCACAGTCACCTAAACCTTCTTAATTATCATGCAGTTTTCAGATAAAGCCTCAGATGAATAAAGTGAAAGGCAGGATGGATCCCTGGTGTGGACTGGCAGTTAGCCTGGGGCTTATCCATTCTCTCGGGAGAAGGAGCCTTCTGAGTGATGTATGGGGAATGAAATCAAAGTGTCTTCTTAGTGATTTCTCCGTGTTAGAGAAAAAAGAAGCCCTTCCCATCGTAGATTCAATCCTGTGGTTGTCTACATCATGCCCACCAACGGTGTTGGCTTGTTTTTTTAACTCTTGAAGTGGCCAGGTTTGGGAACTGATCCAGCTTGCTATTAAAAACCACACAGACTCGGGGTGCCTGGGTGGCTCAGTCAGTTGAGCATTTGACTTCAACTCAGGTCATCATCTGATGGTTCGTGGGTTTGAGCCCTGCGTAGGGCTCTGTGCTGACAGCTCAGAGCCTGGAGCCTGCTTCGGATTCTGTATCTCCCTCTGTCTCTGCTCCTTCCCCATTCATGCTCTCTCTCGCTCTCAAAAATAAATAAACATAAAAACATTTTAAAATATAAAAAGCCACACAGACTCAGAGGCGGCCCAAAAGAGACGGAGGTTAGGAGCCTAAGGCTCAGAATCAGGAACCCTACATTCAGACCCCAGCTCTTTCACTCACTGTGTACCTTGGACATATTGTCATCCAACCTTCCCAAGATAATAACACTATTTACCTTGCGGAGCTGAATGTCAAGTGACATAATGCTAGCAAATAACAAGTATCTCATGTGCGTTAGGTATTATTGTTATTGTTAATCTTATTACATGCGGTTTGGCTTTGGTGTCCTCAATTCCTTCACTTAAGACCTCTAATTCTCTCCCAAATTCCTACCAGCTCTGCTTCGGGTTTACAACTATTGGCAACCGCAGGACACATAACCAGGCACCTTGGAATCACACTGCTCTACTTGGAATCATTGGTGATACTTACCACATGTGTCGTTTTTGCCCGTTCTGTACCCTGGGCATATTTTTATCATGTAGTATCAATGGCGATTAAGGAGTACCATACCATTTTTCTCCTCTTTCCCAAACCCTTGAGGAGTTTGTATTTCTGGAGGGTGGGGATGGACATGGTTGGGACAAAATCTCCTTTTAGTTGTTGAAGAAAACGTCTTAGAAAACACTTTGCGGGCTTAAAACCCACAAAGACGGCCCCCCTCCCCAGGAACAAGGCAACCAAGCATCTCCAATGATTGTTTTCACTTCAAGGCACCAGAAAGTTTTTTTTTTAATTGGGGACAAAGTAGAGGGAAAAAGCCCCCATCATTGTGTGTACAATAATGTCATCTTTTCAGTACCCACCTAATACAGACTAAATACATTAGCATAACTCTCAGCGTCAAGGTTCAGATTTTAATTCATGTGCTCTGAGTCTACTGGATCATTTACTTTGTCTCTATTTACTGGATTTCTCCAGAGAGTCCCTCCCACGAAAGAAAAGTTTGCTGTTGTGAAACCTCATTTTTAAAAACTGACTTTGCTCTCTGGCTCCCATAACCTTTTATATAATCTGCCCTTTGGGTGGAAAGAAATTCCAGACATCTGGAGTGAAGAGAATAGAGCAGCGTTTGCAAGAGGAAGGGGTGTTGAGTTCTGAGATAAGTTTTACACATATTTTTGCACCTTGTCTTAGAATGAGTGATGGGAAGGTGGGGGCGGGGGGTACCAGAGGTTGCAAAGAAATTATTGTTTTCAGGGAGCTTTGGAGGCTTACAGAGAAGAGGGTGAATGAGTCCAAAGGATGAGGACCAATGGAACATATCCAGCTGTTCTCAAAATGCCACTTGCATCTCTTTCTAAAAATGAAGCGTTGAGTCATGGAGAGGAGAAGAGATGATTTGTCCCTTCTGCCGCTATATACGGAAGGCTCAGTCATTTTCTTTTTTTTTTTTAATATTTTTATTTATTTCTAGGATAGAGAGACAGCGTGAGCAGGGGAGGGTCAGAGAGAGAGGGAGTCACAGAATCTGAAACAGGCTCCAGGCTCTGAGCTGGCAGTCAGCACAGAGCCCGACGCGGGGCTCGAACCCATGAACCGCGAGATCATGACCTAAGCGAAAGTCGGACACTTAACCGGCTAAGCCACCCAGGCGCCCCAAGGCTCAGTCATTTTCTGTAGGTGGGTTGCATGTATTTGAAGGATCGAGTTGACCGTTGGTTTTTGCATAAATATTGACCACAGAGAAACTTCAGAGTTTTCTCGAATGGCCTAGATCTGCACTCTCCTTCACCAGCCACAGGTAGCTGTTGAGTACTTGAAATGTGGCTAGTGTGACGAGGAAGTGAATTTTTAACTGTACTGACTTATAATTAATTTCCTTTTTCTCCCTCTCTCTCAAAACAAACATTTTTTTAAAAAAGTGTGGGGAGGTGCTTGGGTGTCTCAGGCGGTTGAGCCTCTGACTTTGGTTCAGGTCATGATCTCGCGGTTCATGAGTTTGAGCCCTATGTCGGGCTCTGTGCTGACAGCTCAGAACCTGGAGCCTGCTTCGCATTCTGTGCCTTCCTCTCTCTGCCGCTTCCCCTCTTGTGCTCTCTCTCTTTCTCTCTCTCTCTCAAAAATGAATAAACATAGAAAAAAAATTTTAATAAAAGTAATTTAAAAAAGAAATTAGCACAAAAACTTGTCACTTTCTGCATAAATACTAATGTTTTATGAAATGCACATGTTTATGTTTACTTTTCAGTAGACACTTTTGCCAAAACAATTAGCTCTTTCTCAGGCTTCACATTAAATCACCTTCCCTAAGCGTGGTTCAGAAGATAGTTTGGTGTCTGTCCAGGATTGAGAGTTTTAGCTCAGGACAAAAATGTTGTTTCCTGTTTGCACTTCACTGAATCCTGTATAAATTGGTACAGGTTCTGGTCAATTTGGCAATTGAATATTTATTAAACTGAAAAATGCTATACTCTTGATGCAGTATTCCAAGCTAGGTAAATTACTTGATACATATATACATACACACATATACATGCATATTATACATACATACACACATATATGTAAACATATTATAGACACACATATACATATATACCATACACATATACATATAGGTATGTATACATACATGTATACACATGCATATGTGTATGGTATATAATATACACATGTATACATGTATGGTACATATGTATATATACACATACATGTATGTATGTATAATAGGTTTGTATATGTGTGTGTGTATATATATATATGTATTTTTTAAATGTTTATTTTTGAGAGACCGTGTGCAAGCAGTGGAGGGGCAGAGAGAGAGGAAGACAGGGTATCCAAAGCAGGCTCCAAGCTCCACACTATCAGTGCAGATCCTGATACGGGGCTCAAACTCACAAACCATGAGATCATGACCTGAGCCAAAGTCAGATGCTTAACTGACTGAGCCACCCAAGCGCCCCAATTACTTCATATATGCTAGATGTAGTTGCCCATATGAGAGATGGTGTGAAATTACATTCGGCAGCAAGATTTGTAACAGTCAAGTTGTGAAAGTAATATACGTGCCCGTCAGTAGAGGACCAGTTAAATAAGTTGCGATGCATCCACACAACAGCACATTATTCGTCTCTAACAAAGAATGAGAAAGCTCCTTGTGTACTAACATGAAACAAGACCTAAGGTACACTATTATAGACAACACAATATGTGAGACATTATGCATTTTGTAAAACCACAAGACGGGAATCCGTTTAGGAATCTACCATTGATGCAACACGCCATCATGTATAGATGCATAGAATGCTTCTGGACAAATATGTGGGTACGGGACCTAGATAACTGAGAAGTCTGTACTGATGCTTGCTTTTCCCTTTCCCATTTGTACCCTTTGAATATTGGACCATGGCTGAATTGCCCATTCACAGAAACAGATAAACTCCAAAGAGATAAGCTACAGACACAGATGATTCACAAAGCGGATGATAAGAAATCAACGTTATTCTCTCAAATTCTGCCCTCAAGGAGGGGAAGATGGAGCCTAGTTCTTGACAGTCTCTGCTTGTAGGCTAAAGACAGTGTGACTCCCTTCCTTCGTCCTAGTGTGAGAGCATGGGGTTTGAAATTAGAAGCCCAGATGTAAGAGAACTTGACCAGACCTCAGTCAGTACCCAGGGCTTCCAATCCAGGCTCTGAACATGGAAAGGTAGAACCATTCTTTCGGAGCCCAAATATTCTTCTCTGTGGACGCTGCATGAGACGGTGCATGTTTAAATGCCTGGCATCTGCCATCTACGTTGTGTTTTATCCATCCCAGGAAAAGGGCTGCATTGAAAGCACAGAGAGATCTTACTTAGTTTTACTCCTTAGACATTCTGCCTCCCCGATCTTTTCTCTTCTGTGGAACGGAATGAGTGATTTTCTGTTCCAGATTCCCTACCCACAAGAAAAGGAATTGGAAGGGGGAGAAGAGCTATGCTGCCAGGAGTATTGAAGGAAGGAGAATTGGGGGAGTGGAATTTCTGGGTCTCTTTCGCCATTGCAGCTGTTACACAGCCAGCAGGCGAGCGCAGAGTTCCCTTCGGGCCCAGGAGCAATGCCTTGTGGTTGGGAGGCAGTGCAGGGTGTTTGCTTGGAGGAGCAGACAGAGCTGACCCCCCAATTCAGGGTGTCTGTGAAACCTAGAGGAAGGAAGTTGATAGACCCAGGAAAGGAGAGCCTGCAATAAAGCAGGGGCGGAGCATAAGAAGGGAGAAGAGAGAGGTTTTAAGCAGTCTTTCAGTGTACATTTAACCACCCTTACAATTCTTCGAGTCAATATTTGAATGACTTTTTCATTGCCTTTGGTTGCTAGACATTTCCTTGAGCCTGGATCACATAAAATACCAGGATTTGTTGAGGCTACAGCTGTGAAATGAGGGTGCTGGGTCTTTAGGGTTCTCACCAACACTTGGGTGGTTTTAGATGCTTTGATGGCTTTTTAGAGGCTCCTAAATACTGTTGTGGGTTCTAGAGTCATCCAATTGTATTCTTTTTCTCCAGAGAAGGAGATGAACAGAATAGAAGGCTTCTCTTTCACCGTCCATTGGAACATGGTAACATCTTTTCCCTGATACACACAAGGTTTGACATGATCTGGCACTGACATACGTCTTTTTAAAAAAATTTTTAAACGTTTTTTATTTATTTCTGAGAGAGAGAGAGAGTGGCAGCGTGGGCAAGGGAGGGTCAGAGAGAGAGGGTGATACAGAATCCGAAGCAGGCTCTAGGCTCGGAGCTAGCTGTCAGCACAGAGACCGATGTGGGGCTCGGACCCATGAACCGTGAGATCATGACCAGAGCTGAAGTCGGACCCTTAACCGACTGAGCCACCCGGTGCCCCTCGACATACCTCTTAAACCTCAATTCTTCCCATGGTCTCATTTACCCCTTCGAATCCATCCATTAGGTCTCATCTTCCTGTTCTCCAAAGATGTCAAGCACACTCGGACCTCTGGGCCACTCAACTTGCTGTATCTTCTACATGACATGTCATGTCTACATGGCACCTCCACAGCATCTTTCAGTGTTCTTTGTGACTCCCGAGGTAGGTGTTCCATGACCAAACCTACTTAAAACAGCTTCTCCGTCTCAGTCTTCTGCTTCATTCTTCTTAGGTGACATTTATTACCGGTATTTTACTGAGCACTCTATTTATATATTTCGTTCTCTCTGCTCCACTTGAACAAAGCTCTCCAAAAGCATTGCTGTGTCTCGCTTGTGGCTACGTTCCCAGTGCACAAAATGATGGTGAATAAGTGTTTGTTGAATGAATGAATGATGCACGAACAATGGGTCCTCTTAATCACCTTGGCAACATCCACTCCTGAGCTACAGAACTCAGTATGAGGCACTGAGACCACAGGCTAACGGGGTGTGGGTGGACAGTTGCACACCCAGAATCTCCGGCATGCTTACAATTTGACCTCAGTTCAAGATAATGTGGGCAAATCCCAAAGTGAGACATCGTAGAGTCATCTATGTGCCGTCCTGGGTGCCTATTGAAGTGTTTCCACACATTATTCCAAGGACAACATACGTGAAATTAATATGAAAATCTGAACTTAGAAAATAGATCCATTAAAGGGTGGCTCTTTGCATGATAAAAGAATTCTTCGTGGTACAAAAAGGATCTTGCAGGGTTCCCTTAAATAGCATCTCCCCTTGAGTATTGAAGTGTTTATGTACAGGTCATTAACTACTTGACCAAGAGGCTGCAGGGCAGAGCGATGAAGACAACCAGTCACGAGGCCCTACCAGCGCAAGATCGATTAAATCTGAAGACAAACATCTTTGAAATGATACCCAAAGTCAATGGGAAAGGGGATTCATTCTCCTAGATTTGTTTTCTCTCAGTAGGGAGCACATACATTGAGTGAACTACACACCTACGGGTTCTCATTCATGCTGAGCTGAGGCAGATGCATTGTGCGCTTGGGAAGGCTAATGTGTGCTGTGTCCAGGGTCATAGCTAGGCTTGGCCCCCTTGTGGTTGGGCTTTAATTAAGAGGTAGAATTATTAAAGTGGCAGATGTTTCTAGCCTGAGGACCTGGGCCCGGTTACATCGAGCAGATGGTCCCGAGCCAGAGAGCATCCTTTAAGGAAGAAACATTTGCAATTCATGGGCATTGATGATGTTCATTTCTCTTGCTCTCCAATGTTCTGCTTGTCAAGGGGTCCCATTGTGTGGCCAGGGAGCATGATGAATTAGGCAAACCCCTTCTGGTTGGGGGCACTGTCTTGCACTGATGAAAATTAAAAGCATCATCTCCCAGAAGATCGAGAGATCCAGCTCTCCAGAGTGGAGACTTCTCCTGCACTCCCTCTTTTCTGCCTGGTGATCTGGCTGAAAGTCATCATTTCTGTCCCAGGCCCCACCCAAGACACCACATGGCCTCAAGGACTCACAGATCTTAAAGAACTTACTTGCTCCTTCACATGATTCTTGAAATGTTCACCTTGGGATTGATCCTGGTCAGACCCGGAGCTCGCTTTGATCCTTTGCCAAAGTGACCTGCAGGCAGAGGTTCAGGAAAGACTATCGTTTGCAGGCAAAATATTCTGCTTAGTTACCAGAAAACGTGGATTCTGCCTTTCATGACTGGCGTGGTCTGGAGCAAAGCATACACATGCACACACGCATGCACACACAATCTCTGAACTGCAGTGTCTTCATTTTTCACTGTTCGATAGTTATGGAAGGTCTACTCTGGACAAGCCAGCTGAAAAAGGAAAGTAATCAAGCTTTCCCTCTTACGCCACAACAGAACAGTGGAGATCAGATGAGATCTGGGCAGGGCGTCAGCTTCTAGGCTCCCCTCCTGGCACAAGAATCAGTCTTCTCTCAGTGGGGAAGATCCTGGTCGCAGATTTGTGAAGACTGAGTCCTTTCGGAAGATCTCTCCCTAAATAGATCAGGGGGGTTCAGAGAAAGTTTCTCCCTGACTCGTCTGTGTTCTGTTGAAAAACAAAATAATCAAGATGCCCAAAGTGGCATATTTTGGGGTGGCAAATCTGATACTCTCACTCTGTTCTACCACGTCTCCTCTGTCTAGCCTCAGTTGACCACTGGCTGAGAAATCCATCAATTGGGCTAATGCACTCCCAGGACTCCAGGGGCTGGCCTAAGTAGAGGAAAGTTAATTGTTTTGTTTCTTTCATTTCCACACACTTCTAATGCATGATATGCCCCTGATTTTTTAAATGTTTATTTGTTTTTGAGAGAGAGAGAGAGAGAGCGCGAGCAAGCGCCAGTGGGGGAGGGGCAGAGAGAGAGGGAGACACAGAATCCGAAGCAGCTCCAGGCTCTCAGCTGTCAGCACAGAGCGTGATGCGGGGCTCGAACTCACGAACTGTGACCTCATGATCTGAGCAGAAGTCGGACACTTAACTGACTGAGCCATCCCTACCCTTGATTTTAAAAACAAACTGAGGGCTGATGGGGGTGGGAGGAGGGGAAGGGGGGCGATGGGTATGGGGGAGGGCACTTGTGGGGATGAGCATTGGGTGTTATATGGAAACCAATTTGACAATAAACTATTTTTTTAAAAAAAGAGTCAGACATTCAATCTACTGAGCCACCCAGGCGCTCCTAGCAATAAATTATTTTAAAATTAAAAAAATAAAAACATTTATTTTTAACATTTATTTAATTTTGAGAGACATAGACAAAGAGCAAGTGGGGGAGGGGCAGAGAGAGAGGGAGAAACGGATCCCAAAGCAGGCTCCGGGCTCTGAGCTGTCAGCACAGAGCCTGATGCGGGGCTTGAACCCACCAACTGTGAGATCATGAGCTGAGCTGAAGCCGGACACCACCCAGATGTAATAAAAACTCGGGAAAAAGGAAAGAAATGTGTTGATGAAATGTATAACCAATCGTAGGCATGCCCTAACTTCTAAAGTTTTAAAATGCAAAATTTGTTAACACGTCTATTTAAAATAAATGAAAGATGCTATGAAATTCTGGGATTTTCATGAATCCTAAAGGTGGCAGGATAATATTCTATACCCTGTTGTATTAATCTGACTTCACAGCATTTTCATGCCTGTGAGATAATCAGTGATGGGGGAGGGAAGGAAGACATGTGTTGGTGGGAAAAGGGCTTTAGAATTCCTTGTAAAGACTGGGTGGTTTGTATGTGTAAAGCAGTGAAAATGATATCAATGACCTTAAGAGGCGTTGTGAGAATTAAATGTAGTGACAAAGGAGAATTGCAGACATTAAATCAAGCAACTGATAGAAAGGACCCAGCATGAGTCCTGACGCAAAATATGCGCTCAGTGAATATTTTATTCAGACTTCTACGTCTCATGACTTTGTTATCTATTCACAGCGAATGATGGACAGAATAGGAAATATGGAGAAGGCCGTATAGTTCATATAAAGCAGGTGGAATATGAAAAGGTTGTTTTACTAAAATATTTAGTGATGATAAGAGAAGTCGGGAGGTCTGATTATAGAATTGTCAGAATGACTCTGGATGCAAGTGACAGAAATCTAGCTCATCTAGCTTCAAAGCAGCTTAGAGAAGATGAGGAATTTATTAGCATTTGTAACTGGAAAATCCAAGAAAGCAAACCCGGCATCAGGCACTGTGAGATAATAGAAAATATGAATTGATCTCTGTTTCTGGTTCTTGGTGAAGAGCTTCTCAACCCCCATAATTTCCTGGGCGAACGGAGCATCATTTGTTTTAATATGGTGACTCTGAATTGCTCCTGGGGGAGGGCTGGTCATGAGAAAAACCAAGGGTGATTGGAAGCTTAGAAGTTTCACCCCATGCCCCATTCTTCAGAGAAGGGAGAGGGGCTAGAAATGGGATTAATACTTGATCATGGCTATGTGAGGAAGCCTTCATTAAAAATCCAAAGAGTTTGGACTTTGTAGAGCTTCTGGATTGGTGAATACATCCACGTATGAAGAAGGTGGCGGGCCCCAACTCCATGGGGACAGAAGCTCCCGCACTTGGTACCATCCAAGACTTCATCCTATGTATCTCTTCATCTGGACGATCATCTATATCTTTTATCATGTCCTTTAACAAACTAGTGAGCGTAATTAAGTGTTTCCCTGTGTTCTGTGAACCACTCTAGTAAATTAATCAAACCCAAGGATGGCATCATGGAAACCTGTGGTCTGTAGCCACATTGGACAGAAGTTGTGGGTAACCTGGAGACCTACTCGCTGTGATTAGCATCTGATGTAGGAGGCAGTCCTGTGCGATGGAGCCCCTAATCTTTGGGACCTGCCGCTGTCTTCAGGTAGATAGTGTCACATCACATGAAGCTGTAGGACACCCAGCTGGTATCTCAGAGAATTGTTTGGTGAGGAAAATCCCGACCCATCTGGTGTCAGAAATGTCGTGACTGTGATGTTCGTGTGGGAGTAGAGAAACACAGACTGAAGTGTTTTCAACACAGACACATAGGATGACAGGGGTTTAACAACATCATCAGGATTCTGTCTCTTCCTGTCTCTTGAACGTTGTTGCCTTGGCTTGAAAAGTTTCTGAGAGGTTCCCTGCACATGGCTGCAAAATGGCCTCAGCAGTCAGCAGCCCATATGGTCCTTAGAGCCCTTGGTTTCAGAGAGATGGGTACATTTTTATGATTTGTTTATTTCTGAGAGAGAGAGAGCAGGGGAGGGGCAGAGACTGGGCTGGACAGAGGATCTAAAGTGGGCTCTGTGCTGACAGCTCCACAATGTGGAGCTCGAACTCACAAACCATGAGACAGTGACCTGAGCCAAAGTTGGATGCTTAACAGACTGAGCCACCCAGGCACCGCAGCACTTTCTTATTTTAGATTCCCATTGCTGTATCTGTAGTTTTATACATGTATTTATGTAATTGTTTCAAATATTAATTTTTTTAGTTCCAAAATTTCCATTTAGATAGTTCATTACTATTGTTTCTCTACTGAAAATGACTATCTCTTCATGCATTGTGAGCATATTTTCACTTACTTCCTAGAGCATAGTTATAATAATGGCTTAAAATCCCAACTCACAGACCCAGGTCATCTCGGAATAGGTCTCTATTGATTGTTTTATTGCTTGAGAAAAGGTCACATTTGTTTATTTTCATGTGCGATATTATTTTGAACTGTATCCTGGACACTATAACTGTTGCATTATGGAGACTCTGGATTTCTTAATACTCCTCTGAAGAACATTGATTTCTGTTCATTTTAGCAGGCAATTCAGTTGGTAAGACTCAAATTGCAAATTCTGTCCCTTGGGCCACAGCTCAAATTTCAGTTGTGATTCTATCCTCAGTGAAGCTGCTTGGAGCCTCTCCCATACATGTGTGGTTTGGGAATTAGCCAGAAATGTGACCCCAGACTATACACAGAACGTGGGGCTCCCCTCCTTTGGCTCTGTCTTTCCAAGTTTCCTTCCTCGCTCTCCAGGGCTTGTATTTTCCTCAAACACTTTCTTTCCATTCATTGAGCCCAAACCCAGGAGATTTCCTATTAAGGTTTTTGTCATCTCCGCATGGGGACAAAGACAGGGGCTAGAAACTGAAATGGGAAACATGTAGCACTGTTGCCATCTGTCAAGTGTCAAGTCCCTGCCAGAATATGCCTGCTTTGGGTTGCTTTCCAGTGCCTTTAGTTGGAGTTGTTATGTTTCGTTTTTAATTTTTGCTGGCTTCATTTTGTCCAGAGTTTTTACACTTGCAATCTGCGGGAAGACTGGTCCCCTATGGGACTTACTCAGCCGGGTCAGAAGTGGAAACCACTTTTATAATTACGTAATACACAGACTCAGTGTTCTTAGTTTCAAACAGCCAAACCAATTTTAGTAAATCCAGGTAGGAAAATGAGTATATTGACCAATATCAATGTATTCGTTTGCTAAGGCAGCCATAATAAGCTGATGCATACTGGGTGGATGAAAGAACAGAAATTTATTTTCTCACAGTTTTAGAGCCTGAAAGTCTAAGTCCAAGGTTTGACAGGATTAGTTTCCTCTAGGAAACACCTCTTTCCTTGACTTGCAAATGGCCATTTTCTTGCCATGTCTTCTCTTGGCTTGAATCTGTGTCCTAATCTCCTCTTCTTATAAGGACACCAGTCAGATTGGATTAAGAGCCCCTCTGATGACCTCATGCTAACTTACTCGCCTCTTTAAAGGCCTTATCTTTATTTTTTTTAATTAAAAAATTAATGTTTATTTATTTTTGAGAGAGAGAGAGAGACAGAAAGCAAGCGAGGGGCAAAGAGAGAGGGAGACAGAGAGTCTGAAGCAGGCTCCAGACTCCGAGCTGTCAGCACAGAGCCCAGTGCGGGACTTGAACTCACGAACTGTGTGATCTTAACCTGAGCTGAAGTTGGATGCTTAGCCAACTGAGCCACCCAGAAACCCTTAAAGGCTTTATCTTTAAATGCAGTTGCATCTTGAGGTACTGGAGGTTAGGGCTTCAACATATGAAGTTTGAGAGATACACAGCATAGCTCATAGCAATCAGCTACCTGATTCATTCTTCAAGAGGGCCAGAGAACAAGAATATGGGGCCAACAATAACCAGTAGTTTAAGTCACATGAGAACGGTTTCCAAGGAGACCCTATCACTACCTCTGTTGAGCAGAGAGAATTCAATTTGTTACTTAAAATTGAACACTGGGTACTACTTCTAGAATAAACATAGCCTCTGAAAGTTAGATGTTGCATCCATGACCTGCATCAGAAACAGCTTTCAAATAATGCCTCTGCCTTTGCATGAGAAATCCCAAAGTCTCTTGTGAATAAATATTACTGGTGGTATTGATGAATCACGTGTCTGTGTCCTCGTCTTGAGGAGCTTAGGTAAGTGAATTTCTGACTTCTACTCAAGGGAACACAAACTAAAAAGACACAGATGTGCCCAATCATGAAGAAGTAGCAAACAATTGCTGGCTGGCCAAGTAAAAAAATATGGAACTGTTGCATAAGAATGAAATGAATTTGACAAAGATTTCATAACCCAGAGAGCATCATAATAACCATGATGACCAGGGAGTGTTCAAGATGGCAGTGTGGAAAGATCTTGAACTCACTTCCACCCATGGACACAACAGTCCACAACTACACATGGAAAAATTCCCTCTGAAGGGGACCAAGGAACTGGATGAACAGAGTTTCCATAACAAGGGACAGCACCAAGATGAGTAGAAGAGGAAGAGAGATGATCTCACCAAGGAACAAAAACCACACCCAATGTACAGTGTTCCACAGTCAGGAAGAAGCTCAAAGATATGGAATTTTTCCTTGAGGAGTGAGAAATTCGAGTCCACGTCAGGTGCCCCAATCCTTAGATCCTTCACAGGAAAGGCAAGCCCCGAAAAGACCTGACTTGTCAGAGAAGATGTCCAGGAAAATCACCAAACTGTTGGGAAAACCCACTCTTAAAGGGCTCGTGCACAGACTCACTTGATCTGGAAACTCAGTACAAAAACACCGGATCAATAGCACATAGACCAAAGGTGAAGGAGACACACTTACTAATCTTGGAGCACCTACCAGGGAGATGTGGAGGCAGCTAGGCTCCCTCTGAGAACTGAGACACTGCTGGCAGCCATTTTTGTTATCTTGTTTTACCATGCTGGTGCTGATGGGCACCATTTTGGAATTCTCTCTCCATACTGCTAATGCCAGGGGTCCCAGCCCTTGAGAGCCCCACACAATCCTATGCCTCTGTCAAGCCTTGTAGCCAACAGAGGAGTAATCCTACCCACCAGCATGCCAGCGGCAGTTATGGCTTCACCACGACAAAAGGGTGCATGTGTCCACAAAGGAGTTGCCCTTGGAGCACCCAGCTCTAGTAGGCAAAGGGGATTGTCCTTCTGATATCCACAGGACATCTACATAAAACCACTCCTTCAAGGCTGGGAGATACAATTGACCTACCTAATATGTAGAAACAAACAGAGCTAATAAAAATGAGGAGATAGAGAAATATGTTCCAAATGGAAGAAGAAAACAAAACCTCAGAGAAAGAACTAAACAAAATGGAGATAAGCGTTCTACCCAATAAAGAGTTCAAAGTCATGGTCATAAAGATGCTTACCAAACTTGGGAGAAGAATGGAGAACACATGAGAATTTTAACAAAGAGAGAGAAGATATTAGAAAGTACCAACCAGGGGCGCCTGGGTGGCTTAGTCGGTTAAGCGTCCGACTTTCGCTTAGGTCATGATCTCGCGGTTCGTGGGTTCAAGCCCCGCGTCGGGCTCTGTGCTGACTGCCAGCTCAGAGCCTGGAGCCTGTTTCAGTCTGTGACTCCCTCTCTCTCTGACCCTCCCCTGCTCGCGCTGTCTCTCTCTCTCTCCTAGAAATAAATAAAAATATTTAAAAAAAAAAGAAAGTACCAATCAAAACAGAAGAACACAGTAACAAAAATGGAGAGCACACTAGAGAGAATCAAAAGCAGATTACAGATGTAGAAGAACAGATCAAGGATCTGAGTAGTGGAAAACATCCAAACGAAACATAAGCAAAAACAATTTAAATTATAAAGATGTTTTAAGGGACTTTGGGAACAATTTCAAGCATGCTACCATTCACATTATAGAGGTCCCAGAAGGAAAAGAGAGAGATAAAGCAGGGAAAAACTTATTTGAAGTAATAATCGCTGGAAAATTCTCTAATCTGGAAGAAGAAAAAGACAGATACCCAGGTCCAGGAAGCACAGAAAGTCTTCAACAAGAACTTGAAGATATCTACATCAAAACACATTACTATTAAGCTATCAAAAATTAAAGATGAAGAGAGAACCTTAAAAGCAGAAAGAGTGAAGCAATTAGTTGCATATAAGGAGACCCCCTAAGGCTATTTATTCATCATTCTGATAAGCCTATCACAAGAGACAAAGATTAAAAGCCCTGTACCGTGAGGTTGATGAAAGACAACTTTCTCTATTTATTTGTAATAAGTTACTTCCTTCTAGTGTCTGTAAAATTATGAAGTTTCTTATTGTCATGAACATCTCTGTGTTTATTAAAAGGAGAACATTAATATATAATGTATTTGCAAAATATCAGACGCAAGTTATTTATCTCTAAGTGAAGCCACGGGGATAATAAAAATTCAAGCATATTTTGAAATTAAAAGAAAACAAAAAAGACTAAAACTGATTTTTCACTGGAAGTTTTGTAGTTCAGAAGGGAGTGAGCTAATATATTCCAAGTGTTGAAAACAAAACTTTTACAACCAACGATATTCTACCCAGCAAGGTTATCATTCAGAATTGAAGGGAAGACAGAGTTTGCTGGAGAAGCAAGAAATAAAGAAGGGTATTGCGTAATGATAAAGAGATCAGTTCAACAAGAAGATATAACACGTAAATATTTATGCATCCAACATAGGGGTACTTAAATATATAAAGCAAATACTAACAGCTAAAAAGGAAGAAACTGGAAAACCTGGATGGATTAACTGGTTGCGTGTCCGACTCTTGAGTTTGGCTCAGGTCATGATCTCATGGTCATGGGATCAAGCTCTGTGCTGGGCTCTGCATTGAGCATGGAGCCTGCTTGGGATTACCTCTTGCTTGCTCTCTCTCTCCCCTGCTCACACTCTCTTTCTCTAAAAAAAAAAAAAAAAAGTAAAAATAAAAAATAATTTAAAAGGGAGACACTGGGGGCACCTGGGTGGCTCAGTCAGTTAAGCGTCCGATTTCAGCTCAGGTCATGATCTCATAGTTTGTGGGTTGAGCCCCGTGTTGGGCTCTGTGCTGACAGCTCGGAGCCTGGAGCTTGCTTCAGATTCTGTGTCTCCTCTCTCTGACCCTCCCTGACTCGCGCTCTGTCTCTCTCTCAAAAATAAATAAACATTAAAAAAATTATTTTTAAAGCTCATCAAATACTGCTGTTACCTAATTTCTAAAAAATATTGCCAAAAAATTACTTTTATAATTCAGCAAAAGATTGAATAAAAACAAGGAATGTAAGGATAGAGAAGCTGTATTACAGATGAAATGAGACCATTAAAATACAGTGTGAAATATAAGCAATTCTTATTGGGATCATTATCAAACTGCAACAGTGTCAAAATAAATTCTTTAATGAGAGGCTACCTAATTCAAAAATCATGTTTAGTGGAAAAATTATGCAAAACATCAGTTTATAATCAACACAGACTAAGATATCTGGATCTGGAGGGAAGTGTAGACTTGAAAGCAAGTTGCATTTCTTATCTTACTCGAAAATGAGTCTTTTTCAATGTCAGTAAATACAAAAAAACAAGTTCTTCTGAAAAATTGAATAATGTTGGGGCGCCTGGGTGCCTCAGTGGGTTGGGCATCTGGCTTCAGCTCAGGTCATGATCTCACGGTCCATGGGTCTGAGCTCTGTGTCAGGCTCTGTGCTGACAGCTCAGATCCTGAAGTCAGCTTGGGATTCTGTGTCTCCCTCTCTTTGCCGCCCCCCCGCCCCGCCCCGACCCCGCCACTCGCACTTGGTCTCTCTCTGTCTCTTAAAAATAAATAAAGGTTAAAAAAATTTTTTACTTGAATAATGTTAAATAATATGTAGATAATTAGCTTCATTCAGAAGTTTCCACCAGTAGAATAATAAAAGTTGGTATAACTTCCAGAAACTTGGTCAGTAAAGGGAAAGTAAAACAATGTATATAACAAGAGCCAGGAAAACAGAAACTATAAAGGAAACAATGACACATAAAGGTCAAATAAGAGATGAGGTAATGTAAATAGATTAAAGCAGAGGTAGAATATTAATATCAGATGATGGTGAATTCAGGTTCAAAGCTTATTGCTTTGGAGCAAGGAGTGTTATTGTTGCTGTTTGTACTGAAAACAGGATCACTGCACAGTAATGATATAAGACATCATAAAAATGTATGTGCCAACTAACATTCATAGTAAAATATATAAAGCAAGAATGCTTAAAAGTACAATGAGAAATTCACAATAATATGGTAAGACTTCAAAATATTACAGAGAGAACAGATAACCAAAAAGAGATAAATTGAAGATGTGCAACTTTCTCTTCTTCAAACACTATTCATCAAATATCCATAGAACAGTTATAAAAATTTATTATACATTTTAATTTTTTAAACGTTAAAATATTTTTGAGAGACAGAATGCGAGTTGAGGAGTGGCAGAGAGAGAGAGGGAGACATGAAATCCGAGGCCGGCTCCAGGCTCTGAGCTGTGAACACAGAGAGAGCCCAGCGCAGGGCTCAAACTCAAGACTGTGAGATGATGACCTGAGCTGAAGTCAGATGCTTAACCAACTGAGCCACCCAGGCATCCCCTTCTTTATTTATAAGTTTTTAATGTTTATTTATAAAGCTTATTATACATGTTAAAAGAACTATACGAACGTCCCAAAATACATGAGTAGCATATTGAAGTTATGATGCAAAATAATAAAATGAAGTCCTGCGAGTGCTTCATGCAGTAAAACATCACCAAGTTTCTTGAAGCTCCCTGTAATCTCTGATTTCCCTCTTTTCCCCAAATTGCCCTTCCCGTAACCATTTTCCTGAATTCTGCTTATTATTCTACTGCTTACCTTGACAGTTTATAGAATGTGTATTTATCTCTCCATAATTGTGAACTTGGAATCATACTTCAAGAAGTCTTCTGCAATTTGCCCAACATCATGTTTTGAGGTTTCATGGAGGTGGACTTGAATAGCCAGGCCTCATTCATTGGCATTCTGAATAATAGTCCATTGTGTGGATGTGTCACAGCTTGTTAGCCATTCTTTGTCAGTGGCCAGTTTTGTTTCCAGTTATTGTTTCTTTTTCCAATTGTTATTAGTCTTTCCGTTAATGTCTTCTTTTCTGCCAACTGGTACCCATACGCACAAGTTCCTCAGTAGCGGGTACTTTTCAACCCTTCGTGGGGGGGTCATTACAAGTTAATGAGTTGCAATGACTTTTTTTTTTAATAAAGAAACTTTTTATATTTTTTAAAATTAAAAAAAATTTAAATTTATTTTTGAGCAAGAGAGAGAGACAGCGTGAGCAGGGGAGGGTCAGAGATAGAGGGAGACACAGAATCTGAAACAAGCTCCAGGCTCTGAGCTGTCAGCACAGAGCCGGACGCAGGGCTCGAACCCACGAACAGTGAAATCATGACCTGAGCCAAAGTCGGATGCTTAGCCAACTGAGCTACCCAGGCGCCCCAAGAAACTTTTTAAAAGGAAACTAACACACACACACACACAAGTGGAGTAAACTTGACCAATACAGAAAGGGAAAATAATTATACAACATTAGAAGTGAGACAGGAAAGGTGACCATGGATTCTAAGTGGATCAAAACACCAAAACAGGGTTCTGAACAATACCATGCTAATACATTGAAAATTCTGAAGGAAATGGATGATTTTCTATGAAATCTTAGTTACCAGGCTTGCTGTAAGAAAAAATCTAAATAAAGCAACAACCATGAGAAAACTTTTAAACATCTGTCAAAGAACTGTCCCATCCTTAAAATACTAGGCCAAGAGGTCATTAAAGATTGGCTCTTTGACCTTCAAAGACTAGAAAATTCTTGCAATATTTAGTGTGTTCCAGAGCATGGATAAAAATAGAAATCTTTCCAGTTCATTTTCCTAACTTAGCCTAAACACATGTGTCAGTCAGCTTCCAGCCAAAAAACAGATGTCACACTCACATTAGACGATTTGGAGAATTCGGTAAAGGTGTGGCAGGAGTGTAGAAATGTAGGTTAAGCGTCCAACTTCAGCTCAGGTCATGATCTCACAGTTTGTGAGCTCCAGCCCCGCATCGGGCTCTGTGCTGACAGCTCAGAGCCTGGAGCCTGCTTCGGATTCTATATCTTCCTCTCTCTCTGCCCCTCCCCCGCTCACGCTCTGTCTCTCTCTCTCTCTCAAAAATAAATAAACATTAAAAAATATGCAGCATGGTGATTATCATCAACAGTCCTCTATTATAAACTCCAATGTTGCTAAGAGACTAGATTTAACTGTATTCAGTACAAACAAGAACTGATAATTATGTGACATGATAAGGGTGTCATACTGCGATATAAAAATGTATCAAGCCAACACATCGAACACCTCAGATTTATGCAGTATTACATGCCAATTCATTCTACCCCACCCAAGAAAAAGCTTAAAAAATGGCTGTTTACCTCTAATCCCTATTTCTGCGGACATTTCTTTATCACCACCTCCACTCAGCCAGTGGGACTCTAAATCCTTCCTCTGAGTAGGAAAGAATCAGAAGGAACAGAGAATCCATTCGCTGGCTTTTGTGCTCGGAAGTGGACCTTTATAATTCGATAGCCAAAGACAGAGTTAAAAGCCATGACTCTTCTGCAAGAGAGAAAAAAAGCTTTGATTTTTTTTCAGAAACTTGGCCTTGAGGGGGGCAGTCAGACATGAAGTTCTTACCATCGACCAGAACAAGAGCCGAAGATAAAATGGAAAGCTTTCCTCTGCTCAGAACGAGGGAAGAGAGAAACCAGACTACTTGAGGTTGGAGTTGATGTTAGGAAAGGGAAATCCTTACGGAATCTTTGGAGAAACTGAAGGAGGGTTCCAGAGAAGAAGAAGCCATTTTCTGACTTCCCAAGGGAAAATACCAATCTTCAAAGAGGTCTATTAAAAATAACACAGTTGGGAGACACTGGGAGACACTTGGGTGGCTCAGTTCATTAAGCGTCCCACTTTGGCTCAGATCATGATCTCACGGCTCGTGGGTTCGAGCCCCACATCGGGCTCTGTGCTGATAGCTAGCTCAGAGCCTGGAGCCTGCTTCAGATTCTGTGTCTCTCTCCCTTTCTGCCCCTCCCCTGCTCATGCTCTGTCTGTCTCTGTCTCTCAAAAATAAATAAATCTTAAAAAATTGAAATAAAATAAGACAACAGGCCCAACATGGAATCACTATGCTAAGCGCTACATCAGCAAACCGAGACTTAACTTAATTATAGTTTCAGCTCTTTCCTGGAAATGGGAATTTAAACCAGTCAATCAGGAATCACCTGGTCCGCACTAGTGAGGTCATCTGCCTGATAGATCCCTGCCACCTCCTAAAGGAAAATGACCTTGCAATAATCAAGCCCCCCCCACTTTTTTTTTTTTGCCAGTATAACTTCTTTGTTCCTGCTTCCTTCTGTCTGTAAAAGTCTTTCATTTTGTACAGCTACCCAGAACTCCTTCCCTCCTACCAACGGGAGCTGCCTGATTTATGGGTTGTCAAATAAAGCCAATAAGATCTTTCAGTTTTACTCAGTTGAATTTTGTTTCTTAACTAAGTCCAAGCCAAGCCAAACCAAACAGATTAAAACATGGGGGTGTTGAGTCACATGGGCAGACGTTGATGTGGAGACACAGATACGTGAAGGTGGCCTTGAGATTCCTGAGTCTGGGGGAGAAAGCAGCCCAGATTTCCCTTCCCCTGCTTCCGCGGTAGAATACCAAACACAGGAAAGAACGAATGTTCTGTGGAACACTTTGGGATTTGCTACTGTGCATAGTTCTTGGATCTGACGCCAGGAGCTTGAATTTGGGCGAAAGGATGCATCTGACTCTCACAGTCATCAATGAATGCCCTTTGGGGATTATCCGATCCACAGTCTACAGGCCCTTTGGGCTTCCTGCACTTTGTCCCTTCTCGGGGTCAAGTGGATCACATCAGCACCTGCCAAGCAAGAGAGAAGCTCTTGCCCTAGTCTGTAACCTGGCGCTATATCTCAGAGTCTTTTCCTGTCTCTGGAAGTTTCCGAGTACTGTGATGCAAGAAATAAATGTCCTTGGCTGGTGTGAAAGGGCTGGTCACAACCAGATGAGAACGGGAACGGGGCGGATGGTAAGAACGAGGATATCCCAAATGACAAAAGCTTTCAAAGTGCTGACTCAGGGCAACACTGCACTGGAGGTAATTTGGAGGTGAGGAAAGGGGCATCCCGGGAGATTAGAAAATCTACCCGAGAAATCGAAGCAGTCAAGTGGCACAATGGAGTTCAAACCCAGATTGCTTGCTTCTGGAGGGTTCCATCTGCCCTCCATCTCACTGGGCTGCAGCGATGGCCCCGGTCGTAATGAATGTCAATGAACTTTTAATGAGGTCTTAATCAAGGGCTTCATTACGGATTCTTGGGGGAGCCGAGCAATGGCCCTTGGGAGACAAAAGCTGGTATTCAGGCCAAAAGGGCTTGGGTTCTGGTCTCTTTCAAGGACTCTAGAGCCCCTCTTGCCTCCTTTACTCCCACTGCCCTGAAGACCGAAGCATACAAAAGGAAACCCTCAGATCTACTTTGCTCCAGCTCTGGGCTGCCCTTGGCATCGGTGGTAATGAAGTAACTTAACAAATCCCCCCTGAGAAGTTGCATTTTATTTGCATGTGTTCGGTTGCTGCCAGTGGCCTTACTTCGAAAGACCATGTGACTTTCATAAAACCACAGGAAGCCACATTTTTCTTTCCTTTCTTCCTGCCACTTCTTTACTACCCCGGCTAGCCCTGTCTTGCTTGTGGAGGCCAGTCTAACAACAAAATTTAGCCCGTGACAGATTTTTCACACAACGGAAAGGCAAAGACTCATATGCCTTCATTTAGAGCTGCTAACTTGGCTGGAAAATCCCAGCTTGACCTCATTTCTCACCGCATTTTCTTCCTCAAAGACCCAAATGTGGATATGCTCACAAACCGACACAGCTGCTGAGAGATTAAGGAACATTCCCAGTAAGCTCTTAGCTTTCCATCGGTTTACCAAATAATGTGGATCTGTCACAAGCATTGCATCCGGATGCCGAGATCATATGCAAGGAAAATTGTTTTAGAAGTTTTGTGTATTTTACAGTCATTCTTACCCGATGCCTTGATCACGGGGCCCCGAAAACAGCCAACTGTCAAAATTCATATACTGATTCTGAGTGTATAATGCTCAAATAGAATGTGCTAGGCACCCTGTCATTTGATTCCCTGAAGATTTTGTGAGATATGATATGCTAAAAGCATGACTATGTCCAAGGAAATGGCCACTGGAGGTAGTTAAGATTGGGCTAAGATTATTAATTGATTAGAAGGAAAGGAACTACAAACAGTGCATAGTAAAAAGGAAAATAATAAATTATATTACATATACGAAATAATAATAATGGCTTCAGTGGATTCCTTCTCCCATGTGATCTCTTAAACACTGAATACCAGCTCGGCACCAGCCAGAAAATGATCAAGGAATGATCAAGGAATTGATCAAGCCCTTCCCCACCTTCAAGCCCCCCCCCACCCCAATGTAGTTGGTTTCCTCTAGATGTCTTCACCCCTTCTACCATCTTGCTTCCCAACTACCTCAAACTCAGTCGGAGGTGACGGAAAGAAAAAGTAGAGGTTACTTTTACACTACCGTAAATGAATAAATGCTAAGTTTTTGTTTCCACCGGTCCTTTCTGTGTCTTCCCTTTTCCCCAGCCCCATCACTGTGAATGGGTAGGTTCGGAGCAGTTCTGGAAAGGAGGAGAAGTTGTACACTGAGCAAAGAAAGGATCTGCAAATACACATTTAAATTATATAGGAAGATGTTAAGTATATATGAAGTTACTTGATTGCCTATTTGGCAAACTAAAATTCACTGGTATGTAGGATGTATTTCATTACACAAGTGATTGACACAATTTTTAATTTGAGGACCGAAATGGTAAAATGCTGGGTCGGCACGGTGTGGAACTTTGTGCATCTCTTTCCAACTCAGTTCTGTGGCTTCGTGTTGGGAATGTGAAATCAGCCACAATGGGAGTATTTACACCAAGGATGTCAGCCAATGTTACAAACCGAGGCTTCTACCTTCCCTGCAATGGGGGTGATTTACCAGATCGCCACTGGATACATTACCCATGTGGCCTTGCTTCTGCCACCAAGCTGCTTCTACCAATCTCCCCATTTGTACAGCTCTTTCTCCTTTTCTCTGTTCAGGGAGGAGTAGAGCAATTGTTCATTTATTCCACGTCCCCTACGTACAAAGCTGTGCTGAGTACTATGGAGAATTCTGGAATGTCATGGTCAGAGCTGTCATCCAGTGAACGGTAGTCCGAGGAAGAGTTAAATGAGCCTAAAAACTCCCTCTCAGGGTCTGTGAGGGCTTGAAGATGATCGCACTAAAGTGGAAGGAAAGGCAAAAACTAACGAACACAAAAAGTGGGTGTATGAAGTGAGCATGCAGGGGTGTTTGGAGTGGCTGCCCCACAGCCACCCTTAAAGCCCCTTGCTTGCTCCATATGTGATATCTGTGTTCGAGGGGCCATCGAACACGCAGGCACACACCCATCCCCAAGATCCTAAAGGAAAGAGGGGCTGGCTGTTGGGACAGAAGGCCAAGGGCAGAGCCAAATGTCTTCAGTTCTCATCCCAGGATGTCAGGTCGCTCCATCAGAGCACAGATCTACATGAGACTTGTCCCCACCTCTCGCTCACCCCCTTCCTTGCTGTCAAATCCCTGTGTCAGTACAGAATGAAAGCTGACTTGACATTGCTCTTCCTAGCTCCTCTCTCTGCTTAGCCCACAATTCCCTCTCATCTCCTGCCCCCCAAGTTTACTTGGTGATCCACCATCCCTCCTGCTCCCCTGAAGGTCCCTTCAGCTTCCTGGACTCATCGGCACCACATGAGCCGGCTGACGGCTCCGAGCCCCAGAGCTCACAGCCTCGCAGGGTGGGGACCGGAGGGGACTGAGTGCAGGGGTAAAACTGCAGTTGTTAGGTATGACGTCTTGGTTTGCTGACTTGGGGCTTAGCACAGGTGACTCCATTTTGAGCCTGTTATTTCATTTCCTTTTTCTCCTTTCTTTTCTTTTCCGTTTCTTTCCCTTCCCTTCCCTTCTCTTTCTTTATTCTTTTTTTCTTTCTTTCTTTCTTTCTTTCTTTCTTTCTTTCTTTCTTTCTTTCTTTCTTTCTTTCTTTCTTTTCCTTCCTTCCTTCCTTCCTTCCTTCCTTCCTTCCTTCCTTCCTTCCTTCCTTCCTCTCTTTCTTTCTTCATACAGGGAAAGGGTTTACAGTGTGATGCAGATTACTAGGAATAAATAAAGGAGAAAACTGCACCTATTCAGTCAGGCTGTGTAAAGGCAACATTTATAGCACAATTAATGGTCTACCAAATGGGCCTTTACCAACTCATCCCCTACTCCTCTTGATAGAACCCTCTCTCACAGTAGGGCTGAACGATACCCACCGAGAACTTTCCCAGTTCGCCTTGCTGCTAAGACAGGTCACATGACCCAGTCCTGGCCAGCGAGACCTGAGTAGAAGCCGGCTGGAGGCTTCTGGGGGAGAGGTGGACTCAGAGACACACGGGTGAAAATGCCCCTCCTCTTTGGCAAGATATTGTGTCTAGAGGGGATGCCTGGAGCAGTGGCTGTCCGTGACCATGAGGGGAAGCTAATACACCAGAACTGGGGTAGGAAAGGAAGCACAGCTTCAGTCTTTGAGGAAGCAAACCCCACGTCTCCTCCTGGGAGTCTCCTTTACCCTCATATGACTCTCACATTCACAGCACTTCTGATGCCAGGTGTGTGTGTGTGTGTGTGTGTGTGTGTGTGTGTGTGCGTGCGCACATGCGTGCGTCTGTGTGGGTGTGTTTTCCACACCACGCAACTCACTGCAACACCAGCTGGGTGCCCTACAATTTAACTCAATTCTGACGCTGTCTGCCTGGAGCTAGCGTCAGATCCCATAGCTAAGGCTTCAGTCCCATGAACTCAGGGAAACGTTTATGTTACCAATTTATTATATAATAAAGAATATCATAAAAGATGCAAATGAACAGTCAGATGAAGAGGTACAAGGGTGAGGGTGAGAAGGATTCCAAACGTAGGAGCTTCTGTCCCTGTGGATCTGGGATGTGACAGCCCCCCTCGCCCCCCGTACATGGATGTGTTCACCAGCCTGGAAGTTCCTTGAACTTTGTACTTTGGGGACGTTTTATGGAAACTTCCTCACATGGGCACCATCAATTATTAACTCCATTTTCAGCCCCTCTCCCCTCTCCAGAGAATGTGGGTGAGGCTGAAAATTCCAAACTTCTAATCATGGTTGGGTCTTGCAGTGACCAGCCTCCAACCAGGAAATCTACCCAGTTTCACCTCATTAGTACAAAAGATGCTGTTATCACCCAGGACATTCCAAGGATTGAGGAACTGCGTGTCAGGACCCAGGGTCAAAGACCAGATATTAGAACAAAAGATGCTCCTAGTATTCTTTTCACTCAGGAAATTGATACCAGAGTTTTAGGAGCTCTGTGCCAGGAACTGGAGGCAAAGACCAATATATCTATTATCGCAGAGTCTTTGAGGGCAATGGTGAGCCAATTTTTTTTTTTTTTAAAGTCCTGCCTCTGGGCTTCTTATTATTTGAAATAACAGTTGGTCTTCTGTTTACAGCCACTTCTCATACTTTTGTAAGAAAGCATCCTCACCGCTGAATTATTGTAGTCATTTGTGTGAACAAATGGCCATTTCCTATCAGCACGAGAAAAATTGTGTACATCGGTGAGTGCAGACTAATTTGTAGATTCAGGGAAGACTTCTAAATGCATTCATAAATGCTACGTCTCTGACTTGCGGTTCATATTTCATAATTATTAGTTCACACTTTGAAAGCTGGTGGAGGGCATTTATGGTGTATTTGCATGACATCTGCAAGTTAAATTTCTTGGTTATCTAGAAGATTCTAGAGCCGCTGTAGACCATTATGTAGACCTGGGTATCTCACTGTGTATGTCTGGGATTCTATGAGTCAGTAATTTTTTTTAAAATTAAAAAGTTGTTAAGTTTATTTATTTTGAGAGAGAGACAGAGAGAATGGGCAGGGAAGGCGCAGAGGGCGAAGGGGAGACAGAATCCCAGGCAGGCTCCACTGACAGCAAGGGAGCCCTAGAAGGGCTGGATCTCACCAACTGGACCCAGAGAAGTGACTTGAGCTGAAATCAAGAGTCTGAAGCTTAAGTGAGCCACCCAGGAGCCCCGGTGAGCGGCTTTTAAAAATCTTTTTGCACTGTTGATCCGACTGAGAATCAATCAGGCAATGCTGGCTGTATTATAAAAATCTGGCTCGGGAAACATCATGAAGTTCATGGAGTCTGGAGAGATGTTCTAAATGCCGAGCTTGGAGCGAGGTGGGGGCGGGGCAGGTAGAAGTCATTCCAAAGTCCATTCCCAAATAGCATTAGTTAAGAATGAGCAAGTTCTGAGGATGGTTCTCATTTGCCGTTAAAGACCCTCCCCCGGGCCCCACAGTTTAAGGGGGGGAAAGGAGTTGTCATGAACTTTACCGGGATTTCCCCCGTTTCCTCCGAAATTCCCTCACATCCCAGTGGCAATACTGCTCGAGTCAAGCTGATACGCTCCGCTCACAAACGCAGAAAAGAACGTGGGTCAAAATTCATTTGTGAAAATATCCTTAGGCAAATTACAGCCAGATGTTTGCTCAAACTGGGTTCGCCCCCTTTGCTTGCAGTACCAGGCGGTGTCCACAAGGTGGCGGGAGTGGCCACGAAATGCGAACCACCCGCCTGGCCTGGCCCAGATTTATAGGAAACACACAGCTCAGGGTCAATCTGATGTTTTAAAAATGTGCAATTTCCTAGATTCTTGAACGGGCCTAGTTCTGCTTATTAACAGGCTATAAAACGGCCCAAGAACGGCCTGAAGGCAGCTGGCTGAGGCCCTGAGAGGCGACAGGGGAGGCCCCGAGCCTGGGTCCCAGGGGTGGCCATGTTACAGCTCCAGGCCTCGTGCAGATGAAGCGAAGAGAGGGGGTGCGGTATCGATCGGATTTCAAGTCCCCCCTCCCCCATCATAAATCCTCTGATTTATGGCAAGGACGTAATTTACACAGCCTTAATGTGAGGCGTTGCCCTGAACCAATATCGTGGTGGTGCGAAAGGAAAAGAACATTGGTAACGATTGTTGCTTTAGGAGACCTGAGGATAAATCCGACTCACGTTTCTTTCTTCCTTCCTTCCCTTTTTTTTTTTTTTAATGTTTTATTTATTTCTAGGAGAGAGAGACAGCATGAGCAGGGGAGGGTCAGAGAGGGAGTCACAGACTCTGAAACAGGCTCCAGGCTCTGAGCTGGCAGTCAGCACAGAGCCCAACACGGGGCTCGAACCCACGAACCGCAAGATCATGACCTAAGTGAAAGTCGGACCCTTAACCGGCTAAGCCACCCAGGCGCCCCTCTTCCTTTCTTTTTTTAAAAGGCAAATCAAGCCATACTTACAGGAGGCAAGGAAGGCCCTGGGGATGGACAGGGTTAATTTCTCTGCTGGGGCGTCCAGCCACCCAGCAGGTGCAGGGAATTACCCTGCAGAAGGGACATGCGATGCAGGAGGGAAAAACACTGATCGTGCGTGGTGGGTGGATGCGTAAGCCAGAGTGATGGGGAGAAACTGGCAATAATTTTCAAGATATAGAGAAGTTAGGAGGGGCTACATTTGGAGGGAAGTTGATGCCTTTCCTTTCTTCCTTCCCTTCCTTCCTTCCTTCCTTCCTTCTTTCCTTCCCTCTTCTTTTACTAAGACACGTGCCAGATGCCAGAGGTGCCATGGTAACAGCTCCTCCTGGACTTCACAGTCTGGGGGGGAGGGGGAGGGCTGTCAGTTGAACCAGTGAACATGAAGAGATTCGAGTGTGTGATGATGTAAGGCGGTAACTGCTCTAGAGACTGCGCAGAAAGTCTTTAAGAAGAGGGTGGTGTGCAAGTCACATGCAGTGGGGAAACTGAACTTTCCTGAAGTTTTTCTCCTTCCTCATCCAGGCAGCCTTAGCTTTTGTTTTGCTGTTAAAGGTGCCTGGTGTGTGCTCGGTGAATATATCTTGAGTATCTTCTATGACCTAGGCAGGGCTGCTGGGTGTCAAGATGAGTAAGTCTGTGTTTTAGCGCCTCTGGGCCTTCAGTTGCTGGGAGGGCTTAAGCTCTGTATTTATTGCACTGCTTGCCATCCACTAGCAAGTGACGGCAGGCCAGTTCATTTCTTTAAATATCAGTTTATGCATCTAGGGGCACCTGGGTGTTTCCGTCTGGTTAGCCTCGGACTTTGGTTATGAGCTCATGGTTCATGGGTTCAGGTCCCCCAGTGGGGTCTGTGCTGACGGCTCAGAGCCTGGAGCCTGTTTCAGATTCTGTGTCTCCCTCTCTCTCTCTCTCTCTGCCCCTCGCCTGCTCATGCTCTCTTTGTTTCTCAAAAATAAATAAACATTAAAAATTTTTTTAAATCTCCGTTTTTGCATCTGTATAATTGTTGCGAGCCATTCTGAGCCCACTAGTGGAGAAAACTCCGGGTGAGGTTAAAGCAAGTTTGCACAGTCTCTCGCCAGATGACGACCGATATCCAGCCCCCACTCTATTATTTCTGCTTGAGCACCGACCCCCAAGGTACCTTGTTGATCAATATCGGGAGTGACTTGTCCCCTTATTCTGGCCCTGGTATGATGATTGCACCTCGTGAGGGAACTTATTGTGGGAACTTCTTTTGATTATGGGAACAGACTTTGTGTCTCCATCAGGTCCTGTTTCCCTCCATACTTTCCCTCGAGCTATGAACAGGCTAATGGTCCTTACTCACAAAAGACTGACCTTTATATGTACAATTCTGTTTCTACCGTTGAGTACTGACCTTTATATGTACAATTCTGTTTCTACCGTTGAGTTAGTCCAAGAGGTTCATATAGCTCAACATGTAAATCGGCTAACCAATAAAGTCTCTCAGGCCCTAGCTATTCAAGAAATCATAAAACTAGACACAAAGGTAAGTACAGTCGAAGAGGCTATTCTATGTATTGGAAATGAGCTGAACTCTTTAAAGACATGGTTGGCTCTCTGGTGCCATAAAGCATATAACTGGACAATTAAGTCTTGCCCGGAGACAAAGCCTAACTTAGAGAGAAGGAGCAGATAAGGGGCAGGACATAAGTTACTACATTTCCCTTTGCTAACTGGTGGTGTATAGCAGCCCCTTCCCTAAGGCCTACATTCCACAAACACCTTCCCTTACCCTGGCATCTGTGATGAGGATGAATAAGAGTATCTTTAAACCTATGACTTGATTTTAGTGTTATTAAAATGTGAACACCCTGTTATTTTCTTAGTTACTCAACCTCACTATAATTGGGCCAGTTCTGCAAGAAGACTTCTGTAAAACCTGTTTTTGTACATTTTCCAAAAACACCTTATCACAGAGAACTATCCATTGTAAAAATTCCATTTTCTGATGCCATGTTAACTTTTAACCTATAAATAAAGACACCAAAATTGAGAGGACAGAGATGCCTGCCTGGTGATCAGAAAGAATCTCGGGGCTCTCTCACTCCCTCCCCCACCAATACCATCCATCCTTCAGGGACCCCTGGACCCGGCTGGAGCTGGACTCCAGCATATAATGTGAAAAGTAAGAGACTCTACCCATGAACTATTGTAAGAAATGATGTAAATATCAAGTATAGTGTGTGTATAATATATCTTAGCATGTGTATTTGTGTAAATATTATAAATCATATACGTATAATAAACGTAATAAATATTAAGTGTTTAGCACAGTGATTAGTGCCAGAGAAAGCACTAAATCCTACCAACTGTTGTAATTATTCGTCTTTCAAGGGCTGGCCATCTACGGGGCAGGCCAACTGAGAACTGCTTACTCCTAGAAACTGCTGGAGAGGAGATGGATACCAAAGGATCAAACAGCTGGGATAGAATTCAGTGTACAGTCTAGGAATTTGCTAGGTGCCTCTTCTGCTAGGAAAGAAAAGAAAAGGAGAGGAGAGGGAAGGAAGAAGGAAGGAAAAGAAAAGAGAAAAATGGGGGAGGGAGGAAGGAAGGAAAGAAAGAGGAAAAAAGAAGTTAAGATGGGGAGGGCAGAGTGCGGGAGGAGACGGAGGATTCGTCCCTGGTAGAGGCGACTGTAATGACATAGCGAGGCTTACTATAGGAAGACCCTCGGTCTTACCCACACTCGCAGGCTTGAGGGTAACTCAGCACCAGGACGTCACACTGTCTCCAGCCTTTTCCACTCCCAGGCGGTCAGAGGCGGGCTGAGCGGGTATGGACAAACCCTCTCAACCCGCTCTGGCTCTCAGGAAGATGAGTTTACTTCTGTGTCAACATGAAGACATGCAGCTGCTGTTCCTGAATGTTTCGCTGGGTTAATGATGTTTGGATATCCCAGAGAAACAACCGAAAAGAGATTGATGGGCTATGTCTCTCTTCTGCGTTATCTCGGGAGCCCGGGGCCAGCCCTCTGCAGCGACAGCTGGGATGGAAAAGATGGGAGAGGTCCCCAGGTGGGGCTGGGAAGCTCCACATGGTGTCCTGCAAGGAGGGGGGAGGGAACATATCGGCTAAAGTGTGAATAAAGCCAGATTAAACCACGAAGTGAGGAAATCTGCTCTCAAGGTCTCTGAAAAAATGTGTTTCGCTTCTGCATGGAGTGATGGCTACCATATGATCAAGACCATGGGACAGCATGGCTGTGCCACTACATTGCTGACGTCTTCTTTGACATGTCTGCGAAATGAGTTAGCGGTGCTGGAATGGGTGGTGACTGCCCTCACCTGTGCCCGGACAGGTGCTTCTCCTCCCCAAATGGCCCATGATATTTGGGGTAGTTCAACCATCGCCCCTCCCCTTTCAATTTCCTACCAGATAACAGTAATGGGTGAGACAAAAAGGCGTGGTCGGAGCTCTCTAGGCAAACCTTCATTACCCCGTCATAGAGGGTGGTTTCGCAGACCATGAACATGAATCCGTGTCCTCGTTAATGTGCTGCTCTGCACGAAAGTTATTTTATTTTAGGTTTATTCATTCTGAGAGAGAGAGCGCGAGCATGTGGGCAGGGGGCAGAGAGAGATAGAGAAAGAGGGAGAGAGAGAAACCCAAGCAGGCTCTACACCGTCAGCGCAGAGTCTGATGCGGGGCTCGAACTCACACACCACATGATCGTGACCTGAGCTGAAACCAGGAGTCAGATGCTTAATCAACCGAGCCACCCAGGCCTCCCTCACAAAAGTATTTGTATCACTGATGTTCCTGAGTTTTAGCTCTTACTTCCAGGAGATCAGCATCTTCAACGAATGATTAATTAATTGATTTCTAATTGCAAACAGGTTACATGTGAATGGTGGAAAGAGTGAAGTAATGCAGGAAAACTCAGAGGAGAAAATAAATACCACCGGCCATTCTGTCATGCAGAAATAACTTCTGTTAACCTTTTGTGATAGTTCCTTCTAGCTCATTTCAGTGATGTGTTCATAGTTATCTGGGAGTATTCCACACAGATGATTTTGAAAACTCAGTTTTCATTTAATTTGTCATTACATTTCATCTTGTCTAGGCGTCCTTCCCCACAGTTTGTATAATCAAGTATGCATCCTGTCAGATTATAAAAATAATCTACAATATTCACTTAAAATGTTTGGATAAGACTGAGACGCAAGGTCTAACAGCCCTTTTAAAAACAGTTTCTAGACCACATAAGCACTTACAAGCCTAGAAAATAATGGGAAGCTTTCCGTTTCATTCTACGAAGTTAGCAGGGCTTAGCTAAAAAGCTGGACAAATGTGGCGTATACAAACAGAAAGTTACACACAACTGTCATTTATAAATAAGCATGAAAGCAAAATCCTGAGAAAAAGATCAGTAGAAGACTCAGTAGGATAAAAGAATACTACCTCTTAAAGAGATAGGATTTTTTTCCCCTCCAGAAACCCAAGGATGATTCAGTCTTAGATTAATAATACTGGCCATCTTGGGGCACCTTGGAGTCTCAATCAGTTGAGGGTCTGATTCTTTTTTTTTTTTTAATGTTTTATTTATTTCTAGGAGAGAGAGAGAGACAGCGTGAACAGGGGAGGGTCAGAGAGAGAGGGAGTCACAGACTGAAACAGACTCCAGGCTCTGAGCTGGCAGTCAGCACAGAGTCCGACACAGGGCTCGAACACACAACTGAGAAATCATGACCTAAGCGAAAGTCGGACGCTTAACTGACTAAGTCACCCAGGCCCCCCGAGGGTCTGATTCTTGATTGCGGCTCACAATCGCAGGGTCATGGGATCAAGCCCGGAGTCTGGCTCTGCGCTGAGCGTGGAGTCTGCTTGGGATTCTCTCTCTCCCTCTGCCCCTCTCCCTTGTGCTCTCTCTTTCTTTCTAAACTAGAACAACAAAGATAATAACTTTTATTAATACTTTGGAGGAAAAGACCACAAGAAAATCTCTCCATTTACTAAAAATATTTTTGAAAGATTCCTAACAACGACAACAAAAAATCTTGGTTAATTGACAACCACGAGATACTTCCTGACCAAGATTTCTGAAATAAACCACAAACACCATTCTTGAGGGCAAGATGCCAAAGGCATGTGCACTAATGTTAGTTACATAACCAGGATGTCAGTTACCCCCTGCTGGCTAACCCCCAGAAATACGTTGAATTCAATCTCCTTCTGGTATACCAGCAACAGCTGGTTGGAAGTTAAGAGGGAAGAAAATGATCTAATTAACAGAATCAACAAAATACACGAAACATCTATGAGGTTATGAAGAAAACGGCACAACTTACCTGAGATATCCTAGCAGGACATCAAATGCATCTCGTTAATTCTCACCTGTCATCCTCCACCGAAAGTATTGGAAAGCAGTCAGTAGGCCCCTCGACTGATCTATAAATTCATGCAGATATTTTTTTTTGGGGGGGGGCATGAAAATGGTTTCTTTTATTATTGCAAAAGAACGTGTTTATTGTTCCAAGCTTCCAATAACATGGAAGACTAGGAAGAAGAAAGCACAATTAAGAACAATAAAATCGAGGGCCGCCTGGGTGGCTTAGTCGGTTAAGCATCCGACTTTCGTTTAGGTCATGATCTCTCCGTTGTGGGTTCGAGCCCCGCGTCGGGCTCTGTGCCGACTGCCAGCTCAGAGCCTGGAGCCTATTTCGGAGTCTGTGTCTCCCTCTTTCTCTGACCCTCCCCTGCTCACGCTCTCTCTCTCTCTTTCCTAGAAATAAATAAAAATATTAAAAAAAAAAAAAGAACAATAAAATCCTCAGAAACTGGAGAGTACTTCTGAAAATATTTGTTGAAAAATTCTTTGGAAATTAACCACACATGATTTAGCAGGATAGGCAAGATCGTTGGCATTTCTACTCTTTACTCCAAGAGTTGCAAGGGGCTTTGAAGACTTAACTAACCCCCAGGCAGCTGAAAGATCCTGCAGCCTTTTGTTTTCCGAAGGCAGGAGGGGTGAGGGGGCAGCGGGAGCCTCCCACTGTGGGTAGGAAACTGAAGCCCTTGCTGATCATCCTTAAGGGATTGTCCATCTCCATACAATTCACGGAGGGGCTCTCTCTCCCCGTTCGGTCCCGTAGTCTGGAATTGGAATTGTTCAAATATTCATAGGCTTGGTCTGTTCCTGCAGGTTATATTGAACTGAGCTGTAAAATCATCTGACACTGGTTCCTTTCTTCATCCGTAGTAGCTCTGTGATTAATTACCTCTCCAGTGTCCTGTCTGGGACAAGCCTTGTCCCGGCTTCCTCGCTCTTGGGTTCACTGTATACATTTGTATTTTAATAAGAAGCTTGTTTTCTTTAGTTTTGAATAAGTGTTGTCACTGGCTGTACCCACTTATCTGTTCCTTAATAAGTTTGTCGAAAGAGAATCACCATGTCAGTTTTTTGGCCATGAGACATACGGTCAAGAATCAAAACAGAAAATCCCACCAACAGAGGGAGCACAGTTATTTGTATCCTCCCTGATCTGACAGGCAAAGAAAGTATAATGCGTGACTCTGTATTTCTCTGATGACAAAAAAATTACGTTTGAAGTCTGGGTTGAACACAATCTTTATCCAAACCATGAGCCAAATTTGTATAGAACATTTCTGAAAAATTTAGCCTATCTTTTCTGAACTGAAGATTTACATGTGTCACTTAATTTGTTAATCTTGCACCTTGTGGATTTTTTTTTTAATGTTCATTTATTTTTGAGAGAGACTGAGCATGAGTAGGGGAGGGTAGAGAGGGAGGAACAGAACACAGAACCAGAAGCAGCCTCTGGGCTCTGAGCCGTGAGCTGTCAGCAGAGAGCCTGACACGGGGCTCAAACTCCCAGACTTCCCAGACCACAAGATTGTGACCTGAGCCAAAGTCAGACACTCAACTGACTGAGCCATCCAGCCTCCCCATGCTTGTGTCTTTTTACTTCCCCTTATTTATCAGCCTGTCTATTCTTTTTCTTTTTTTTTTATTTTTAATGTTTTTTTAATTTATTTCTAGGAGAGAGAGAGAGACAGCCAGCGTGAGCAGGGGAGGGTCAGAGAGAGAGGGAGTCACAGACTGAAACAGGCTCCAGGCTCTGAGCTGGCAGTCAGCACAGAGCCCGACGCGGGGCTCGAACCCACGAACCGCGAGATCATGACCCAAGCGAAAGTCGGATGCTTAACCGACTAAGCCACCCAGGCGCCCCTCTGCCTGTCTATTCTTGTGCCAATACCACCCTGGTCTTAATTTTTTTAAAAATATACTTTGCTTTCAGCTGAAATAATTCACCCTTACTATTATTCACTTAAAAATGTTTTCTTACACATTTTTCCTACATGTTTATTTTTCTGATGAACTTCAGAATTTTGGTAAGGATTCCTCTCTCTCTCCCTCTTCCCCACAAACCAACACTAAGAGAAAGCAAACACAAACCGCTTGAATTGTAGCTGGTAGTGCATTAACACGAAGTTATTTAAGAGCTGAAATATTCACGGAGTTACCTTCACACACAAAGTTATGGTATGTTGATGAATATTTTGATTTTATGTTACTTAACCAAATTTGGTAGCTCTAAGGCTTTTCTAATGTTTCCTTACTGGGATCTAGGAAGTTTACTTAGTTTTCTTATTTTGTGCTTTTCTTTCTTTCTTTCTTTCTTTCTTTCTTTCTTTCTTTCTTTCTTTCTTTCTTTCTCTTTCGCTTTCTCTTTCTTTCTTTCTTTCTTTGCTAGACTTTTGTATCTGAGTCATACGAGTTTCCCCAGATGGGATTTCTTCCCTCTGCTTCACATCAATTTACATAGAAATTTACAGAGTTGTTTTTCAAAGTCAGTTAAGATTCTGCCACTATTCCGTCTGATCCAGCACATTTTGGGGGTCGTATGGGATAACTTTTTAAGATATTTGCAAATACATTTCTCTGTTTGGGTTTTCCACCCCTGAGAGGACTGTAATCTGTGTAGTTTATACTTTTGTAGACATCAACCTTCCAAAAGGTGTATATGAGTATTTACTATGCTATATGCAAGTGCATATACATTCTCATAATTTATCCTCATACATTTATTATTCTTCCTATATATTGTTCTATCTCCTTTCTCATTCTTAATGGTATATATTTCTTTGTTCTTTCTCTTTTGTATTTGGTTTGGTAGTTTTTTTTCTCTTTAATCAATATTCCTAGAGAACTATTCTGGGACAACCACGTGGGCCAATAGATACAGATGTGCCTCCCTGTTTCTAATGCCTATGCACTGTTCCCCAATACAACTGAATCGAGCTTGATGTAAGCAGTCCCGTAATTACTGACACACAGGCTGTTTCCAGAATGTTTGCAGAAGATGCTGGTACAACCAGTGACATTGTACCTGTCATCTTGCAGGAGCTTTTATTTTTATAGGTGACATTCCCTGAGGCAGGTCTGCGGAGACAAACGTCCATGTGTGTGTTCTAACGTTCAGTGGGCACTGCCAAGATATTTTGCAAAGATATTGTAGAAATTTAGGCTCATTTGGCAATGTATGAGAGTGCTCATGCATTCAGAAATTTTCCGGCACTGGGTACTACAGCTTTTTTTATATTTTGCCAATTTGGGGGGGTTGTGGAAACGCTATTACATTTTTGCTTTATTTGTGTTTCCTTGACTATGAGGTTCAGATCTTTTACTAACCTTATTGGCCATTTGTATCTCCTCTTCGGTTACTTGCCTGTTACTAGCCTTTCCACATTTTCTACCAACTCGTTTGTTTTCTCCTTTTGTGTTTTTTTTTAACTTTTTAAAAATTTTAAAAAATTTGCTTCTGAGAGAGAGACAGCATGAGCAGGGGAGGGTCAGAGAGAGAGGGAGATATAGAATCTGAAACAGGCTCCAGGCTCTGAGCTGGCTGTCAGCACAGAGCCTCACCCAGGGCTCGAACCCACAAACCATGAGATCATGACCTAAGCCAAAGTTGGACGTTTAACCGACTGAGTCACCCAGGTGCCCATGTTTTCTCCTTTTGGGTTTACAGATGCTCTTTCCATCTTGGGGATATTAATCCTTTGCCTGTCATTTGAGTTGCCCACATGTTTTACTGGGTCTGTTAGTTGGATTAGAGATGTGTGGTCGAGTTCTAATGTCCACAAGCAGATATTTCTCCTGTGAGTGAAAAAGACTCAGAGAAACTAGACCCACAAGTGTGAGTTAAAACACAGTAACCTTCAATGCCATATTGCTTCTTCCTATCCCAGGCGGGCAGAAAGGCAAAGATCCCTAACTCAACAGTTGTAAGGGGCTCCAACCTCTCACCATGTTGACAGAGGAGAGGGTCTCGGACCTCTTTCTGGATCTGCCTATCTCAAGCAATGGATTTTCCCCCCTCATAGTTTCTTTCAGCAATTTACAGCCAATACAAAGATTATAAGCAAGAACTTGGTGTGTATGAAGTTGTCAGTTCTTTTTGTTTATTAAGTTTTTAAAAAATTATTTTGAGAGAGAGAGAGAGCATGAACAGGGAGGGACAGAGAGGGGGAGAGAGGGAGGGAGAGAGCACAGAGCCTGATGTAGGGCTTGAACACATGAACTGTGAGATCATGACCTGAGGCAGAATCAAGAGTCAGACACTTAAACAACGAGTCACCCAGCCCCTTAGGTTGCCTGTTCTTGAGAATGGGTCACCTTTATGGGGTTTCCTAATTGCAAGTGGCTTGTAATTCTTTGATGCTAGCAGGCTTTCAGAGGCTGAGAATGCCCAGACACAGATAACCCTCTGTTTCCACCAAATGACTCTGGTAAAGGCCAATCCCTGTCTTGAATTTTAAACATGTTATGACTATGTAATTTAAGCTCTTGCTAAGCAAGATGTACAAGGTCGTTCTATACTTAAGGACTATAGGCTTCAACTAATTTCAAGCAAATCAGTGACCAAAGAGAAAGACACACTGCAATATGGGATATGCAGGTTGGATCGAGCTCCCCAAAGGAATTTTCCATTATACTTGCCTTCATTTGCCTGTGGCCTTTATGGATAGTGGGTTTTCTTCTTTTTTTTTCCCCTCTTTTTTCTTTTTTTGTTAAACAAAACATTAAAAATGTTATGTAGCCAAAGTATCTTTAAGGATTCTGGATTTCTATAGCTATCCTTGGAAAGCTCTCTAGAGCTATATTCTCCTGACTTTTCTGCTAGGGACTTTTATTTTTACACCTAAGTATTTAATCTGTGTGCAATAAATTATGGCGTATGGAATGAGTCTGGCTTTGTTTTTGTCTAGATGGAGAGCATCTCATGTTAGCATCACTTATCAAATAGAATGTCTGAAGAACTGAAAATACAAAAAGATTTATTAAAAAGGCAGTTATAATGGGAGATTTTTTAAAACTGGCAAATCAAATAGCAAGATAGAAGCAGGTATACATCGTACTTGACCAACACAATCTATACAGTAATATACGATCAAAACATATACATTCTTTGGTATACACACGTGCACATATACACTGATATACAGAGATTGTGACATTTTTTGAGGAGAAAACGTGATACTTCTTTTCACATCTGTGGAATACTTATAAAAGCTCAATGAGGTACTTGACCAAAAGAAAAGTTTAATAATTTACCAAGAGTAGAAAGAGTAGACCACATTCTTTCATTATAATCAAATAAACTAGGAATCAACAATGAAAAGTGGGTCCGAAAGATTTTTTTTAATAAATCGAGGAATAATATCAGAAACAACCCCTTAACCAAATGAGAAATCATAACTAAAAACAAACAACAATCCTAAAGTGTAATAACAGAATATTTCATTACAGAAAACAGACTAAAGTTTACAGAGACTTACATAGCTCTATACGACATGATCTTTAATTTCGGGGAGACAAAGGCCCAAATCAAATGAACAAAGTATATAACTTCAGAAGTCAGGAAAAGAGAAACAAAGTAAACCCAATGAAAGCAAGAGGTGGGTTTTAATAAAGATAAAAGCTTATACTGGTTGACTCGAAAACAAAGGAAGAGATGAAACAAAAGGAAAAGTTGGTCTGAAAAGACTAATGGGATAGATATTTCCCTGCTGATTCTGATTAAATAAAAAGAGAGAAAGCAACATTACACCATGATAGTAACAAGAACGGAGATACAAATATGGAAGAGATTAAAGGAAATACTAGAGATTATTATGTACAACAATATGGCAATACATTTTAAAATCTAGAAAACACAGAACATCTCTTATTGAAATATACACTTTTGAAGTGGACCCAAGAGAAGTTATAAAACTAGAATAAACACAGAAGAGACAAGAAAGGTAATTACAGTGCCACTATCGAAGAAAAGAAACTAGGCTCAGATGTTCTTGCAGCTGAGATCGATAGAACAGAACATATGATGCCTATATTTATTGGAATGCTTCCCGGCTGTAGAAAAGATAGAAACCCCCTCATTTATGTGTGTGTGTAATGGTTAATGTTTATGTGCATATATAATATTTTATATAACGAAGACCAAGAGTCGATGCGGATGCTTGCTCTATTTCACAGTTGCCTGTTCTTTTCTTTTGTGGAGTAATATCTTAAATGTCTTTGAGAACATAAAGTTCTTTGAAAAGTTTTCTTCTGCTGACTGCCTGAGTCTGACTGGAATGACGGAATTTGCTTTGATTCTTTAATTTGCTTTGCTTCCTTGTCTTGCACCCTTGCTGACTTCTTTCCACTCTTAGAATACACATTTTATCCTGCTTTGGGGTCTTTCTGGGAACTCTTTGTGGTCTAGATTAATTTTTTTTAATGTTTTATGTATTTGTCTGAGAGAGAGAGAGAGACAGTGTGAGCAGGGGAGGGTCAGAGAGAGAGAGGAAGATACAGAATCTGAAGCAGGCTCCAGGCTCTGAGCTGTCAGCACAGAGCCCAACGTGGGGCTCGAACCCATGAACCATGAGATCATGACCTGAGCCAAAGTCGGATGCTTAACAGACTGAGCCACTCAAGAGTCCCTCTCTTTATGGTCTAGAACATTCTTCCTATAGCTTGCTTGGTGACAACTTGTTCTCAACATACAGGTCTCCCTCTTGCATTGAATTCCATTTGTCTCCTTCCTTAGACTTCATAACCGAGACTCATTCTCTGGTCTTCCTTGATCTCTTACCCACCGTGGGGGGCATGTTTCTAAGAAAGACTCTCAGTGACCCTCACCTTTGTATGATCGGCTTCTCTTTGGACAGCGGATGAGGCTGGGGACCTGAAGAGATACCATTTCTGTGACTGCATCGTGTCATACAGCAGAAGGGAGATCATCCAAGCTGGCCTGCTCTGATCACATGTGCCCTTTAAAAGCCAAGAGCGTTCTCTGGCTGGTGGCAGAAGGGGAGCCAGAGAAAGTCAAAGCACGAGCAGGGCTGGATGTGTCATCGCTGCCTTAAAGATGGAGGGGGGCTTTTGAGAAGAAACGGGAGAGGTCAGACAACCAACAGGGGACTGGGGACCTCAGTCCTACTACCCGATGGGACTAAATTCTGCCAGTGGTTGGGAGGAACTTGGAAGTAAATTCTCTCTCCAGATAGGAGTGAAGATAGCCCTTGAATTTTTCCTTAATCAGGGATCCCAGCCTATTCTATCCAGACCTCGGATCCAGGTCTGTAGACGTGTATGCTCCAAATGCGCATTTCGACCTCTACATTTGTGGTGATTTATTGCACAGTGGCAGAAAGCCCATATACCATGAGGAATGTAGCTTCGTGAGGCCAGGGACCTTGTCTGTCTCAGTCACCGTTGTATCACTAGCTCCAAGGACAGCTAGCAGACATCAGGCACCCAAAACATGTTGAGGGGCACCTGGGTGATTCAGTTGGTTAAGCATCTGACTTCAACTCGGTCATGATCTTGAGGTTCACGGGTTTGAGCCTCACAGTAGGCTTTCTGCTCTCAGTGCAGAGCCTGGATCCTGCTTCGTATCCTCTGTCCCCCTTTCTCTCTGCCCCTCCCCTGCTCACACAGTCTCTCTCTCTCAAAAATAAATACACATTAAAAAAAAACATGTTGATAGATTTGTACTCTAAGTGATTGACAAATGCACAGCAAATATGAGCTGGAAAGTCAAATAACGAAAAGGGGGAGGGGTCTTTCCATCCATTGACCACTTTCTGGGTTATGACAGCTTGCTCATTACATGACTGCATTAACCTTTTGGCAACGCCATCCATTCTCCAGCCTTAATGGCCATCATTATTAAGGATCATTTTTCTTATGGATGTATCTGTTGTAATAGAAAGGCAGGCTATGCAAAGTCTTTGCTTCACTTCACTCTTCTATTTCTTAGCTGGGTTACCTTGGTCAAGTTGTGTGAGTCCTCTGAGTCACCATTTTCCGTCTAAAAATTGGAGATTAGGAGGGACCATAAGATGAATGTCATTTATAGTTTTAAAAATGCACTATAATTCTCATTGTTTCTTCTCAAATACTCGTTATTCTTTAGACTATCATCTCATGAGTTCCATATAGAAATCATGTGGAAATTAAATATGCCATTTTACCACAAGAGGGTGTATTTGACCTTTGTAAGCAATGGAGTATAATTATTTAAACCCTCCCTTCATAGACGTGGACTTTTCAGAGGGTTTAATATGTATGAGATCAATTCCAAATGTCATCATCAAATTATTTAGGAACGCTATTCGTGTGTGTGTGTGTGTGTATGTGTGTGTGTGTGTGTGTGTTCAGGAAGTCTATATATCTCTCCCATGTGTTTTCTGATGACTATGGAATGGGAACCATATTTTGACAACATTTCCTCCATCAAACAGTAAAGCTTTCGCATTAAAGCAAGAGATTGTCCCACGAAGAAGACAGGATTCTCATTTGGAATCCATTAAAAAAAAAAAAAAAGAATCCCAGCCCCAAAGTACTGCTGTGAAATATATCTTGCCTTTTGGAGCAAGTTGAATGGGTCATGATGGAAAGTCCAAGACCCAGAGCATGAAGTCCAAGGGCACCTTCTTTCCTAAATGTCCCTATTTGATAATTCAGATTTTTTTGGTTTCTGTTCCTCAAATAAACCTCCTTCTACTGTCCTTTTCTCCACACCAAGGAAATTCCAATTTAGACTCTCCATTCCCAGCTCATGCCACCAGGTGGTAATGATACTGCACCTTGGGCTGGCATCATCTTTCTCTGCATTTCCCCAAAGCTACTAGTATGGAAGAGAGAGAGCATAGGCTTGAGGTGGGTTAGATTTTGAATTTGAATCTTGGCCACCAACCAGCTGGTTATGCAGGGACAAGCTAGTTGAAGCTTCTTAGTTTTTTATTTCTCATCGAATATTGGAGACTACAGTCATTGAGCCACAGTTTGCCATGAGGTTTCATGAAATATTATTGCAGCAGTGTACTTTTTAAGAAATACAGATGTTTTTTGTTTCCCTCCTGTTTTCCCCTCCTGCACATCCATTCCACTAAAGAAACCAATTCCTTAAAGCTTCTTTGCTTTGGAGAAGGATTTCAACTATAACCGAGGTTGCCTGAAAGCCACTTTCCTTTCCAGCTACTGTTTGCTAAATCCTGAGCTCCTTGGTGAAATTCCACCTAAGGAATCCTCTTTGAGGAATACCAGGAGAGAGGGAGAGTGGAAGGGAGGGAGAGAATCAGTATGTTGTTACAATAAAAGGAGAAGACAGAAGCCAAGGTAGGGAAGAGCGTAAAATCACAGACCTCCTTCTAAAGGGTCAAACAGCTGGGAGTAAGGAGAGGTCTTTTTAGGACACTTGCGGGGGGGTGGGGGGGTGCTAGACCCTAGGTCTCAGGCTTCCAGCCCAAGCACTGATTCCTGAACTTCATCCAGCGGTGAGTAGCATGGAAGGTGAAAGCTTCCAAATTCCAACAAATCAGTGTAGACTTAGACAATGAGGCTTTCAGGAGGATTATGATGAACCGGGGACTCGAAGCCCTTTCTCTCAATGCAATATTGCACAAACCTTGCCCGGTCTGTTGCCATTCTTGGAAGAGGAATTCTGAAATGACTGAATCTTCTACCCGTCTAGCGGGAGCATTCGGATTTTATTGAACTTGAGCAAAATAGAGAAAGGAGTATCTCCTGCATGTCAGCGTTTGAATATGGAGAGTTACTCCTGCTGTATTGTTTTTAATTAAAAATTTTTTAATGTTTATTTATTTTTGAGAGAGAGAGAGAGAAAGCAGACAGACAGAGCATGAGTGGGGGAGGGGAGGAGAGAGGGAGACACAGAATCCGAAACAGGCTCCAGGCTCTGAGCTGTCAGCACAGAGCCCAACACAGTCTCGAACTCACGAGGCGTGAGTTCATGACCTGAGCCAAAGTCGGATGCTCAAGTGACTGAGCCACCCAGGCACCTTACTCCTGCTATATTTTTAAAAACAGACAGGATCTAACACTTAGAATGTCATTATGGTAAGACTGTAGTTTCTTGATAACTGCCATAGAATTGTTGGGCAAATTGCATCACCTGATGTCATGTCAAAAGTATCACTTACTTCTTATTGCCCCATGACATGGGGGTCAATCAGAAATGATGAGAAACAGGGAGCTCAAAAGTGAGGATAGGTTAGCCAGAAATCGAAGTCATGCTCTCAGTTGAGTCGGGCGAATTCCCAGATCAGAGTCAGGAACACAGGAAAGGATGTGGGTTTCTAGGCTGAGATCAAGTCCCAAAAGGATGAGGAAGGTTTTTGCCATAATCGAGTCTTTCCAGCTGGAACAGGGGACTGAAGGGGATTTTAATGGAGAGGACCTCTGAGTGTTTAACCCATAACACTCCTGACACCGAATGTGTGTGGGATTTTTCCAGTTCCATCTGGACACTAGCTGCCTAGTTAGTGCCAAACTGCATAGGTGTGAAGGCTCACACCTCACTTCTGAAGCCAGTTGCAAGTCCCGGGTCGCCACATGTACTTTGGACCAACAGACTATAAATCCGGGATTCCCACAACCCCTTCCTCGGGTTTCATAACCTGGAAATTGGCTCACAGAACTCAGGAAAATGCTTTACTTACTGCTACTGTTTGATTATAAAGGATACAACTCAAGAACAGCCAGGTGGAAGGGGTGCATAGGACCAGCCATGGGGGGAGGGGCAGAGAGCTTCCACACCCTCTCCAGATGTACCACCCTCCCAGCACCTCTCTGTCTACACCAACTCAGAATCGCTCTGAATCACACTGCTTAGGGGTTTTTGTGGAGGTTTAATTACATAGGTGTGGTTGCTTAAATCATTGGCCTTTGGTGATTAACTCAATCTCCAGCCGTTCTCCCCTCCCCAGAGGTTAAAGGTGGGGACTAAAAGTTCCAAACCTCAAATCACACCTTGATCGGTCTGGTGTTCAGCCCCCCTCCTGAAGCTATCTGGGGGTCCTCAGCCTCCAGTCATATCATTAGCACACAAAGACACTCTTATAACTCCAGAGAGCCCAAGAGTTTTAGGAGCTGTGTGCCAGGAACCAGAACTGGGGACAAAGACCAAATATTTATCTTTCATTATCCCAGGTGGTGACTCGCATAGGAGCCTGAGAAGGCAAGGGGACCCTGGCTGTCCAGGCTGGCAGCCCTGAAGGTGGATTTTAGAGACAGAAAAGAGGGCCAGGTGTGTTAACGAGAGGAAATAGGCTTAAGAACATTGGCCACTGTGTGGGCATCTGTGTCTCAGGGACTAGAAGAGTCAGGACTGGTGCAAGGCAGGCAGAGTGAGGAAGCGTTGGGAATGCTCTGAAGTGGAGATACCAGAGGGAGGTTGAGAAAGCCCAAGGGAGATGGGGCATTGTGTCCCATCGGAGGAGGGAGGTGACGTCACTGGAGAGAGCATGGTCCTCCGCAGCAACAGAGTGGCTTCTGAGGCTCCATTCACCGACTCTCCACCGGATCAGGGGGCATGTGTCACTCGTTTTCGTTGACTGACCAATGTGGCTGTTCTCACTGCTGTCTCTGCGTCTCTGAGCCTCAATCCCTATCGGGCCTGGTGGAGTTCAGGTGGGACCCTACGCTCCCCTCTGCAACTCCCAGCCTAAGAGGCTTGCCTGGAGAGGAAGTCTGATCCCCAGTGCCTGACCGCCCCAGCTCTCCAGTACTGACTTGTCCCTCACCACTTGCTCCCAAGCAAAAGCTAGTGCAAACAGCTAGGTGTGAAGACAGAGTCTCCGCATAAACCAGCGGCCAAGAGCCACTTGTGTGAGGACAATCCACAAAGGCAAAGCTTTCTTCCAAAGGCTGTTGCTAAAGAGAAGCACTCTCATTCTCACGTCTCGCGAAGACTGGAAATCAGGGGTCTCAACTCTAGGTAGAAAGAGTGTTCTCTTTCCCGCAGGGGATCATGGGCAGAATGGGAAGTTGTGGCATTGCTGCTAGATCTGGTAATCCACAGGTCCCCCAAGTTAGGGCACAGTCATGATGGGCCACTTCCACTAGAAAGTACAGACCTTTTTTGGGGGGGGGGCGTCTGGGTGGCTTAGTCGGTTAAGCGTCCGACTTTCGCTTAGGTCATGATCTCACGGTTCGTGGGTTCGAGCCCGCGTCGGGCTCTGTGCTGACTGCCAGCTCAGAGCCTGGAGCCTGTTTCAGTCTGTGACTCCCTCTCTCTCTGACCCTCCCCTGCTCACGCTGTCTCTCTCTCTCCTAGAAATAAATAAAACATTAAAAAAAAAAAAAGAAAGAAAGTACAGACCTTTTTTTCTTTTTCTTTTTTTTTTTTACAAGTTCTTGTGGGAAAAGTCTTACTTTAGAAACTAACTGTTCCTTTTTTTAAGTTTACTTATTTAGAGGGAGAGAGAGAGAGATTGAGAGGAGGAGGAGGGGAGAGGCAGAGAGAGAATCCTACGCAGGCACCGAACTGTCAGTGCAGAACCTGACTCGGGACCCCTTCTCATGAACTGCAAGATCAGGAGTTGAGCCAAAACCAAGAGTTAGACCCTTAATCAACTGAGCCACCCAGACACCCCAAAACTAGCTGTTCTTCTAAGATAGTTTGCAGTGATGCTGGGAGTACCATTATGCCCCCTTAGGTGGCTCTTTTCTAGGGCTGTTAGATTCTGTTTTACCACTTTTGACAAGTGCCTACTTTTCCTTATTTATAGGATGGATAAGATTTAAGAATTCCTTTTCTTTCTAATGGTGTATTAGAAACAAATTCCATTTTGCATTATTATTCATATTAACTGATTTATTATTTATTTATTGTTTAAAACTTTTTTAAATGTTTATTTTTGAGAAAGAGACAGAGAGAGACAGAGCATGAGCGGAGGAGGGGCAGAGAGAGAGAGGGAAACACAGAATCCAAAACAGGCTCCAGGCTCTGAGCTGTCAGCACATACCCCAACATGGGGCTCGAACTCACGAACTGTTGAGATCATGACCTGAGCCGAAGTCAGGCCCTTAACCAACTGAGCCACCAAGGTGCCCCTTAACTAATTTAAAGAAAGATTTAAATATGCAGGTGCTGAGGATTTGGGGATTAATGGTTTGCTGCCGATCTCAATAGTCTGTTGAATATTTTGTTTCAATATGTTAAAAAAAATTTTAATTAACATTTATGTATTTTTGAGAGAGAGACAGAGCAAGTGCTGGGAGGGGCAGAGAAAGAGGGAGACATAGAATCCAAAGAAGGCTTCAGGCTCTGAGCTGACAGCACAGAACCCGACATGGGTCTGGAACCCACAAACCGTGAGATCATGACCTGAGCTGAAGTTGGACGTTCAACCGACTGAGCCACCCAGGTACCCCTCACACCATGTTTAAATATAAACTAACTGTGGGTATTAATATTGCCATCTTCCTCTCCTACCTCACTTTCTTTTTCTTGGCTTTGGGTCAGTCATTTTAGTGATGCCTTACCTATTGCCCAGTAGCCTGGGTTCTACCCAAACCCCATCAATGTCTCCCCAACCCCCCTTCTAGAAATCTCTTCTTGGGTCTTAGGCATTGTTGAAAAGAATCAGACCACCTCTGTGTCCACATATGTGCTAATCTAGAACATTTCATATCCGTTCAGTTCAATTTGATAAGCGCTATAGAAGACTACTCTGTGCAAGGCATCATTATAGGCTTCTGGGAGGTATTTTGTTCATGCAGAAGAAAAAGCATTGTCATAAAAACAAAAGAGGGCTTTCCAAAGAAGTGAAACTCCAGTAACTCAGAAGAAGACAAATTTACGTCTGTGCTCTGTGTTTTACCTCCGACCTTTGGTGCTGCCTTGACCTTGCTTTCATTTTGCTTTGTTACTATATAGTTCAACTATAAATCCTTGAGAATGGTAATTTCGGCTCCCAGCCGCCTCTTAGCAGCACAATTCCTCAACACCTCTGGCAAGCCTCTCATGGAGGGTGAACTCTAATCATGGGTTCCTTATCCATTACTCAGTTATTTATTGGACTTAGTTTGCATCCTGCAGAGAAAATTATAGTATATGAGCAACATATTAAATATATAAACCATAAAATGTGAATGTGACATTTTACCTTTTTTCCTTTTAGTAGTCATAGCCCAGGAAGGGGTGGCGGAGGGACATCTTGCTTTCTCCTGGCTTTGAGGTTGAAAACAGCGGGGTGTGCTGTGAACATCTTAAATATGGGTAACATACAAACCCAGGATGGGTTAATTATTGGGGTGGAGGGTTTGAGGAAAGAAGAATAAAGGTGTACAGACCAAATCTGCTTAACTATTTGCATATTCTAGTTTCTGGTTGCCTACCTTGGATATTTATGCATGTATTGAGAGACTGGAAAAATATTTTTCTTTCTGGCTCTGGAATTTATACCTTGTTAGGAAAATGTATACAGACCTCGCCCCCCTGGGGGAGTGAAATCCCAACAGTGATTTTGTTATTTATGGCTGGAGAGATAAATGAGATAGGTTATAAAATGTTCAGGGATCTGGGAGAGGAAGCTTGCTATCAACTCTTCGGAATTTCTCTGTTGACTTGAGCAAGCTGGCTTTGGCGATGAGAGCTTAGAAATTTACAACATTACCATGAACTCGATGCTCCGTGACTTTCTTTTGCCGTGGAAGTGGCTTAACATGGCGTCCAACTAGCAGGTCTCCATGGATCTCTTTCAGCTTCCCACTAAGCTATTTCTGAAAACAGAGGGAGATTAAAACTAAGCCCGATGTACAACCTAAAGCCCGAACGTGGAGCAGGGTAGATGGGACCGGAGGGAGAAAAGCCAGGGTTTTCCCTCCTGGCTAACTCTGACTCTGCCTCATCATGAGTAATATCCCCACTGAAACAAAGGTGGGGAGACATTTCATATCTCACTCCATACTTGGAGCCTGGGGAGGCATCTATTTACTATACAGGTTTAGCTTTTGCAATTCTTAAAGACATAATTTCCAGGGAAAAAAAAAAGGAAATTATCAGCAGAGAAAAAAAGGAAAATAGAAAGTAGGTGAGAGGGTCTGGCTGTGGTGGGTGAAATGAGGAGGGTCCCTGGAAGGTGTATGCTGGATTGTGGGATCTAAGCACTTGGTTCCTCGAAGTATCAGAGTATCAGGCAGGAGGGATAAGCGATGATTCCTCCTCAGTCACCAGGACTGTGTTAGCCACCTGCACTGCTGGGTAGGTTGGGCAGGAGCTTCATGCATAAGCCACTCTCCAGCTGAGGATGGGAGAAGTTCAACAGACTACGGTAGTCAGTGAATGGGACAAAAACCCATGAAAAATTCTCCTCCCCTATAGACCTAGAGTCTTGGGGGAAAAACACCTATATTCTCATTCAAATATACTTTTAAAGAAAATAAGAATTCCATGTAGGGCGCTATAAAAAAAAAAGCCATACTGTTGTAATCAACCAAGGGTCACGGCTTTAAATCCCATCTAGATGTTGATGACCCCCAATTTGGTATGTCCAATCCAAGTTTTTCTCCCAAATTCCATGCTTCTGTATCCAACAGCCCATTCAGCATCTCCATGTAAATACCTAATAGACGTGCTGGGCTCATCATGTCTAAAACTGAACTCCTCATGTCCCCATTTCAGAAAACCTTACAGTCTTCCTCACCGCTGTTGATGAGAGATCCATTGTTTGGGTTGTTCAGGTTCCAAATCTCAGAGCCACACTCGTCTCCTCTCTCACATGTGCCGTCAAATCCTTTGGGAAATGCAGTTGCCTCTGTCCTCAAAGCAGATCCAGAAACTCTACTGCCCACCCTGGGGCCGGCATCTTCATCTCCTGTCCTGATTATTACAGGATTTTGTCCAGTGCCTCCTGTCCATTTTAATCATGCTGGCCAGAATGATCATTTACAAACTGAAGTTTGGGGGTTAGGAGAACCTGAGCTGCTTAATGGGTTGGGCCACAACTTCGGCTCAGGTCATGTTCTTCCCGTGCACAAGTTTGAGCCCAATGTCAGAGTCCGTGCTGGCAGCTCAGAGCCTGGAGCCTCCTTCAGATTCTGTGTCTCCCTCTCTCTCTGTCCCTCCTCCGCTCACGCTCCTCTGTCTCTGTCAAAAAACGAAATAAACATTAAACAAAATTTTTTTAAATAAATAAATAAAAACTGAAGTTGGGGTACCTGGGTGGCTCAGTCGGTTAAGCATCCAACTCTTGGTGTCAGCTCAGGTTACGATCTCATGGTTCATGGGTTTGAGTCCCAGGTCAGGCTCTATGTTGCCAGTGCAGAGCCTTCTTGGGATTCTCTTTCCCTCTCTCTCTCCCCTCCCTTGCTCGTGCTCTCTCTCACTCTCAAAATAAAATAAACTTGAAAAAAATAAAATATTTAAAAACTTAAAAATAAAACCCAAACAGAAATTTTAACAGTCTGTTTTTCAGCTCAAAACCCTTTGATGACCTTTCTGGGTATTCACAGAAAAAGCCCAAATCTTCCCCAAGACCTAAGAGGCCCTTACACGATCGGGACCCTTCCCTTCTCCTGCATTTTGTCTTGGACCTTCTTTTGTACTTTTTCCTTTCTTCTTACAGGTTCAGAAGTTTCTTTCTTTTCATATGAAGGTAACATCAAGACATTCTCTGCAAGAGAAACTGTCAATAATATTTGCCCATGTATCTTTTTTTTATTAAAAATATTTCTTAGGGGCACCTGGGTGGCTCAGTCAGTTAAGCATCCGACTTTGGCTCAGGTCATGATCTCACGGTTCGTTGGTTCAAGCCTGCGTCGGGTTCTGTGCTGACAGCTCAGAGCCTGGGACCTGCTTTGGATTCTATTTCTCCCTCTCTCTCTGCCCCTCCCTGCCTCAAGCTCTGTTTCTCTGTCTCAAAAATAAATAAACATTAAAAAAGTTTTTTAATGTTTATTTTTGAGAGACAAAGATAGAACAGAAGATACAGAATTCAAAGCAAGGTCCAGGCTCTGAGCTGTCAGCACAGAGCCCGACAAGGGGTTTGAACTCATGAACTGTCAGATTGTGACCTGAGGTGAAGACAGATGCTCAACTGACTGAGCCACTCAGGTGCCATTGCCCATGTATCTTCCTTAATAAAGGTTATGTAGTATGTACTCCAGCCATCTCTGAGGAGATACAAAAGAAGCCTTGAGAATGTATAATATCTTGACAGAAAAGTAAGAGTGGAGGTGATAAGCATATACACCACATAAACATGAATTCGAGTTTGAATAAGTTGTTTAATCTGGCTTCCAAACTAAATAAGAATGTCACAAATTATTCTGAAGGGAGAAGTATTTAATATAAAAAGAGTACTTAATTATAATGATACAGGCCTGAAATTCGAGACTATACTGACTAAATACTGCAAGGAGAAAGAGGGAGTAGGCAACAGGTAGGTGTGAAATTGTTTTAAAAGTGTTAAATTTGGTAATAAAAAAGTGTTTCTCTGAAATAGGAAAGGCTCAAAAATACCGCTCCGTTCTTGGCTTTGTAGTTAAAGAAGAAGAGATTAAACATCATTTTGCCAAGTATAAAGCTGACTACGATTAAGGTGAAAAACAGTATATGATGAAAATATGTAGCCAAAGACAGAAGGCAAAGAAAACAAAACCAATGGGGTTTATGACCAGAAATCACATAATAGTAGCAATGGTAATGAGTCATAATAACAGCTACCATATACTGTAGTTTACTATGTGTCAGGACCCAGGCTTAGATATTTGCAAGCATTATCTCTCAACTTTATATGAGAAGTATTATTATTACTATTTTGTTAATGAGGAATTTGAGGTTTGTTTATTTTTTTTTTCTTTCATAGTTTATTGTCAAGTTGGATTCCATATAACACCCAGTGTTCATCCCCACAGGTGCACTCCTCCATGCCCATCACCCCCCTTCCCCTCTCGCCCACCCCCACCAGCCCTCAGTTTGTTCTCAGCATTCAAGAGTCTCTCATGGTTTGCCTCCCTCCCTCGCCCCAACTATTTTTCCCCTTCTCCTCCCACATGGTCCTCCATTAAGTTCCTCCTAATCCTCCTATAAGTGGAAGCATATGGTATCTGTCCTTCTCTGCCTGACTTATTTCGTTCAGCATAACACCCTCGAGTTCCATCCATGTTGCTACAAATGGCCAGATTTCATTCTTTCTCATTGCCATGTAGTATTCCATAGTATAGATAAACCACATCTTCTTGATCCATTCATCAGTTGATGGACACTTAGGCTCTTTCCATGTTTTAGCTATTGTGGAGAGTGCTGCTGTGAACATTGGGCCCCTATGCATCAGCACTCCTGTATCCCTTGGGTAAATCCCTGGCAGTGCTATTGCTGGGTCCTAGGGGAGTTCTATTGTTAATTTTTTGAGGAGCCTCCACACTGTTTTCCAGAGGAGCTGCACCCATTTACATTCCCACCAGTAGTGTAGGAGGGTGCCCGTTTCTCCACATCCTTGCCAGCGTCTATAGTCCCCTGCTTTGTTCATTAGGAATTTGAGGTTTAAAGAGATGCTTGTATAGCTAAGAATTTAATACACAGTAAAGATGACCATTGAAAACATTAAGCAAAGTATGAATCGTTGAATAAAAGTTCATGGGAAAATTCATTAATCATTTATGAACAAACTTCACAACAGAAAACAAAATAAACCCTCAGTGGATGTGGCTTAAACAAAATGCACACACGCACAGACTAAAAGGAGATTTGAGTGACACCATCGGTCAGGTTGCTTCTTCTTGCAAGTCACAAGTCAGGATGGCTTAAGACAAGAAGGTGTCACTTAAGACAGAAGGTGTTGTGACTCAGGTCACGTCGCAAGAATTCTGCAGGAAAGGGCTTGCAGGTTGATTCTGGGGACCCAACAACATCACACCATCGGCTTTTTCCATCCTTCGGCGCTATGGTTCCCACCTGGTTGATTTTTCGTCTTCAGCCATATCCTATCATGGAAGCAATATGGCTGCTACACCTCCAAGCATCACGTGTATGTAGAACTGATTCCAAAAACAAGAAGGAGCGAAGCAGCATGGATGGCAGGAGGGAACGCCTTGGCATAGGTTTCCCTCTCTTTTTATAAGAAACTCTTTCCCAAAAGCCCCCGCGATACTCTGTATCTTCCCAAGGGCAGCTGGGAACGTGAGGAGTTAACTCCAGGGTCGCAGTGACAGAGATCTGACTCTTTTGCTACCAAAGTGGTGAATTTTAAAATTTCTCTATTCCATTTTTTAAAATATTCCATTTTTTAAAATGGAAGACATACCTCTCATGTGTATAGTAAGAAACTTAAAAATAGACCTGATGCCAAAAATATTAAACCCTTTACCCTTGTAAAGAAAAGTATGAAAAAGGAAAACTTGTATCATAGAAAGAAACAAATTTGCCATTATGCACAGAGACCACGTGATGAATGGGTCAAGTGTATTTGAAACACGGGACAGCAGAGGAGGCTGACTGGTTTGCAATGCTCTTGAGATTTTAATCTTTTTGCATTTCTTTGCCTCATTGTCTTGTGAGTGAATTGCCCTTGGAGTGGAGCAGTCTCGGTCCTGTGTCACTTTGAACAGAGATGTAGCTGTTCCAGTGGGAAGTAAAAAGAAAGAAAGAACAAAAAAAGATATATTTTTTTTAACTTACAAATTGAGAAACAAAAGACAAGCCTGGAGGAAATCATAGTGTGACGTTTAAGCTTTAACAAGAGACTAGAAAAATACAGGAGAACCTCGGATTGCGAGTAACTTGTTCTGAGAGTTTCCTGAAAGATACAAACATTTCTAATAAATTTGAACTTGATAAACGAGCGAGGTCTTGCAATATGAGTAGCCCGTGATGCTGAGCGTCACGTGATCACAACTGAGCCAATGGTTCTTGGAATTTGCTTTGATATACGAATGCTTTGGATGACAAGCAGGTTTTGGCAACAAGTTATGCTCGCAAACCAAGGTTTTACTTTATTCTGGAAGGAGCCAGCCTGCTTGGGAACTCTAGAAGCTGGTCCTGGGTAGGAGAGAGCTGGATGAGGGATACAGTGGTGGTGGTTTAGAAGGCAGCACCCAGCACCTGAACTGGGGTGGAAACGGACAAGGGTGGAGGTGGTGAAACATTCCTCAAACAGCTGGAACATTAGAAACCTTTTCAGAGGTTTGTGACATATTCCCATCGATGTCATGAAAAAAGCCAATTTCCTTAACATGTTTACATAGCCATGTCAGATGATGTAGGTATTTCTCAACCATGTGAAACTCCTGTCCCCGCTTGACAGATGTATGATTTTGACCAACCACATTTCCCAGAGTCTGATAAATCCTTGCCTCTTAACATCGATCAGAGGCAGATGAATGCCTTCATGGTTCCACCAAAGAATAATATTTGGTTGAATTTCACTTTCCGCAGCTTGTGAGACAAAGTCAATATGCACTTTTAGCTATAAATCATTTTCAGATGATAAGTAATTTGAAAAGTAAATCCACTTCTGCTCAAAAGTGAATCAACCCAGGGGTGCCTGGGGGGCTGGGTTGGTTGAGCGTCTGACTTTGGCTCACGTCATGATCTCACGGTTCGTGGGGTCGAGTCCCATGTTGGGATCTGTGCTGACAGCTCAGAGCCTGGAGCCTGTTTTGGATTCTGTGCTTCCCTCTCTCTCTGCCCTTCCCCCACTCACACTCTGTCTCTCTTTCTCAAAAATAAACATTAAAAAATATTTTTTAAAAAAGTGAATCAACCTGAGTGTGCATGCATGAGCGTGCAAGCATGAGCACACTCATCCACTAGAGATAGAAGCTGAGACATTGTTACTTTAATATCATGTTACATATAATTGAGAATAGCTATCACATGTCATTTTACGAGGGACAAGACCAAGTGGCCAGTTGCTTATGACTTCAACTCTTAAAACTGACCCTTGGACAAAGAATGGTCTTAGTTTGAAAGGGAAAGTAAAATCCTGCTGTCTGGAAGGTCATTGGCTATCATTGACAAGGGTCTCCATGGTTCAAGTGGAACCCCACACCCAAACCCATCATGTTGGCTCTGTAGATGATGAAACCAAGGCCCAGAGACGGGAGCTGCCCAAGGCCACATAGCAAGTGCAGAGGAAGACCTCAAGACCCCAGCTCTTCTCAGTGGGAGACAGTCCGTAAGATAGCTTACCCAGGCTGTCAGATGGGGCAGGTGTAGTGGGAGAGACTTGTCCCCTTAAATTCTGGGCAAGGGGATTTTTCATAGGTGACTGGCTTCTGTGGACCCTTTACTCCTTTGTTTCTGCAGAGGCGAAGTGCCTTTACACGATTAATAAATCTGAGATCAATAGCAACAGTTATGACACCTGCAGAGAGCTGGCGTTCTTCATGGCTTAGTCTTATCCCAGCATCCGCCATTACCAGCATGCAGGGTGGGAAGCGTGAGGCTGGCCCAGTCCATCACTACATGAGCCAGTCTGCTTCATCGCAGGCTTTCCCGTGGAGGCCAGGCTTTCCCACGAAGAAATGTGCTCCAGTCTGGTCTCGACCAGTACGAACAGTGATATCATTTCATGAAAGTCCATCCATTTATTATTTTTAATCTCTTGCATTTGTTTAGCTTTTGTTTTTTGTCCTGTTTCCTTTCACTTTACACACACTGCCATCCCCACCTCCCCATACCCTTCCTGCCCAATTTATACTTTCTGGGAGTCAGTTCACACTTAGCTCTTTGGGGAATTCTGGCTGAGTCTAGGTTCTCAGATCCGGTGGTAAGAGGTAAGTCTGGTGTCTCTTGCTCTGGTCACCGCTCTTGAAGCATCCCTGACTCTGGGGACAGTCTGCCTGGTTGGGTCGTTGACAAATGTCTTAACCAGCTGTGGCCCCTGCTGGCTGCAGCCACATGCCCGCTCTGGTCCATTTCCTCCTTCTGTGGGTCTGGCTGGCTCCAGTGACAAAGGTGCTCCCGGGGGTGGGGGGGGAGGTGGAGAGGATGCCCGTCTCCCCAAGACTCACCACCACTACTCCTATGCTCCCCTCCACTGTCACAGGGCTTCATGGGAGAGTGGCATGCTGGTGTCCCAAGGGGACCCTCATGACTATTGTCACCCACCAGCCTGCTTCATGCTCCCGTGGGTCCCTGAGTTTGTTGGAAGGTCCTCATGAACAGAGGTGGCCACGCACTCTCTTGAACGCCCCGCTCATCTTAGAGAGGTGCGGAGATGGGCCCCAAGTCCCACAGCGCAGAGCCACAGATCAGAGCGTGCAGTGAGTCTTCTGGCTTTCTCTCCACGTTTTGTTCTGTGGTTCTGGCCCGCTCCCTGTCACCAAGACTAGCTGCTCTCACAGAGGGTAGGGACCTCCGTCAGAGCCCGGGGGAAGGGCCCCGGAGGCCTGATCATCCCCAACCTGCTGCTAACACAACGGGTGGCCTTGGTCAAGCTTTTCTTTAGAAGACCCCCCTCCTCCACTGGCCAAGTGACCTGCTTCCACTGCCCCCTTCCCATGACTGCTGACACCACTCTTCCCAGGTGGTCTCCTGCCCAGGGAGAGCTCAGTCAGCACCGAGATCTGAGTTACAGCCATCATGCTGTGGCTGCAGATGGAGAAACAGACCCCGAGAATTTACACCTCAAAGTCACAGAGCCAGTAAGTAACAGAAGACGCACCAGGCAGCGTTTGAAATCCGAGAAGCAAGACGGAGGAGGAGCCTTCCGTCTTGTAGATATTCCGGCCTTGGCCTTGGCCTCAGACCACGGTGTCTGTTGGGAAAGGGGGAACGCATGGGGTTCCCGGGACTTGGTGGCTCTCAAAACAAGTGACTCAGAAAGCCCCGCAAAGAGGGACACCTGGGGGGCTCAGTCGGTTGAGCGTCCGACTTCGGCTCGGGTCATGATCTCGTGGTTTGTGAGTTTGAGCCCCGCGTCGGGCTCTGTGCTGACAGCCTGTTTCAAAGTCTGTGTCTCCCTCTTTCTCTGCCCCTCCCCTGCTCACACTGTATCTATCTAAACAATACATAAACATTTTAAAAATTAAAAGAAAAAGAAAGTCACACAAATACACCGGTGTAATTCACCTACACGACTTGGTTGCTGTTTTGGGGAAGGAGATGCATTAGCGAGGAGAACATGCTGAACCCCCCAAGATTGCTCATAAAATGTGTCTTTTATTGTCTCTTAGTGCTGGACCAGGAAGCCCCAGATGGTTGCTGTGATGTGAAGTCTGATTGCACCCTCCCATGTCGCGAGAGAAGAAAGGAGAGACCAGCTGGGTGCCGGGAGTCAGACTCTCCACGGTGGCCCGGATTCCCCACCTCTCAGGTTCGGTGTGTTTAACCCACAAGGTCACAGTTTCATCCAGAGGATGTTGGGAGGGAGGTCCTTTCCAGTCCTGTAATTTCCAAGTGATGTTATTGCTTTATGCCAACTCAATGCAAGAGACTGGGGATTGCTCTTCAGAAATGAGACCTCCAGGTACCCGGGTGACTCAGTCGGTTGAGCATCAGGCGGCTGTTCAGGTCATGATCTCTTGGTTCGTGAGTTCGAGCCCCGTATCAGGCTGTCTGCTGTCAGTGCAGAGCCGTTTTCAGATTCTCTGTCTCCCTGTCCCCCCCTCCCCCAGTGAACTCACTGTTTAGCTCCCAGAAATAAACATTAAGGAAAGAAAGAAAGAAAGAAATGAGCTCTCAAATCCCTGTTTTTACTCATAGGAGAAGCTGAAATATTCATGCTAAGATGACCAAGTCCAATTTGGATTTAAACTGTGTCTCCTTATAAATGGCCTTGCAACACCGGGTCCCAGGGTACGACCATAATAGGGGCCATATTTACTTCTCAATGAGGTGATTCTTTAACAAGGCACAGGCATGAGCAAAGGAAGGCAGAGCCCAAATTTGGCTACATTTCTTTGGCAGAGTTAGGAGGTAAACAGTCTCCTAATTTATAGCAGCCCATTACTCAACACCTTGGATTCATTGTAGCAAAGTGCCCCTATGGAAACACAATGCCAGCCCCTTCCCTCCCCACCCCCACTCGCTTCCCACATCTGCTTATAATATTCACTTCTAAGCACATAAAACCCATTAATGTCTCTAGGAGTTGGCTTGTTTTTTAATCAAGATAAATATAGACAACTTCAAGACAATTAAAAAGGTACCGGGTAAAAATGACTTCAACATATAAAATTTATTAATAGCGGATCATAAGCCGATCTATATTACTATCATATTCTTCAATGACCCACTCTATAAATGCTTGCTTTAGTGTTTTTCTAATGTTGTTAATTTATCTATGGCTGTCACTCCGGGGCTGCTAACTTTGAACAAATGACTGGTATTAATCACAAAGGGCCATTAGATGCCAAGGGCTGGTGTTAAATCGGCTCTAGAGTGTCACGTGTAAGCATCTTCAAAGTAAATTTTAAAAACTGCTTCAGTCCCTGGGGTGTGTCACTACCACTGGGAATTGACCCCCTGGGTGTCAGAAACATGGCGGAATCTGCGCCAGGCTGGTGGTGTCAGCGTGGGTGTGGGCAAAGCTTTGGGAAGGGGAAGGATTAGGGAAAATGTCCTAGCCTGGTACTTGCTGACCCACTGGCTTTGAGATGACAGCGTGAAAGGTGAATTTTAGAGCAAGAAGTCTTCTGAAGAAGGGGAGAAATGCAGAGGTCAGGTCGCCTGTCTGAAGGGCACAGCAAACCCACAGAAAACAGCAGGTCATGGCCACAAGGCGGTGTGAGCTCAGTGGTCCAAGTAGGAACCTGAAACCTGCATTTTTATAAGCCAACTCTTGACGTTGAAAATGCCGGCTGGTTTCAATCCCAGACTGTGGACGTGAAAAAAAAAAAAAAAACCCAAAACTTGTAAGGGGACAATTAGCCTGACTTGTGACTTCTAACATCTCTTGCTTAGAGTTTAGGAGAAATCGCTTTTGACTCAGAGGAACAGTCCTTCAAACTTCTCTTTAGGGATGTGTTCAAGAGGTGGCTAAAGCCAGGGTGGGCTGTCGTAGGTAGAGACCTGGATGGTAGATACGTTCTCAGTGTCTGTTCAGATGAATGAATGAGCGCAAACTTATTGCTCTGATTTTCAGGCTCAGAAAATTGATCAGTTTATTCAGGAGCTAGGGTAACGCAACTCCACTCTTACATATGTTGCAGGATTCTCGCTCAGAGAGTCGTGACACCGAGGCTTTTCTTTCCAGGAAGCAACTTTATTCATGCTGGCACCGCTCAGTTGCGTTCGTACCCAAAAGAACTGAGCGGCCCACATCCTATGGCATAGGTTTTTCTTTATACATTTTCTATTTCTGTCTCCCATATATGGTAACACACATAAACATGCAGTCTGATTAAGTTGTTTCAGTTTACAAGAACATGGGGGATGTAGGCAGTTGGACCCATATCCAGGTGACCTTGAAGTCTTCTTTCTTCTTCATTTTTTTTCTTTCTCCTTAGGGAGGGGTTCCTACCACACATATGCTCACACCCCTTTCACACACACATTCGCACACACTGATATGACATTTGCTGCTGGAGTCCTAGGGTTTTCTCTGCAATAAGACTGACGTTTGCACAGCTCTGACTGTGTCCATATTGGTGCCTGGGTTAACTAAATCTGTGTGAGGACAATGGAAACACCTTCTTCAGGTAATTATAAAAAATAAATTCCATGGGGCGCTTGGGTGGCTCCGTCGGTTAAGTGTCCGACTTGGGCTCAGGGCATCGTCTTGTGGTTCGTGGGTTCGAAACCCGTGTCGGGCTCTGTGCTGACAGCTCAGAGCCTGGAGCCGTTTTGGATTCTGTGTCTCTTTCTCTCTCTGTCCCTCCCATGCTCATACTCTGTCTCTCTCTGTCTCTCAAAAATGAATAAACATTAAAGAAATTTTAAAAATAAATTCCGAAGAGACAATGTAGGGCTGTAAAGATACATATGTTTGTGTATATTATATACACAGCTGACCCTTGAATATCACAGGTGTGAACTGTGTGGGTCCATGTATACATAGATTTTTTTTGATAAATACAATACAGTGCTGTAAATATGTTTTTTCTTTCTTAGGATTTTCTTAATAATCTCTTTTCTCTAGCTTTATTGTAACAATACAGTATAAAATACATATAACATATGAAATATGTGTTTATCAGCAAATCTTCTGATCAAAGGTCAGCTACTAGCAGTTAATTAGGGGGGGAGTCAAAAGTTGTATGTGGATTTTTGACTGTGTGGGGAGTGGGGTCAGCATGCTAACCCTCATGTTCAAAGGCCAACTGTACAATATACTATGTACCTAGAGCTTGCATTGTCTCCTTGGAATTGATTTACGTAAATATGAATAGATTACCTATATAAGTAATTACATATATTATAGATATATTACGTATATATCTATATGTTACCTATATTATAGATTATATTACAATATTATGGATCTAATTATATTTAACACACATTTTAACATATGTGTTATGTATCTACATATATATTTGTAGCCTTCCATTATTTATATAAATATGAATATGTTATAGACACATGTATTTGCCTATAAAGAATTTGCAGAAAGAAATTCTGGGTGGGGGAGCCTGGGTGGTTCAGTCATTTGAGTGTCTGACTCTTTTTTTTTTTTAGAATTTAACATGTATTATTTTTTAATCTGGCTTTAAAAAATTCTATCATTTTCAGAAATGCTGAGGCATAGGAGCACATGTACCCCAATGTTCATAGCAGCACTCTCCACAATAGCCAAGTCATGGAAAGAGCCTAAGTGTCCATCAACAGATGAATGGATCAAGAAGATGTGGTTTATCTATACCATGGAATACTACATGGCAATGAGAAACAATGAAATCTGGCCATGTGTAGCAACATGGATGGACCTTGAGGGTGTTATGCTGAGCGAAATAAGTCAGGTAGAGAAGGACAAATATCATATGTTGCACGTATAGGAGGATTAGGAGGAACTTGACGGAGGAACAAGGAGGAGAAGAAGGGCGGAAATGGTGGGGGAAAGGGAGAGAGGCAAACCATGAGAGACTCTTGAATGCTGACAAAAACTGAGGACTGATGGATGTGGGGGGAGGAGGGATGGGCATGGAGGAGGACACTTGTGGGGATGAGCACTGGGTGTTATGTGGAAACTAATTTGACAATAAACTATTTTTTAAAAAAAAGAACTTAAACTAAAAAAAAAATTCTATCATTTTACCATATACACATATATTAAATCATTATGCTGCAAACCTGAAACGAATATAATGTTATGTGTCAATTTTATTTTATATAATTTATTGTCAAATTGGTTTCCATGCAGAGTATCCGACTCTTGATTTCGGCTCAGGTCATGATCCCAGAGTCATGGGATCAAGCACCATATTGGGCTCCATCCTGAGTGTGGAGCCTGCTTGAGATTCTCTCTCTTCCCCTCTGCCCTCTCCCCAACTCATGCACATATTCTCTCTCTGTCTCTGTCTCTAAAAAAAAAAAATTCTGGGAGGAAATACCAGTTTAAGTGTGAATAGGTGTATGTGGGCAGACATAGGATCAAGACTTCTCACTATATATATGTATATGTTTAAATATTTATTTATTTTTGAGAGAGAGACAGAGCACGAGTGGGGGAGGGGCAGAGAAAGGGAGGCAGAATCTGAGGTAGGCTCCAGGCTCGGATCTGTCAGCACAGAGCCTAACGCGGGGCTCCACTCACAAACCGCCAGCTCTTGACCTGGGCTGAAGACAGATGCTTAACCGACTGAGCCACCCAGGTGCTCCTCATTATGTATTTTTAATGTTGTTTTGATTTATCAAACTTGTAACTATATTCCCTACTCAAAAAGAATGATATTGTCATCTTAAATTAAGTAGAGCAGTTGACCAGATTCATGACTTAGTGTGCATCAGATTCCAGCGGTGGTTGGTCTCCACACTGGATCACCCCGGGGAGTTTTTAAAACCTCTGATGTCAGAGCCGCATCCCAAACTGATGGAATCAGAATCTCTGGGAAAGGACCAGACATCGGTATTGTTCAAAGCTCCTCAAATGATTCCAACACGCACTCAAAGTTGGGAACCCCTGAATTAGAACAAATGTTAAAAAATGAACGTTACTTAAAATAAAAAGACCTTGGGGCGCCTGAGTGGCTCAGTCAGTTGAGTGTCCGACTCCTGATTTTGGCTCAGGTCATGATCTCACGGGTTTGTGGGTTCGAGCTCTGTGATGACAGGGCTGAATCTGCCTGGGATTCTTTGTCTCCCTCTCTCTTTCTCCACCCCTCCCTCCTCAAAATAAATAAGTAGACTCAATAAAATAAAATAAAATAAAATAAAAAGATCTTATCAATAATACTTTAACTGAACCCTGGCATTTCTCAGTGGTACTAAACAGAAAGCACAGCAGAACTCTTGTTAGAGTCAGAGGCCATTTATGGAAAATTACTAGGATCATATGTAGGTGTCCAGAGGAACTTGGCTTCAACAACCCACAAACCAGTCAGCCTCTGATACCCTCCTGTATAACTGGGGGGGTGGGGAGAACTCACCTACATCCAGAGGCTCCATTCTTAACTTTGACTACAGGGGAAGCTGGTAGTTTTCTGCTCTGTTGTTTGATGCGTCATGTGGTCAGGTCATCAAAGAGCTAAGCTTTATCATTTATTAGTGTGCTCAAGTTTTAATGAACATACAGATAATCCAAGGAACTTGTCATATACACACACTCCCTATTGAATCCTCAGGATTCTGATTCAATAGTTCTGGCTTGGGGTACAAGAATATGATTTTTTTTTATAGAGTGTGCATAAGCAGGGGGAGGGGCAGAGAAGGCTACATATATATGTGTATGTGTATATATATATAATTTTAATCATAAATATTATTAAAATATATATTAATATTAAAATATATTATTTATAACTATAATTATAATTTAATTATATATATAATTTTTTGAGAGACAAAAAGAGAGAATGAGAGCAAGGGAGGAGCAGAGAGAGAGAGAGGGAAGGAGAGAGAGAGAATCCCAAGCAGCTTCTGTGATGTCAGCATACAGCCCGATGTGAGGCTCAATCTCATGAACTATGAAATCATGACCTGAGCTGAAATCAAGAGTCATATGTTTAATGGACTGAGCCACGCAGGTGCCCCAAGAAAGGGAACCTTAAGCAGGCTCCATGCTCAGCTTGGAGCCTGATGCAAGGCTTGATCCCATAACCCTGGGATCATGACATGAGCAGAAATCAAGAGTCGGATGCTTAACCAACTGAGCTACCCAGGCACTCCAGGAACATGGATTTTTAATACCTTTTGGCAGGTGAATCTGATAAAGGTTGTGCAATGATCCTTTGTGACTACCAGTGGTACCCCAGAGCTGTCTTGTACTCGCTTTTGAGAGTTGATTGTTATATATTCAGGAATTTTGCAAACCAGTTGTTAACCTATGGGCATCTTGAAATGAGCTACCCATCAATTGGCAAGAGTATCTGCGCCATGGAAATTAACAAAAACTAAGAATGTGAGTGGTTTCTTTAAATGTTTTTATTTATTTCTGAGAGAGAGAGAGAGAGAGAGAGACAGCGTGAACAGGGGAGGGTCAGAGAGAGAGGGAGATACAGAATCTGAAACAGGCTCCAGGATCTGAGCTAGCTGTCAGCACAGAGCCCGACGCGGACTTGAACCCACGAACCGTGAGATCATGATCTGAGCCGAAGTTGGACGCTCAACCGACTGAGCCACCCAGGTGCCCCAAGAATGAGAGTGTTTTTGTTTCCTTTTTCTTTTCCAGAGCTGGCTTCCCAACATATCAGTGGCCTTAAATCATATTTTCTTGGTTTCTGGTCTAATTGCCTTTTGATTTCACTTTTATTTGTTTTATCTTTTTATTTTCAAGGAACTATAGATTCACAGGAAGTTACAGAAATATTACAGAGAGGCCCAGGAACCCATCACCCAGCTTCTCTCACTGGTGATGTCTTTTTTTTTTTTTTATTTCTAGGAGAGAGAGAGTGAGCAGGGGAGGGTCAGAGAGAGAGGGAGACAGACTCTGAAACAGGCTCCAGGCTCTGAGCTGGCAGTCAGCACAGAGCCCGACGCGGGGCTCGAACCCACGAACTGCGAGATCATGACCTAAGCGAAAGTCGGACGCTTAACCGACTAAGCCACCCAGGTGCCCCTGGTGATGTCTTTTATAACTGTAACACCGTGTCAAAGCCAGGAGATTCACACTGCCACAGTAATGTTACCTAAACTAAAAACTTTATTTAGTTTTAGCCAGTTTTTACACAAGCTGTGGGTGTGTGTATGTGTGTGTGTGCGTATGTGTTCATAGTTCTATGCATTTCGACAACGTGGACAGGTTTGTGTGGCCACCACCATAATCGGGCCGTAGAACCATTTTATCACAACAAAGGAACTGCCTCCTGCCAACCTTTTGTAGACATGTCACCCTGGATCCTTTCGTCCCTCGGAAACCACACATCTCTTCTTCCTCTTTATAGTTTTGTCCTTTTGAACACATTCTATAAATGGAATCATACAGTATATAACCTTTTGAGATTTGCTTTTGTTGCTAAACATGATGCTCTTGAGACTCCTCTTAATTGTGGCATGTATCAATCGTGCCTTCATTTTTACAGCCGAGGAGTGTTATTTCTTACGAAGTACCGAAGTTGGCTTCACCATTCAGCCTGTGAAAGACATTTGAGTTGCTTCCTCTTTGGGGCTGTGTATAAAGCTTGCTGTGAACATTCCTGTACAAGGTCTTGTCTGAACATGAGTTCATTTTCAAATTCATTGTGACCTGAGCCGAAATTGAGTCACACGCTTAACCGACTGAGCCACCCAGGCGCCCCATCACTACTTCTTAGTGTATGTGGCCCTATGTCATCCCAGCTGTGGCTCACACATCCTTAATGGTTTATGGGGCTGAACACAAAGGCTTCTTTCCTTCTTTGCCATCCGTATTTCCTCTTTGTTGAGACTTCTGTTCATGTCTCTTGACTGTTTTCTAATTGGACTTCTCTGTAAGTGTTGAGTGTTAAGAGCTCTTTTATATATTCTAGATACTAGGCTTTTACCGGGTACATTGTTTTTAGCTACTTTCCCTCTCAGACTATAGTTTGCCATGTCATGCTTCTTGGCAGGGTCTTTTTCATTTTTTTAAAAAGTTTATTTATTTTGAGAGAGAAAGAGAGAGAGCTCAAGTGGAGGAGGGGCAGAGAGAGAGGGAGACACAGAATCCCAAGCAGGTTCCCGATGCGGAGCTCAAACTCACAGACTGTGAGATCATGACCTGAGCGGAGATCAAGAGTTGGACACTTACCTGCCACACAGGTGCCCCAGGCAGGGTCTTTTTCAGAGCAAAAGTTTTAAATTCTGATGAACTCCACTTTACCAAGTGTTTCTTTTATAAATTGTGATTTTCAGGTCATGTGCAAAAACCCTTTGCCTTAGATTTAGTCTGGCCTCACCCTTTGGCGTTTTGAAAGTCATGATGAGGAACATTCAGTTACGTGCCCATTTGTTGGAAAAACCCGGTGGGTGTGTTGCCTGTTTTCTTACTCGGGATCTTCACTGTGAAATTCCAGAGGAAGGATGACTTCTAGAACAGCGCTCCTCAAACTTTAACGTGCATACAATTCACCTGGGATCTTCATAACATGCAGATTCTGATTTGGTAAGTCTGGGATCAGCCTGAGATTGACCATTTCTCACAAGCGTGCCGTTGACGCTGATGCTTTGAGCAATAAAATCACAGAAATCAGTGTCCTTCTGAAGCCTGATTACAGGAACCACGGAACAAAACATGCCTGTATGTTCACCAGGAAATGAAAGACATGGATCTGAAGGATACATAACGGACAGGTTGGCCTACATTGGGCATTTCTGTTCTCACTTTTCTGCAAACAGATCCCTCCACACTTTCCCAAGATCTTTCCAGGAACAAGATGAACTATAAGCAATAAGAGATGATGAAGATTGAAAGGGAGTCTTTCTTTGCCCTTCACGCAGTGCACATCCTTGGTCTACGTCTCCTTTCAGGAAGTGTTGCGTTGTTTTTTTTCCACTTATGCTTTTGATTACATTCCTCTGTAAATTTGGTTTTAAGTCATTTTGTACATATGTGAATGTTCTGTTTCTCCCAGCTAGATGATATTTTTTTTTATAAGGATAAGGACTGTGTCTTTTAATTTTTTAAAAAAATAATCTCCCACTGATCTTAGGATGCTTGTCTACACAGAGGTGGTGCAGGGGGGTGGGGATGGGCAGGGGCGAGATTCGATGCGGCTGTCTAGGAAACACCACGGCCGCCATATGATGAACACCACATGTGTCTGCTAGCTGACAGAACATCACTGTGATCAGCTCTTCTGCAGTGTGTAGACCCCGAAGGTCCTTGGTTGGGGTGGTTAGGATTGCGGGTCTGAGAGACCAGCCCTCAGGGCCTCTATGGACACCGAGGCAAAGAGATTAAATTCTAAGCCCTTTGAGGAGAGATCCCCAACACCAGGGAAGTTCTTGGGAGCGTGAAACATTCTTCTTTGAGTCTCTTCCACCAGCAGAAGCAGGAGCTGTGGGGGTTCGTGTCATGATCCGAAAGGATCAGGTGGTGGAGGTTTTCATGGATTACAGGGAACTTGACCCCATGGCCAGCACTGTGGCTGGATATCTCAAGAAGACAGGGCTATGGTGTCCCATAGGCACGAATCTCCGCAGGATGAGGCCGATGGGAGTCAGAGCTGCTCTCCCTGGGGCCAGCACACCTACCTGGCCTTCCCATCTCCACCGAGCCCACTCCCTGGCACCATGAGCTGGGGTTACTTGGCCCACAAAAGGGATGTCCCATCCCTAAACTTACTGCAGAGCTTCTTAGGAAGTCTCACTCCTTAGCCCTTCCTCCCCTGTCTCCATACCCACCCCCCCTTGATCTAGATATCCTTTCTCCTTGACTTCCTATTTCCAGGATGACCCCAGACCAGGTGCTCACCTCCACACCTGCTCAGCCTCAAATCTCAGCACCCATGGCACTGGCTTTAATCATCTGTGAACTTCTTGGTCTGTGCTGGTGACCGGAGTCTGTGACTGCCCTGCATGCACGTGATCCAACCACTGCAGACAGTTTGTATCCTGAGCTTTTTTCCCCCCAAAGGATAGTAAAATAAGCCATGGGAGTTTCTGGTGGGCATACAGGGGATTCCGGTGACTCAGTACAATGAAGGGTCGCTGTAAAGAAATTAAGGATGGAGCTCAAGGATTATCCTTTTCAATTTTCAATTCCACAGGTGTTACTAAGTGATTAGATAAGAGGTCACCTTCCCCTTGGGACAAACACACACACACACACACACACACACACACACACACACACACACACACACAAGCAGCCTCTCCAGCAAGCTCCACTCTACTGGTACTTGATCCTCAGTTCATCGTAGCTACCCTCACAGGGCATTGCTAACCCACAGAATCTTTTTGAGGGCAATTGTTGTAGACCAGGGAGATGCAAAAAACCAGGGGCTTCCATGTAAGAGGGAAGGGAGACCGTCCTCCGGAGAGACAAGGAATCTCTCCCGCTTCACCGGTGCTCCTTCGAGAACTTTACCACACAGAAAGGGTTCTGAGTCTATTATGAATAATAAGAAGATGTGCGTGTGCAGCTCATCGGCCAGAGAACAGATTTAACTCGGGGCTTTTCAGGGACCGACAGAGGTTTTGAGATCGTGCCAATCAGTTAGGCTTCTGGAAAAAATCGCTTTGAAAAACTGCAGGGTCTTACTTCAAACAGTAATGTTTTACATGTTTTCTGCCCTCCCGGCTCACCATGTTCTAATGATCTACATGGAGTGGGCAAGGCAAAACGTGAACTTTGGTTTCTGTCCCTACCAGAGCACGGTTTCTTTCTTTAAAAAAATTGTTTTTAATGTTTATTTTTGAGGGGGGATGGGGAAGGGCAGATAGAGAAGGACACACAGAATCCGAAGCAGGCTCCGGACTCCAAGCTGTCAGCATAGAGCCCCACGGAGGGCTTGAACTCATGGACCACAAGATCATGACCTGAGCCAAAGTCAGATGCTTAACCAGCTGAGCCAGCCAGCCGCCCCTCTTTCTTTTTCTTTTTTAAGAGAGAAAACTCCTTCTCATTGTTTAGCTGTATATGTATTCCTTGTCTCCTTGTAGAGGCATCTGCTTGCCTCTACCTCGTTGGACAGGCTCATTAGAGTTGAGGCTGCTGGCTTGCTCTCCGGTTAGATCGCGCTGATGAAAAATGTTTCATGACCATCGCTTGAACTCTTAATCCTGGACAAGAGCTTTGCAACCTAATCCCGGACACCGGCTCAATCCAGTACTCTCTTAATCGTGTGGTGCACACCTGCCTAAAGCCCACTGGGCAGAGCAAATGTGTGATTCCCCCATAATCTGCCTCCTCTACTTGCAAAATCTTGAAGAACCCTTCCTACTGGCTACGCACACGAAGCGAAGCGTGGCAGGAAACTCTGATTCGGCAATTTGGGGGACTGTGGGTCACAGCCACTGTATGAGAACGGCCACAGCAGAATAGAAGTCTGTATGGATGGACAGTTCTTGCCAACTACGACCTAACTAACTACTAGTTAGTTACTAACTAACTAATACCCCTCGACACCATCCTTCATCCGTATGTATCCCACATTCTGTCTCCTTGGTGGAGGGCTGAGGCTGAGGGACATCGTGGACCTCAGCCCCGAGGCTGATAGGTGAGGGGCACTGAAGACATCAGTCATTAAAGCTGGTTTGTTTTCAGGATTCATCAAACTCACGGTCAAAGAGGCCGCACCTGAATGTCACACACACCTTCAGTCTTACCTTTGCTCCAGTTGATCCCAATGTGCGCTTACGTTGAGAACTGGTGCTACAGTGGGGACCGGAGCTTCCTACACTATAGTGTGCGTGCGGGTGCCCTGGGGGCTTCTCCAAAAACAGACTCTCATCCAGGAGGTCTGGGCGGAGACATGCAATGCTGCGTTTCTGGCAAATTCCCAGTGACGTCCATACTTCTGGTCTGGGGACACTTGTAGCAATAGGGATGTAGAGAGCCTGAGGGTAATAGTCAAGAACCTTATAATGGAAAGGAAGGATCACATTTTAGCCATAAAGAGATACAGCTGCTGAGTTGAGCTTTGCCCATCGAGTTGCCAGAACTCCAAGAAACTGACTGCAGTTGTTCTCAGAATTAGTGGGGGCATCATACACTTTTCCCGGAACTACGTTTGCCCATGGAAATTACTCAGTTGCCTGAGTCTTTATTTCCCAAACCATGTAGTGAGGACTGAGCGCGCGCGCACACACACACACACACACCTTTAGCTGAAAGAATTTTGAGAAATGCTGATTGCCATCAGCCCTCCAGGAGGCTCGCTGCGAACAGTCATAGGAATAAAGGTCCTGACAAGTCCCGCATTAAGAAAAAGACCTGTTTAACTTTCTTCAAGCCGTTCCTCAAATTTATGCAGCCATGAACCTTTTTTGTTTTGTTTTGTTCTTAAAATAATGCTCACTTCTGAAGCAACAGACTTCAATGGTGCGTGGAAATGGTGGCCTGATTCAGGAAGAATTGCCTGACCCTGGTCGGGGAGAGCATTTCTATCTCGGCACAGTGGAATTCCTGCTCTTTCTAAATGTGCCTTGTCCCCCTCCCTGCCTTCGAGTATTTGCTCACGAAGCCTCTTCCCCCCGTGAATGGATCTGTTTACTTTCTTGATGTTACATGTTGGATTAACTAGGTTGTAGCACGTTGTTTGTGCAGAAATCAGCCAGGCCCTTTGAAAGGTTACTGCATCACTGAGCCGGCAGCATCCTGGTCGGGGATTACTTGTGTGCAGGTGAAGTGCTGAGGGTGTCACACGCCTTTATGTCAACAGGGAAACTTCCCAGAAGCACTTAAAGGTTCTTGCAACCAGGAAGCTCCCTTAAGCCGGTGGCTTTAGGCTGCTTGTAAGAACTAAAAGAAGGGCAATTAGAAAGGCAGGTTTTAATCCATTTTTCATTAGGAAAACACTATTCCTACAGAATTAATGGGCTTCTGTTTAACATAGTTGTAATTTGAGGATGAGAGAATGGATTATCAGAAGATGATCACAAGTCAATTAAGAGCTGAAATACCCACCTGTACGTAGGATGCTCGCTTTTTTTTCCCTGTGCTTTATATCGATTTGTATTTATGTTACAGGAAGTACAATGTTTACTCGGTTTGGGAAGTGTAATGCCTATTTCTACTTCTTCCTTGGATTTTATTAACTGCCTGAGAGCAAACCTCTAGCGACTTTCTGACCCTGAGAAAAATGCACACACAGGGGCAAGCTACCTCACCTAATGGCCTCTCCTTCTCTCTCTTTGTATCTTATCCATTCCTCGAAGCTCCCCTCAAGTCCTGGCCTCCGTGAGGAAGTTTCCAGGAAGAGTCTCCTTTCCGTCCAGGGATCTCGTAGTTAAATAGCTTGTATCGCACAGGTGAACAACTATTTCAAAATATGTCACGTGTGTTAGTCTTACCTTCCTTGTTGATGGGAAGCTTCTCCAAGGGACAGACTTTCTCCTCTTATTTGATTTTTTAAAAAACTGCACAAATCAGGGGCCCCTGGGTGGCTCAGTCAGTTAAGCGTCTGACTTTGGCTCAGGTCATGATCCTGTGGTTTGTGGGTTTGAGCCCCACGTCGGGCTCTGTGCTGACAGCTCGGAGCCTGGAGCTGCTTCCCATTCTGTGTCTCCCTCTCTCTCTGCCCCTCCCCTGCTCATGCTGTCTCTCTCTCAAAAATAACTAACCATTAAAAATAGTTACCTTGTTGATATTTTATCCCTTTTACCCACAAGATAGTAACGTGCAGCGAGGTGCCTCACTAAGGAAACTTCAAAAGTTTGGTGGTATTCTCAACAATGGATTCTCCTGAAACAAGGAATTTCAGAATAATTGTGGGCTGGCCCTTCCCAAGGCACCAATTTACATACATCAGCTAGCCTGTATTTTCTCTCTCTCTCACACACACACCCCACAACGTGTTGCTACATGTGATTTTTTAAAAAATTTTTTTCTTTTAATGTTTTATTTATTTCTGAGAGAGAGATAGAGACAGTATAAGCAGGGGAGGGGCAGAGAGAGAGGGAGACGCAGAATCTGAAACAGGCTCCAGGCTCTGAGCTGTCAGCACAGAGTCTGACGTGGGACTCGAACCCACAAACCAAGAGATCATGACCTGAGCCGAAGTCGAACGCTCAACCGACTGAGCCCCCCAGGCGCCCCACTACCTGTGATGTTTAAACGGACCCTCACAGCCATCATCTCTGGGTGTCACTAAGCTGGCTTCCTTCCTGTTGGCACAAAACCTCCCAAAGTTACTTCCTGCCTTTCTCCGCTCTCTTCCTATTCACGGATGACTTCTCAATGCGCAGCCCAGAGTTAAACAGGAAGACAGTGAGTATATTTCAGATCATGGGATTTTCACGTACAGGCTTTGGGGATAATGGCCCCAAATACGCCCCTGGGAACAAATTAACTGCAGAGGTTTGCATCAGTGATTTGGATTTCCTGCTGAATTTGCTTTGAAAGAGCAAATATGTGTGGAATGAAGCTGCTTTTGCAGGTTTTCTCTTTACACACATCCTCCCTCCTGCCTTAATCACCTGGATTGACTCCGCAAAAGCACAAATGGATGTCGTTCCCTTAAGAGCATTTCTGGAACACGTGCTTTTCCTGTGACGCTGTGTAATTAATCACCTCCAGGCAAGGCAAACGAGTCAAGGTGCCTTTTCCAGCCTCTGCCCATCTTTCGTCTTGTCTTCCTGTCTTGCGCTTGTCGGAAGAGTCTGTACTGTCCCCTGATTCTTCCATGTGGCCACAGGACTGTCATCAGAGGTGGCTTTGAACCACCCGCTCTCTTCTCTGGATGCAAAGGCTGAGGACACACAGATGGGAACAGGCCACATCTGAATCAACACACCTGCGAATCTCTACAGGGTCCTTTGTCCTTCGTCTTCTCTCTGTGTCCAACCTGGAGGCTCATTATGCAAAGCCCAGTGGCTGGTCTGGCGCTACCTTCCAGCGAAGGCACCTGCTCCTGCCTGGGAAAAAATTCCGCTCTTGGACACGCGTAGTGTGATAGGGATTCTCAGCAGATGTCTGCAGTAGGAGCCCCTTTATCAGCCCGAGAAATGTTGTCTGATGACACCAGTCAGATCATCAATGCCGGGGGCGCCTGAGAGGCTCAGACGGTTAAGCGTCTGACTTCGGCTCAGATCACGATCTCGTGGTTTGTGAGTTCGAGGCTTACATCAGGCTCTCTGCTGTCAGCACAGAACCTGCCTCAGATCCTCTGCCCTCCACCCCCCCCAGCCCCTCCTCTCTGCCCCTCCCCCACTGGTGCTCTGTTTCAAAAAAGTAACATTACAAAAATACAATATTAAAAAGAATCCATGCGCAGATAGGGAAGATTTAAAGGCAGGATGGAGGCGGTGCAGCCTATATGTTCACTCATAAGTTACCCTCTGGCATTGACAGCCCAGGACGTAAGTGCATTTTCATACGTAGCCACCGGGGATTGAATGGTACCCTCCCCAAAGATGTTGAAGTCCTAACCTTGCGTATCTGTGAATGTGACCTTGTTTGGAAACAGCATTTTTGCAGATGATCGGCTCAAGGTGAGCTCATTAGGGTGGCTCTAATTCAATACAACCAGGGTCCTGCAGAGAGGAAATTGGGACCCACAGACAGTGTACCTGCCGGGAAAATGTCATGTAGCATGAGGGCAGAGGTCAGTGGGATGCTTTTACAGACCAAGAAGCAACCAGCATTGCCAGGAAAGCACCAAAAGCTCACCGAGAGGCGTGGACTCAGTTCTGCCTCCCAGTCCTCGGAAGGAACCCACCCCGCCCTCCCCGTGAACTCAGACTTCCACCTCCGGAACTTGCGGATGTTAGTTTTCTGTCATCCTAAGCCACCCAGTCTGTGGCCCTCAGAAGCCGATATAGTGATTTTTCAGGAAACAGCGAAGATTGCCCCTTGTCAAGCCTATTGGTGTGGTTGGCCTGTCATAACCAAACACCACAGACCAGGTACCTTAAACCTCAGAATATCACTTTCTCCCAGTTCTGGAGAAGTCCAAGATCAGAGGACACAAGCCATTTATTGGACCAAGCAGGTGAAGCCATTCCCGAGATCCGATGCCTGGGGCCTCATGTGTACTGTCGGCCGGGTCAATAGCAAGGACCCAGGCTCCCTGTCTGCTGCAGCCTCATGTGAACAAGCCTGGATTCACTCAGCTTTGGGTTCTTTCTGGGCCTGGCACAGCAGCTCTGGACTCCGCAGCCTCCGATGGCCCGCTGACATCACCCCAGGCTGAGCCAAGGCGCTCAGAGCCCCCGGCTTCCCTCTCTGCTCGCTCCCACGGGTCAAGATCATCACTTGGGCAAAAGCTGGGAGGAGAGTGTCGGTTTGGGTCCAGTGCTTGCTCTGTCCAATCCATCCCACCTGAGGGAGCCTGAAGACCCCAGTGGGGAGAAGGAACAGAGGAAGAGAGAGAGAGAAAGGGAAAGAGAACCAGAGAGAGCGAGGAGACCCAACCGGTGCGGTCCATGCAAGGGGACCTGGACGTGCCTCTTCTTGGTGACTTCAAAGAACAAACTGCAGCTGCTGGGCCAGAGGGAGAGGAAATTGTGTAAACAGCGGCCCCTGCCTCCCCACCTTTTCAATCTCTCCCCTGCGTCTCTGTTTGATTTGGGATCTATAATAGGATAATGGAAACTAAAAGCATTTTTTAAAAAAAAAAATCTGGTGAGATCTAAACAGTAGCAGCCGTAATATATTATGCCAGCGCGCAAAAGCTATGTCAGGAGAAAGGGGAAATGATGTATTTTTAAAGAGCTCTTATTTGGTTCTAACTTAAAAGCAACAGTGTAAATTTCTTTCAAGTAACGTTGCCCTAATTATTCATTTTCCTTGGCATTGGTTAAAGAGCCAAGTAATGACTTCTGTCTCTTTGTATTTAGTCTGTTATTGTTTGAAAAAGGCCAGAGGAAGGCCAGAGCCGTGCAAAAATGATATTTGCTTCTTTTCTTTTCTTTATTACCAACAGCCAACGTAAAGGGTAATATAATCACCAGCAGCTGAGAAACAATGACATTTTTATAGACCTTCTGGCAGCACTGGAGTGTGAAAGAGCCTGACAGGTATTTGGCTTTCTAGGCTGTTCTTTCAACTGTGTTTCCCATCAGACCCACTGCTGGGTGGGCAGTTCGAGGCGACGCCCAGGTCTCCCTCCAGAGATGGTTTTGGGAGCTGCTGTGTTAAACAGCAGTGGTCTGTTTAAATTTGGTGATTTTATAGTCGGGAGTGAAGGCCAAATGCCCATAGGACCTCTATTCACACAGTCCTGAGGGACCCCGGTCGTCGCCTGTGGTCATTTGTGGAACTTCCACATAGATTCTCATGTTCCTTGCAGACTTCAAAAGCCAGAGAATGTTACCATCACCCTGGGACTTTGATGGCACGCTGTAACTGGAACGCTTTCTTGTTAAATGCGTTCTTTCTGTGGGGGCTTCCGAAACCCAGTCTCTATGCACGAGAATCGATATTGCTGGCTCTTTACCAAGGAGGGAATCGTGGGGGGCTACCCCACAATCTCTATGGGACCGTTCCAGCCTGTGTGATCTGAGATCGAGGTGGACAGCCCAGGCACGTAGAGCTCCTCGGCCAGGACCGAAAAACAAGGGTCAGACGTGCACTGGGAAATCGTGCAGCTCACATGTAGGACAACGGACCCAGGCGCTCATTTTTCTTTTGCTCTTTTGAGCTGTGCAGAGTGTAAGGCTGCTCCTTCAAATTTCAGAGGCACCAGACATTTTCTTCTGCTGCTCCTGGAGGGGGATTGGGTCTTACAGTCTCGTGTAAATTATCAAAGATGTCTTGTTTGTGGCCACAGAACACGAGAGACTAAAAGTCAATGGTTGAAGCCAGGATATGAAAAGACAGGGCAGTAATACACGTGAGTGAAAATTAAGAACACAGGCTTTCATGGCGGTGCCTGGGTGACTCACTTGGTGAAGCGTCTGACTCTTGGTTTTGGCTCAGGTCATGATCTTAAGGTTTATGGGTTTGAGCCTCACATGGGGCTCTGTGCTGACAGCCTGGATCCTGCTTGGGATTCTCTCTCTCCCTCTCTCTCTGCCCCTCCCTTGTCCTCTCTCTCTCTTTTTCTCTCTCAAAAAGAAATAAACATTGAAAAAAGGAATACAGGCTTTCATTAAGGTGGCCCATTTACTACAGGGATTTTTTTCGTGTTGTTCTCTCTCCTCATCCATTGGTTGGATTCTCTGGGAATTCAAAGTTGGGAATCTTCTACTTTTGGCGAAATAAATCCCTCTTTGGGATTCTCTGAGGAATGAGAAAGCGTGCTTCTTTGTTTTGTCGTAGGTATTTGGGAAAGAATTTCCTGCCTGCTTCCTTTCCTAATAGTGATGGTTCTCCTTGGAGCCTGATTTGGAAATCTCATCTGAATGGAAGCCGACCTCCACTGGGCTTGGCCTCAATTAATTTTGCATATTGAGGCCACCTTGATGAGTGCAGTGGGATAGGATTTCTACCTACTCTTCCCCCAGAAAATTATCAAGAATTGAGTTTCCGAGGGGCGCCTGGGTAACTCAGTCAGTTAAGCATCCGACCTTGGCTCAGGTCACCATTTTGCAGTTTGTGGGTTCAAACCCCACATCAGGCTCTGGGCTGACAGCTTGGAGCCTGGAGGCTGCTTTGGATTCTGTGTTTCCCTCCCTCTCTCTGCCCCTCCGCCGCTCATGCTCTGCCTCTCTCTCTCAAAATAAACATTACCAAAAAATTTTTTTAAAAAAGCATTGTTTCTGAAACAGAGACACTTCGATCAGAAAAAGGGGTTCAAAACCACCGTCTTTATTATACAGATGAAAAAAAAATCTGAAGCCCGGAGAGGTTAAATGACTTGCACAATGGGACTGAGATCAAGAGGCAGAACTAGAACTAAAATGAGATGCCCACCTAGCGCTTGCCCACTGTTTCCTAGCCCTCTGCCCCCCACCCTCTTCCTGAAAGTCATGCATCTCTATGTGCCTTCACTTTCAGCAACCCCTCTCCCCCACTTTGGCTTCACTGTCTGTAATTTATCATTTGGTCTCCAATGATGCAAAGACGACAGAGATGATCATTTGTTTATGATGATCACTACGGAAGAAAACATCAGATGAGGCGAAAACGCCTTGCAGCTAAGATTGCAAATGACACCTGGCATGGTGTTTGGCTTTTAACTTCTGGCAAAAATAGTGACCAATGGGATTGTTTTTCTCTCAAGATACTTCTCCGGGGCAAAACAAGAACTTTTCACCTGTTCAAGGGGCAGTTTAGCATCCTTTCTCATTAACATCCTTTCTCCCACTCTCTTAACTGAATGCGTCCACATTTAGACAGAGGTGTCCCTGAGGGGCGCATGGGTGGCTCAGTCAGTTAACCATCTGTTTCAGCTCAGGTAGTGATCTCACAGTTGGTGGGTTTGAACCGCGCATCAGACTCCACACTGAAGGTGCAAATTCTGCTTGGTACTCTCCTTCTTTCTCCCTCTGCTTCCCCCCAACTCACGCTTTCTCTTTCTCTCAACAGTAAGTAAACTTAAACAAAAATAATAAAAAAAAGAGGTGTCCTTGAGAGAGGTAGCTGGGGACATTACATTCCCCGATTTCAAGCATTCCCTGATTACAAAACTATAGTCATGAAAACAATATGGTACCATGGAGTATTATACAGCCACGAAAATGAAACGAGATCTTAACTATTTGCAACACCAACCTTGGATCTTTTGAGTGTTTTCTGCTCAGTAAAATAAGACAGGCAGAGAAAAGAAATTCCATATGATCTCACTTAGACATGAAATCTTATACAAAACCCAACCCAACCCAACCTTATAGACACAGATGAGAGATTGGTGGTTGCCAAATTCAGGGGGCTGGGGAATGAGGAGACTGAGTGAATGTGGTCAAAGGTACAAATTCCCAGTTATAATATCATGGAGATGTAACATACAGCATGGCGCCTATATAGTTTTTTTTTTTTTTAATTTAATGCTTTATTTATTTTTGAGAGAGAGAGAGAGAGAACAATCAAAAACAATCAGGAGAGGGACAGAGAGAGAAGGAAACAGAATCCAAAGACAGGCTCCAGGCTCTGAGCTGTCAGCACAGAGCCCGACACGGGGTTCAAACCCATAAACTGCAAGATCATGAGCCGAGACAAAGTCTCAACCAACTGAGCCGCCCCGGTGTCCCTGGAATGGATCATTTTGGGATGGTTTCTTGTTTTGTGGTCAGCATATTATATGTTTTATTAAGAGATGCTTCCAATGTCCCCTCGGCCTGGACAAATCTGACAATCTCTATGGAGCAGATGCTTGTGACTCCTCTCTCAACGCCTGAATGGCCCCACATGGCCATGCACATTCGTTCCAAGGTCCAACCTGGGAATCTCAGCCTCAGAGCCTGGGCATGGAAGACTCCTGAGCTAGTTCTGGGAACCAGGTCTCTGAAGGTAATGACCTGGGGCAGGGACGCTTCCACTGGGGCAAAGCAAAGCTTTGAGACCGGTTTTAGTGGCAGCAAACGAGATCAGTGGCAGATCAGGTCTAGATCCTCTTAGGGGACTGGCCATTGGTGCCGTTTCTCTCTCTGCCTGGGTTTTTGGGATTATACATGGGGTGTGTAGGAAGGCAGACAAGGCCTCAAGAAGCAGAGATCCTGGACCTCTTGATAATCTGAGCCCTGGGGTCTCCACGAGTTAATTTCAAAGCAATGCCCTGTTACCAGTTCATCTCCTGAAAAGATTAAGTGGGTCACCTTTAGAGTCATATTAAAAAAAATACAATAATCAACTTATTTTGGTTCTTTTCTACTTATTTATTTTTAAAGATTTATTTATTTTTGAGGGAGAAAGAGCACAAATGGGGAAGGGCCAAAGTGGGGAGGGGGAGGGGGGAGGGACAGAAGATCTAAAGTGGGCTCTGTGCTGACAGCAGTGAGCCCGATGTGGGGCTCAAACTCACGCGTGGTGGGATCATGACCTGAGCCGAAGTCCCTCACAAGACTGACTGAGCCACCCAGACACCCAATTTTTATTTATTTTTTAATATTTCTATTTTTAAATGTTTGTTTCTTTTTGAGAGAGAGAGAGGGGGAGCAGAGTGAGAGCCAGGAAGGGGCAGAGAGAGAGAGGGAGACGCAGAATCTGAAGCAGGCTCCAGGCTCTGAGATGGAGCCTGACACACACAGCATGACGCGGGGCTCGAACCCACTAACTGTGAGATCATGACCTGAGCTGAAGTCAGATGCTCAACCGACTGAGCCACCCAGGCGCCCAATTTTTATTTATTTTTTTAATGTTTCTAAAAATTTCTGAAAATGAAAGCCTTTCTCGGGTTGATACAAGCTGCTCTGACTCCATACATTTGCAAACACATAAAAATTGCACACAGTAGAGAATACCGCCAGGCCAGCCTTCGCTTAAGGTCCCCAAGGAGACTCTGAGACAAGGGATTCAAAGGCAAGTTTACTTTGGAGGTGATTCCGGGAAGCATCACTAGGGGGCGGAGGGAGTCGGTCAGCCCAGGAAAGGGGGAGGGAGCCAGTACAGGTGTGTTTACCGAGCAAAGCAGGCTCCTCCCACGGACTACCGGGGGTCTCTGCAAAAGTATGCAGAGCGCACTTGACACCTGACAGATGAGGAAGCTGTGGCTTCTCTCACTAATGCCCATGGCCATGAATGACTGGTTGAGGGCTGCTTCTGGCCCCCGGAGCCTGTGCACAAGCTGCGAACATTCTTGCAGCCCGAGAGAGCCAGATGTTTCAGGAACTTGCAGTAAGAAGCCATCAGGCTGACTCAGCAAGGTGAGGCTACGCCGACCACATAGTTCTCCTTCCCCAGTTCTACCAGTCAGCTCTGAACCTGGCTTGTCTGTTATTTGGGCGCCATTTTGATTTGCTTCCACGGGTGTCTTTGCTTATAGGCTCCTTGAATCGAAGAGCTAATTGCCAGCTCAGAACCTGAGTTGGGCTCACTCGGATGCAGCACATTCCATAGGTGTGTGGACAGAGAGCTGGGAATCTACAGGTAATCGCCATGATAAGGAGACCTTCATTCTGGAGGTGGAAGTCTCTCATTTAATTCCTTCTGGGGGCAGAATCACCTCTCTTCCCCTTTCAACCCCAAACATCGCCATGTCTGTTGTGGAGAAGTATCTCAAGTTGCTGTAAGCACCTCCTAGGATCCAAGGTTGTCAATGCGAGCTCTTCCACAGCAGACCTCCCCTTAGGGGGTCCATTCTCTGGTTTCATCTTGGAAGCAAAAGTCTAGCAGCTAATGCCAACCTCCTATTGAGGGTGGAGAAGAAGAGGGATAGGAGGGTCCAGATTATCACAGTTTTTTTAAAAAAATTTTTTAATAGTTTTTATTTTATTTTTGAGACAGAGGGAGACAGAGCATGAGCAGGGAGGAGAAGAGAGAGAGAGAGGGAGACACAAAATCTGAAATAGGTTCCAGGCTATGAGCTTCCAGCACAGAACCCGAGGTGGGGCTCAAACCCACGAACTGCGAGATCATGACCTGAACCGAAGTCAGACACTTAACCTTCTGAGCCACCCAGGTGCCCCCATTGCATCTTTTTGTAAGTAAAATACCCCATGACTTCCTGGGGAAGTCCTCTTTTTGTATTCACTGTGTTGGGAAAATCTGGTATTTTGGAGTTCTTCATCAATTGTTATGCTTTCCTTTTACTAAGAATTAATAGTTTCTATTCTGTTATTGATATACTGTCTTGTTTTTCAGGGCTTTAGGGCTATTATGATTTGGTATGTATGTATATATATATATACACCAAATATGGTGTGAAAGCATATATATATTTATGTATATCTTCCTCCACTTCTGTTGGGGTTACATTCAGATAGACCCATCATGAGTTGAAGAATCATCAGTTGAAAATAAATTTAAGGGGTGCCTGTGTGGCTCAGTCAGTTCAGTGTCAGACTTCAGCTGAGGTCATGATCTCACAGTTTGTGAGTTCAAGCCCTGCATCAGGCTCTGTGCTGACAGCCCAGAGCCTGGAGCCTGCTTCGGATTCTGTGTCTCCCTCTCTCTCTGACCCTCCCCTAATCACACTCTCTCTCTCAGAAATAAACATTAAAACAATTTTTAAAAATGCATTTAATACACCTAACCTCCTGAACATCATAGCTCAGCCTAGACTACTTTAAATATGCTCAGAATATTTACATTAGCTTCTTGTTGGGCAAAATCATGTAACATAAAACCTATTTTATTTTTTTTATCTTTTTTTTTCTTAGGTGGGCTTCACACCCAGTACAGAGCCCAATGCAGGGTTTGAACTCATGACCCTGAGATCAAGACCAGAGCTGAGAGCAAGAGTTGGATGCTTACCTAACTGAGCCACCCAGGTGCCCCAACCTTATTTTATAATAAAGGGTTGAATACCTCATATAATTTGTTGTCTATTGTACTGGAAAAAAAAGAGAATGCTGTATTGTGCAGAATAGTTATTATATATATATATATATTTTTTTTTCTTTTTTTTATTTCTAGGGGAGAGAAAGAGACAGCGTGAGCAGGGGAGGGTCAGAGAGAGAGGGAGTCACAGACCAAAAGAGGCTCCAGGCTCTGAGCTGGCAGTCAGCACAGAGCCCGACGCGGGGCTCGAACCCACAACCGCGAGATCATGACCTAAGCGAAAGTCGGAAGCTTAACCGACTAAGCCACCCAGGCGCCCCTATATTTTAAATATATGTATGGATATGTATGTATGTATATATAATATATATAATTTTAACAGGATATTCAAAAGGGGATACGTATACATGTGCTTGTTCAACTAGTCTTTTGAACTAAAACCCTATTTTATTGTTTAATGATATACTCCATAGTGTTTACTATTATGAAGATATGAAAAAGCAGTACAAAGGATCTCTGTGCACTTACATGGTAAGTTAATTATGAAAAAACTCTGTCAGCGAAAGTAGTTACAGAATATTAGGTTTATAATAAAGGATAACAACCTCTCTCTCTCTTTCTGGTCTCCTCTCCCTTGGTTTAGAGAAAGGTCTAGAGAAAGCACACCAGATATTTAATAGTGTTGTGAACTGAACTGTCCTCCACACCCCCTGCCTCACCGTTCATAAGTTGAAGCCCTAACCCTCAATAAGATGGTATTGGGAGTGTGGGACCTTTGGTAATGATTAGGGTTCAAGAATTCCACGAAGGTGAGGTTGTCATGATGGGGTTAGTGTCCTTGTAAGAAGAGACACCAGAGAGCAGTGACACTGGAGAGCTTGCATCATCACTGTCCCGGCCATGCGAGGACACAGTGAGAAGGTGGACGTCTATAAGCCAGGAAGAGAGCTCCCACCAGAACCCAACCGTGTGGCACCTTACTCTTGGGTTCCTAGCCTCCAGAACTGTGCAAAGGACAAAGAGAAGACTTAAGTCCCCACCCTTTGGATACTGGGCAGTGTTCTGCAGCAATAGCAACTGGACGGGTGAACAGTCAGAAGGGCGCAATGCTGACATCCTTGAAGCCATCTGTCTCAGCCCGCTGTGGATAGACCTTTGGAGGAACGTGGCTCAAAGGTCAGATGAGTGAGAGATACAGGAAAGGGCCCGGGGGCCGGTGCCCTCACGTGTTCAGACAGGTGCAATGACAGACCACAGAATGGTGGGGCACGAAATGGCTATGGATGGACACCTTCTCTCATGTCACACCCACCTCGACCCCTTCCTGGCTGTCCCCACCCAATCACGGAGATGCATTCTCTAGTGGGCAGAGTTAAACTACATTAAAAGGCTGTACTTGCCAGTGTTTTCTGGCACTTTCCTCTCCACATAGTCCTAACACTTCTTCTCCCAGTGGCTGAGTCCATGGGGCTGTGTAGGTGAAGGAATTCAGAGGGATTCATAACCATTGGAAGATTCGTCCTGTGTGTATGAAACAAGCATCTGAAGATGCAGTAACACAACTCCCCTTCCTCCACGTAGAAGCTAAATTCAGCTAGGGAGACTGGAAATCCCACGTTGATTTTGAGGCTTCCTTAGCAAATGACCAAGATGGCTTCCTCCTTGGTTATTAAGGCTTCAGCCTCAAATAAGAAGTTAATGAGCTGGATGAATATTATTATTATTATTACTGAGGTCATTTCCATTTAGTTACTCTTTCTTCATTCTTGATCCCTTGCTATAATACTCTCTAATATTAAAATGCCTCCACAACCCTAAAATAAAAAGCTGGGAATGTGATAGCTTGTGTAAAGGAATGAGACCGTTGCTTACATGTCTTCAGGTTTAAACATATTGATATAAATCTGATAAATGGGGCACCGGGGTGGCTCAGTCAGTTAAGCGTCTGACTTAGGCTCAGGTCATAATCTTATGGTTCACAGGTTTGAGTCCCGCATTGGGCTCTGTGCTGACAGCTGGGAGCCTGGAGCCTGCTTCATGGATTCTGTGTGCCCCTCTCTTGCTCACACTCTGCCTCTCTCTCTCAAAAAATAAATAAAACATTAAAAATGTATAAAAATCTGATAATAGCTCTTGTTCTGTATTTCACATATTCCCGAGAGTGCTGGAAAAAATAAATCCTAATTTATATTCTATGTACTAATTACTTCAAAGGCTGATGTAACATTGACCTGACATGGGTGTTCCATTATTTTGGTATGAATATTTTAAAAAACAGATTGCTCTGTTTTACATGCCTCACACACACACAAAAATGCAAGAATTGAAACGAAATGAGTCCAAGCATTTTGTCGATGGATTGATGTTCACCTATGTATAAAACATTTGAAGTAGTTCTTTGCCACCTTGATCCCGGTAGATCATGATTTTTCTTGGCAGAATCTCAAAATATGTTCCTGGAACAAATTCTCCAATATGTTCTGAAGTCTGCCACAGTCAAAAGTAACTCTTCAATTCAAATCCTAAATATTTGGCCCGTTTCTCGGTAGCAAAACTGTCCACACTTCCTTTCCTTTCAAATCACCAATGCAGGAGGATTGCGACAGCATAAAATGCTGACAACAGAGATCTTACAGGTTTTTTTCTGCTCTGCTTCTCAATTTTTCAGTGGAAACACTTAGACTGTCAAAAATAATTACTATAACGTTGTCCTCTGATATGGAAAGTCTGACAAATACCATTTTCTGATTTAGATGCAGTAATTTACGAGGCACCAGGATCAGAAAGGAATGTCTGTCAGTTCTATTCTTGACATCATCTCTGCTCCCCTACCCCCAACCCCCCGCCACTGGTTTGGTTAAGATTAATCCCATCTATGGGGCGCCTGGGTGGCTTAGTCGGTTAAGCGTCCGACTTTCGCTTAGGTCATGATCTCGCGGTTCGTGGGTTCGAGCCCGCGTCGGGCTCTGTGCTGACTGCCAGCTCGGAGCCTGGAGCCTGTTTCAGTCTGTGACTCCCTCTCTCTCTGACCCTCCCCTGCTCGCACTGTCTCTCTCTCTCTCTCTCTCCTAGAAATAAATAAAATATTTAAAAAAAAAAAAAGAGTAATCCCATCTCTTCCAATAAAATCTCGCTCGAAGCTCACCTTCCTGTGGGCAGCCTAGCCTGAGAAACTCTTCCTCATTTTAGTATATGTGCTGCTGAAACAAGCACAACTCTTCCCCATTTTAATGTCTCTTCTACCTTAAACAGCTCTCTGTTAACATTTACACTGTACTTTTGTGTTATATCAATGGAAAAACCATTAAAGTTTTTAGGAAGGAAGATGTAGGGTATGATTTACATTTCCAAAATACTGTTTTTTTCTGTAGGATAGGGGATACGTTAAAAGGGAGTAAGGTTTGACAATGAACTGGAGTGTTACAAGGAGGAAATATCAGAGAGGTGGTTTAGAAGATGACTAGGACAATTGACAATGATTTAGTCTAAGGTAATAACAAGGTTTTCAGCCCGTGACGTGGGGAAGACAGTGGTATTAACCCAGATGGGCTATAAAAGAAGAGCAGATCTATAGGTGATATCTGCATAGAGGGTAGAGACACTGATGAGTTCCATTTTAAGAGGCCCAAAGAGAGAGGACATCTACATATATGTTCTATAGACATCCACAGGTTAGAAATTTCCATGTCGAGTTTGGGAGAGCAGGTGGAAACATAAGTGTAGTAAATGTTTGTGTGTCTGTGTATGTGTGTGTGTGTGTATGTGTATGGGGGGATTGACAAACCTGTGGGAATCCATGAGACCACAAGAAAAGTGACTTAAGTACAAATTAAAAGGGACCTTGGAAATTCTTACATTCAGAGGGTTGTGGATAAGGAAAGAAGGACATTGAGAAGGAGACCTTGGACAAGCAAGAAGAGAATGTAGAGCTTTATCTTAGAAATAGTGTTATATTGAATTTATTCATTCAATTAGATTTAGCAGACATTTATTGAACTACCAGAAAGGCATACTGGTGGGCTCTAGCAACACTAACATGATTCTTGCCCTTAATGAACTTCAAAGGGAGGTAGAGAGATGGATATGCATCAGGTTGAGTCATGAGGAATGACACCATTCCTCCATTGTTGACCCACAAAAACCGCAATTTCAGACAGACCAACCTAATCTAACAAGGTATATGCAATTACAGTCTTCGCAGAGTTTTTAACAATGTCATTTCTATATACAGAGAGAAAGGACTTGGATTGAAGTGTCCCAGAAGATCGGATGTATACATGTTTTCCTGAATGACTCGCTAAAAAAACTGCTAAGACCTTAGAACCTTGTGAAATGTCATTTGTAACCCATGGCTGACTTGCCTTATTGCTGCAAAGTAGCTGCCAATCCTTACTTTTAGCTTATGTCCAGAGACAAGTGCAAGTTTTAGTTTCTCAGTTAATGATCTAACAAGCTTCCTGAGATCTCCCTGTCATCTTGATCAGACCATCTGGGTCCCATGCTCACTCTCAATCACGGTTGGGGAATTCCACGTGTTGATGACACCCAGGTCTGGAATATTGCCTATCCACGAACTTGAGGAAGACCCAAATCCACACGTGTGTGTAGCTGCTGTCCAGTGGGGGATGGGTGAGATAGAGATTGGGAAGTCAACCAGCCATGTCACCTCAGAGCTTAAGGAACAGGGTGACAATTCCATGTAGAAAGATGACTTTGCAGCATTGTAGATGTGACTGTCAGAGGTGTGCACTGGTGGAGACAGACCAGTCCTTAGGTGATTGAAGGAATCCCGGCAAGAAAAGACGAAGGCATGGGTGACAGTGGGAGGCCATGTGAGTCAAGAGAAGGCAGGCTGATGCAACTGATGGTAAAATGGAGCTAGTAGAACTTGGGGACCACCTTGATGAGGAGGGTGAGGGGGACAAAATCGGGAAAAACAACGCGCGTTTCTTGCCTGATTGATGGTACAGAGGGTGGTGCTGTCACTGGTTAAGGAAGTGAAGGGGGAAAGCATTTAAGTTTTGGTGGAAAGATAACTATGTATTTTTTTTTCTTTTAACCCCCCCATCCCCCAGTCTTTGGTTGAGATGACTTAGGAATATAAAAATGGAGCCTGTCGTTGTAAGATGGGTGAATGGCTTTGGACCTGAAAGTGGCTGGAAATGCAGACTTGGGGTTGACAGTATAGGGTTGAATACATGACTATGGCCAAGGTCTTCCTGGGTAGAGCTGGGGTGGATTGACAATAAAGGCATGGGGCGGGGGATCCCACAGGGGTACTAGAGAGAAGGGCTTCAGTTCCCAGCCCTGCCACGAAGGAGCTCTGTGATTTGGGGCCACCTCTTTCAACCATTGGTTTCCTAACTGTAATAGGGATAATAGTAATAGTCTCATGGGCTGCTTTTGTTGATAACCTGAGGAAGAGTGTTTGCAAAGCTTTCCTGGTACCCGATACAAAGGAAGCATTTGTAGAAATTCTATGTCCTGCTTAAGATACATGTTTTTTTTTCTCTCTTCTTAATTTAACATGGCACAATTTAGAATAAAGACAACAATCAGCCAAGGAGGTAAGTCAAGGTTCATTCTTCTGGTCCTCATGGTCATAGCTGAGCAGACCCTGGCCTCGGGAAGAAGTTCAATGGACACAGCCATGGTCCAGCTTTGGGACCTTGGGCAAGGTTCTCTAAGACTGGTTTTTCTTCTGTGAAAGGATTTTCCTAACACACATTCCATGGAAATGTGTTACACACATGAAGACACAGGGAAAATCCTTAGGAGAGGTCCTGGCACATGATAATCAGGTAATGATTTTTAAAAATTTTCTTTAGTGTTTATTTATTTTTGAGAGAGAGACAGAGCATGAGTTGGGGAGGGGCAGAAAGTGTTGGAGACACAGAATCCATAACAGGCTCCAGGCTCTGAGGTGTCAGCACAGAGCCTGACACAGGTCTTGAAGTCAGCCACTTAACCGACTGAGCTACCCAGGCACCCCAAACAGGTAATGATTTTAAAGGAGCAAGACTCAGAGGGAATAGTGTCCCAGGAGCCAGGGGAGAGAGAACAGCATCAAACTCTGGAACTTAGTCTAAAGGAGCCTCACTGGATTTGGCAACAAGGAACGACCATAGACCTGGGAAGATGTGGTCTTGAAATTTGGGTGGGGGTGGAAACTGGCTGCAGGTGGGCAGCAGGAGCTAAAAGAACATGAAGGAGCCAGCATGACCTGGAAGGTCATGAGCCAGCATGACCTTCAAGTATAAAGAGAAGGGAAGGGAAGAAGAGGGTAACAACTGGAGAGTCTGGAGGGTCATGTATTTTTGTTATTCGGTTGGTTTTTGTTTAGTTTGAACACAGAAGTAGACCCATTTCTGGATCTCTTTGTGGGTTTCCAAGATATCCTTTTAACTCAGATTTTATAAAGGATTATAGAAAATACTGCTCATCCATTACTCAGGATGAAGTCCTTTTCTTTCCACAGGTTAAATAAGACAGGCTCGTTTGGGTATAAAGACTATCCTTTTAATCAAGATAAATGGTTTGAAACTGGTAGAAATACTTTTTATTCCCCCTTGAAATCACAGTCTGCTTAAGATCAGCCTAATCGGACGAGACAAGGAAATTGCACTGTATTTGGAAACACGGGCAAAGAGATAAAGACCTTGTGTGCTTTTCATTCCCTCGGCAAGCTTTCAATTCTGGTCTGTGTGCAAATCTTTTCTAGCAGAGGCACTGCTAGTTAAAATGCACGCACAGGTACACATGCGTATCATGAGAGACATAGAACCCCACAGCCCACACGTCAATTTTCCAGTGAGGAAACTGAGGCCACTCCTTCCCCGCCCCACATCAGTCAGTAAGAGATGAGACCCAGTATGCAGGTCTCTTGTGTCTCCATTCAGGTAACTGACACTTATCCCTGATTCTCACCAGCTCTCTATGAACCCAGAATTCCGTTTTCCCTTCTCTTCTCCGTACATCTATAGTACGCTATACAGACACCTGTTGTTAGAATATATTTACTGCATATTATTATGCTATGATCTCTCTTATTAGAATCTGAAAGGTAAAGGCGATCTTTGATTTGTTGTTGTTGTTAATGATGTTTATCTCTGGTGCCCTGCACGGGCCTGGGAGAGTCCATGACCACATGGATAGATGAATGGATAAACAAAGGATCAATCCAATTTACATCAATTTTTCCATACATAGATTCATGGGATGACATCCGGGCTTTCATACTTGGGTACTTTCTGTACACTCACAATCCAAGCAGACCTGTTCCCGAACCTTCCCTCCAAAAGAAGGATTTCCATTACCGCAGCCTATTCAGAGTCTCTCATTACAGATGTGACAGAAATACATGCACCTGTAGCCTAGATGGGAAATTTCTCTTGAATGTGAGATTATTTTCACAGATCTCAAAGGATCTGGAACATCTCCATAATGTGTTTTACTCTGGATGTCATTTGTGGTTTTATTTTTTTTTCCTGCCAGAAGTTCTGATTTCAAAAGACCACCTCATGTTAAAAGTAGAACATCCCAATTCAACTTGTAATTCAGCAGATAAATCATGGAGGAGATCCACACTCTCTGTAAGTAATCAGACCTTCCATTCCTCCTAGCAGATTCCTGGCTCCCTGTTGGCTCTACTGAGAATATCATCTCAAACTGGCTCTCCCAGAATGGAAGAAGGTGATGACTTAGAATCCCCCGATTTGACCCCTTGGACTCCTTCCCTTGTTCAAATTAGAGGAAGTTGAGCTTTCCCCCAAATAAATAGAATAAACATTTTTCACGTTTTCCCAAACATCACCAATGGCTCCATTATTCTCAACACTTTGCCACGTCTCAACCTATTGTAATTATTTCCACCCCCACCACCACTTACCGCCATGAAGTTTACCTAACGCCTTTACTATAACCTATGGTCCTGTTTCTTCCCCATGTTGAATAACTAAAGATGAGTTTCACACTAAAAGACTAGAAACGAGTGAAGAAAATAAGTCTTAGGTCAAAAAGGTATTGGGAAGCAACTCAGGTACTTATGTGCATGGTGAGTTTCCACACTTGAGAAGTCACCAACGTCTAGGGCTGAGAAGAGGGGAAAAGGAGAGAAAGCAGAGACTAAGGAAGAAGGAGAAGGCGACAAGGACAATGTCACAAGAGTAGTTGTCTTGGTCTCATCGCTTCCATGGATGATCACCAAGAAAAGAGTAGAAAGGGAGTCAAAGACTTGCTTGCAAAGATTTGAATAGTAGTACTCCATACCAAAGCAGTGCTTTGCTGCAATGGGCAGGCCTCTATCAGTTTCAGCTCGTAAGAACTCAAGTTAGTCTAAGCCAAAAGAAATAGATTGGCTGACGTCACTGAATATTCCAAGAGTTAGTTCTATTTCAGGCATGGATGGATCGATGTTGAAATAAACAATATCATCATGTCTTATTCCTCTGGTCCTCCCCATTTCTTGCGTCTGCTTTCATCTACTTTGACTTCATTCTCTTATAGACTATCTCCATGTTATGTGACTTTTCCAGGTTTATAAGTTTCCTTTTTTTAATGTTTATTTTTGAAAGAGAGGGAGATGTGATGGGAATATATGTACTTGTAGAGCAGGGGAGGGGCAGAGAGAGAGGGGGACAGAAGATCTGAAGCAGGCTCTGTGCTGACAGCAGAGGGCCCACTGTGGGGCTTGAAGCCATGAACCATGAGATCATGACCTGAACCAAAGTCGGACGCTTAACTGACTGACCCATCCAGGTGCCCTGGTTTATATGGTTCTTAAATGTCACGCTCTCAGGGGGATTGATAACCTTTCAGACTTCCAGAATCTCTATCAGTCTCTGCAAAAGGATTCTGACTGACTACAGTGGGGCCACATGCCTATCTCGGAACAGTCCCTGTGTCTAAGGGCGTTGGATATTCTTGTATCCTCAGCCGTATACCAGTCACTGGGGCAGTGGACACAGGCACCTTGATTGGTAGTTCGACCAGAATTGCACAATGTGGAGCAGAGCAGTTCTGAAAGGGCTGTACTATGAGCCAAACAAAACAGTAATGGCTACCGTACTTGAAATAATCACGTAAGTTAATTCTGTAACTCAGAGGAAACCGAAGTAAACAAAAATGACAAATAAAGGATATGATCTAGCAAAAATATCTCATATTCATAGTATGTGTCCATCTCAAGTGAAGCTCTAACAGAGAAGAGAGAACTTGTTTTTCTGGCCCTCGTATTCTTAGAGCCTGCTACGTAGTCAGTGTTTAATACAGCGTCTTTGTCCTTAGAGTATCCAGTGAAGTGAAATTTAAAATAATCAGCCAGGGACTACCAAGTCACAGGGGCAGAGGTAGGAGGATTTTCCTCATCACAGTTAGAATCAATGAGTGAGCCCTCTTGACTAGGAAGGCTTAAGGCAGTAGGAGAGGATGAGGATGTAATCAGTGGTGCTGATCAATGTTTAACAACTGGATCTCCAAGGAAGAACCAGCATCCTGATGTGTAGTAATCACTAAGTTCTGTTGTGTATATACTCCTGTCCATGGTTGATTTCAGCCCACCAACATGTGGCACTGAAGGCCGAGTTGGAAAGAGATCACACAGTTGACTGTCAAGAGCCTCTATGAGTTGGCTTTAGCCCAGCACCAAATATAACCAAACCTTCTATGCTTTGGTGAAGGTTGTTTTTTCCCTGAGACTCTTCAGTATGAAGTCCTTGGAAGGGGTTGACTCATTGTATATGAAGCCTGGGGTTTTCTGGGGGCAAGAGATGGAAATAGAAAACCCTTATCCTAGTACATGAAATTACTTAATCATAATGAAGTGACCCGAAGTGGTTTTGATAAGATTCTTTAAAACAATATTTTTTAATGTTTGTTTATTTTTGAGAAAGAGAGAGAGTATGAGCAGGGGAGAGGCAGAGAGAGAGGGAGACACAGAATCCAAAGCCAGGCTCTGAGCTATCAGCACAGAGCCCAATGCGGGGCTCAAACTCACCAACCTCAAGATCATGACCCGAGCTGTAATCGGGTTAACCGACTGAACCACCCGGGTGTCCCAGATTCTTGATCAGATAAGGACCCCAACGATTCCAGAGAGAAACTCCACATGGCAACTGCGGTTGCCTTGGTGACCTGGGTGTAGCACTGGCCTTAAGGGTTTCGAAGAATTTCTATGTAGCTGATGGCTAAAACTACAAGCCACTAAGTACTCAGAAACCAGGCAAGGGTGGTGTCATAAGTTAAGAACTAGAACGTAGCTAAAAATACTACAGTCATGAAGCCCACTGTCTGCACTACTCGGGCTCCGGAAGGTTTCCAGAGAGCAAAGACATCACCACCGCAGTGGACAGACATTTATTCTATGGCAAGGTAGGATCACAACAGTAATGGACACCGGGAGTTCATGAGTAAGACCTAAGTGCTCATGGAGTGTATCCAGCAGCACAGGCTGAAGGAAGCAATACTGAAGTTTCAGTGGCTTCCCACGACATAAGGTTATCTCTCACTCACTCTGTATGCCCATCACGAGGACTCAGTCTGGTGGAAATTGTTTCTTGATGCCCATTTCTACCTTTGCAGAGGTAGAGAAGGCTGTGGCAGGTGCACACCCCAGATCTTAAATGAGACATCACTTCTGCGCTCCTTTCATTGGCCAAAGCAATCCCAAGTGGACGGGATTGCGCAATCCCAGCACGTGCCCCAAAGTCAGAGCTGGGAAACAGCACTAACAGCAACCCCAGAAGGTGATGGAACATTCTAATTATTCTCTCTCTCTTAACCTTGGGAGGAAGGAACCAGGCTTACTTGATGTTTAAGCTGAATAAGCCCCCGGAATCTTGAACAATTAGGTTGTAAGACTACCTAAAGGAGATACTAAACCTGATTTATAGGAGAAGATTCTAGCAATTAAATGAGCTATTATATGTATAATGCAGAACATAAAGAGAGGTGGCAGTTTGTATATGTCAAAAGGTAAACTAAATCACATCAGGTACGTGTTAAATGAATGAGTGAGTGAATGAATGAAAGAAACTCCATTCAAATGGAATTATACCTCATTCCTGTAAACATTTTTTGTGACTTTTTTGGACATTTTTCTGTGGATATCCCATGCCTTTCATCCAATTGCATTAGTACTGTGGGTGAGGATAATCATTTACCCTTCTAGCTTGATAAGAAGTCGCCATAATCAAGTTTACCTGTCTCCCAGTAGGTTTTAGAAGTAGGATTGAAAGATTTCTGTTTTTAAATAAATGGGAGTCAAATGCTGAATGGGGGTCATTTAAGCATGAGATACCATAAAGTTAGAACAACTTACATTCTATCCCAGAACATGGAAGTTTACAAAAGATCACAAAACTTTTTTGTCCAAATTTGTGGAATTTTTCTTAATGAAACCCAAAAGCAAGTCATTTTCTTTTTCTTTCTTTCTTTCTTTCTTTCTTTCTTTCTTTCTTTCTTTCTTTCTTTCTTTCTTTCTTTCTTTCTTATTTTCTTTCTTTCTTTCTTTTTTGCGGTGTAACAGACAAAAGAGATGTACAGTGAAAATCTCTGTCCTAACCACGCCAGACATCCTGGGGTGGGTCGGATGTGGCTCCTTTTTCTGGACTCAACAACACAGTCAATATCCATATCCACATCATACGTACTCATATAGAGAATGCATCCTCTGATCTTCCCTTTATTCTTCCATAAATGAGGTCTCAGTGCACACATTACTCAGAAACTTGTTATTTTATTTTTTAATATTTTATGACCCTTTCTCTAAGGCAGTGTTCTTCAAACAGTGGCTTTAACCATTTCTGGATCATAAAATCAACGTACTGGGTCCTGATTAGCAATTTTTAAGAAAAGTAGCATAGGATACAATAGTAATTCTGAATGGTAAGGTATTGTTCCTTGGGAATTTTATTTCAGGTGTGTATGTACGGTTTCCTCATCTATAAAATGGGGATAATAAAGGTGATTACTACATGGGTTGTTGATAGGCTTAAGTGAGCTATCATATGTAAAACGCTTAGAATAGCAACTGGCGCATTGTAAGGATACTATAATACTAAGATATGTCACCACCAACCTCCTCCTAATCCCCCTCCTCCCCCTCATCCCCTTCCTCCCCCTCCTCCCCCTCCTCCTGCTCCGGCTTCTCACTATTCTTTTACACATTTTCTAATAAGAAGGTGGAGAAAGGCATCTTACTTACATTTGACTTTGCAATTTTTTTTAAAATTTTTTTTAATGTTTTATTTATTTCTAGGAGAGAGAGAGACAGCGTGAGCAGGGGAGGGAGTCACAGACCGAAAGAGGCTCCAGGCTCTGAGCTGGCAGTCAGCACAGAGCCCGACGCGGGGCTCGAACCCACGAACAGCGAGATCATGACCTAAGCGAAAGTCGGACGCTTAACCGACTAAGCCACCCAGGCGCCCCATTTGACTTTGCATTTGCCTCTTCACCCTCTTCACTGGTGAACCAGATTTTCTTTTCATGTGTTTGCTGGCTGTTCACATTTTTCCTTGGATACATTTCTTGTTTATTATTATTACTTATTTACAAAAAATTATTTTGTCTTTTTTTGTACAACAGAGATATTAACTCCTGACTCTCCAATATTAGCAAATTTTTTTTCCAATCTCTCTTAGGGCCTCTGGACTTTATTTCTGATGTCTCTTGCTTTTAGACATTGCTGATTTCTGAAATACAATGTATTTTTTTGTTTTTTTGTTTTTTGTTTTTAAATGTTTATTTACTTCTAGGAGACAGAGAGAGAGACAGCGTGAGCAGGGGAGGGTCAGAGAGAGAGGGAGTCACAGACTGAAACAGGCTCCAGGCTCTGAGCTGGCAGTCAGCACAGAGCCCAACGCGGGGCTCGAACCCACGAACCGCGAGATCATGACCTAAGCGAAAGTCGGATGCTTAACCGACTAAGCCACCCAGGCACCCCGATGTATTTTGTTTTTTTAAATGGGTTTGGGGTTCCTTTCTTGCTTGTTGAGAACATTGTGCCCAATGGCTAGATAAATATTCTCCTAAAATTTCCCCCTAATAATCTTATTCCTCAAATTTTTTTACATGAGTTTTTTAATCTAGCTGAAGTTTATTTTTGTTTCCTGAAGTAAGGGACTGCCATTGTTTTATGCCAGATGAATAACCAATTATTCCAGTCTCAGTCATAAAATAAACCTTTCTTTCATGAATGAATTTAAATACCACCATTATCATATATTAAGTTCCTATATATACCTGGATTTATTTCTGAACTCTTTCCCACTGATATCTTTGACCAGTCTTAAGCCAGTACCATATTATTTTGATTGCAGCAATTCATACAGAGTGTCTTTCTCAGTCTACATTGTTTCCACAATATGTTAGCAATTCTTACACATTGATTTTTCAATATAAAACTTCAAGACATTTCACTATTTTCATTAAAGAATCCTTTAGGAATATGGGCAGTTAAATTTATTTGTATTGAGAAAGATTGACTTGTTCATGAATTATGCTTTTCCATTCACATATTTAGATATCTTATGTTGTTCCTGTATTCTTCACATAGACCTTTTTTGGTTACATTGATTCTTTAGAAAATTAAAGTTTCTAATGTGATCATTAATGGAATTTTTCATTATAAATAATTTTCATTTATAATAATGAATTATTCATTTTTCATTATAAGTAATGCCTGTTGGTACAAAGAGGGTTTTGGGGGGCTCTGGGGTGGCTCAGTTGGTTTAACGTCCAACTCTTGGTTTAGCGTCCAACTCTTGATTTTGGCTAAGGTCATGATCTCACCATTGTGAGACGGAGTCTTGTGTCGGGTTCCATGTTGAGTGTGGAGCTTGCTTGGGATTCTCTCTCCCTCTCTCTCTGCTTCTCTCTCTCCCCCTCTCTTTAAATAAATAAATACCATTAAAAAGTTGATTTTTTTCATTTTTTTGTGTTTATTAAACTTAAAAATAAACTTTGCCCTTTAACTGTAATAATTTAAAAAACATTACTATAGTTTCTCAGTGTTCTCTGTGTTAAAAAAGAAACAGGCCCCCAATAGAGTCACTTGTGCTAAGCCCCACATCAACAACGTGATTGAAATGTCAGCCTGTCCTGAGAACGGGACCTTGACCAGTCAGTCTGGAATTACCTAGTCAGCACTAGTGAGATAATCTGTCTAATAGACCCCTTCCAGTCCCCAGACGAAGGCAACTTGGCCTGAAAAAATCTTCACTTTTCTTGTTCTTCCCCTCTTTCTGCCTCTGACAGCCTTCAGTTTTGCACAGTGCATCAGAGCTCCCTTCTATGGGCTGGATGGGATGCCGCTGATGCATGAATCACTCAACAAAGCTAACTGACCTTCAAATTCACTCAGCTGAATTTTGTTTTTTTTATACAGACGTATGGTTCTATGATCTGAAAATAAAGATAATTTGTTCTTTTCATTTCCAAATTTATACCACTCATTTTACTTTCTTTTAGTATTGCATTAGCTAGAATTGTGAAAACAACGCCGTATACAGCAGATGCTGGAAGACGTCTCCATAATGTTTGATTTTGGACTTTAATAATAGTCATTAAGAAAAGTTGCTCAGGACGTTTCTGTTTACTTCAGCAATCGTTGTGATGGTGAAATTTATCAAATGACTTTTGCTGCTTATCGATCTAATTTGTTGTGATCATTAATTTTACGGACAAATGTTTTAATATTGATCCATCTCCCATTCCTGGAAGAAGTGACTACTTTGAATGCAAAGAGGGAAAAATCGTTAAAGAAAAGGATGAAAAAAGCTCTTTGCGTGTGAATGTGTGTAGACAGAAAGAAAGTAGATGTTAAAACACAGCTAACTAGCAAGTGTAGCATTATCTTTTTAATAATTATCAAATTATCTGATGTTTGGATTATTAGGGGAAAAAATAAAAGAAAGGAAAAGGAATCTCCAAGAATGTGAAAACAAAACAAAAGAAAACAAAAACAAAATCTTATTTCCAGATAGGCTTAATTACTTTTTTGGCAGGGTACCAAGGGAAGTTTGCCTTCTGATCTCTGAGTATATCAGTAAACTGGTTTCTATCTGGTGGGTCCAGGTTTTGGCTCAATATTTGTGTAAAACTATTGCAGGGGAGGAATTTTGACTATGGTCTTCCTAGTATTTGAAAAGAGCTGCAAATACTCTTTCTATACCTACGACCAAAGAAATGAATTGTCTCTTCCAGTGCCCATCTTTAATCGGTCATTCAGTAGGGTTATTTCTAGATCCCAAATACCTCTCAAAGCTGACCTTATCTCTTTCCCCAGAGCCACCGCTCTGGGACAGGGCTCATAATTTCCCACTCGAAGGGCAAGAACACCAAGCTTGAAGGGCAAAGATCCAAAGGAATGAGCCTGACACATGGTCTCCGTAGAGCTTAGCATGACAAAGTGGAGCTAGGGAAGGAGACAGGTGCAGTGACTGCCCATCCTGACTGAATGTTAGAATCGCAGGGGTAGCCCAGACCCCAACCCAGACAATCTCACTAAACTGGTCCAGTGTAGGGCCTACACATTTTTATGTTTTCATAAGTGCCTCAGCCCCTGGGCCATTTTCATGCACAGCCTAAGTTGACAATATATATATTTTAAAGTTTCTTTATTTCTTTTGAGAGAGACAGAGACAATGCGAGTGGGGGAGGGGCAGAGACAGAGAGGGAGAGAGAGAGAGAATCCCAAGCAGGCTCTGCACTGGCTCCAATGTGGGGCTCGAACCCACGAAGCTGTGAGAGCATGACCTGAGCTGAAGCCAAGAGTCTGATGTTTAACTGACTGAGCCACCCGGGTGCCCCTTGAGTTGACAATATTTGAGCAGTGGTTTTGAAGAGTGGCTTCTGGACAAGTTATACCAGGATCCTTTGGAAACTTTTCATGCCTATTCTGGGTCTGATTCAGACCCAGTGAATCTGGGGCTTTGGCCCAACAATCTGTCTTGTAGTGGGGGTACCAGGGAACTCTGACATTGGTGAGAACCACTCCCACGACAATCTTGGAGACGTTAGAGAACCACATCCCTAATGGGTCACTGGCACCAAAAGAAGGACCATTGTTTTTTTGTTTTTTTTTTTAATGTTTTTTATTTTTATTTTTGAGAGAGAGATAGAGACAGCGTGAGCAGGGGAGGGTCAGAGAGAGAGGGAGATACAGAATCTGAAGACAGGCTCCAGGTTCTGAGCTAGCTGTCACCACAGAGCCCAACGTGGGGCTTGAACCCATGAACTGTGAGATCATGACCTGAGCCAAAGTCAGACACTTAACCGACTGAACCACCCAGGTGCTCCAAGAAGGACCATTCTTATTTGTTTGTTTGTTTTATTTTTAGAGACACACACACAGAGTGCATGACTGGAAGGGAGGGGCAGAGAGAGAGAGAGAGAGAGAGAGAACATGACTGGGGAAGAAGGGCAGATGGGGAGAGAGAGGGAAAGAGAGAGAGAAAGAGAGACAGAGAGAGAGAGAGAGAGAGAGAGAGAGAGAGAGAGAATCCTAAGCAGTTCCAGGCTCAACTTGGAGTCTGATGTGGGGCTTGATCCTATGCCCCCGGGATCATGACCGGAGCTGATATCAAGAATCAGACGCTCAACTGACTGAGCCACCCAGGTGCCCCAAGAAAGACAATTCTGAGATAACCCTCTGATTGCCCCAGTAGGGACAAGACTCACCTGGATCCAAGGCAAGATGTTGACGGTAGCAGATGAGGGGATCGGAGGCACCCCAGAGCAGTTTGGGTGCAGGAGTGAGGAGGGAGAGTCATGATTCTCAGAGTTGAGGGGGAAGAGACGATAAGAAAGAGGTGGAAGGGGGTGCGGGCTCTTTGTTGCAGACTCATGGCTACGGAAGGAGGAAGAAAACCGGAGGCGAAGACAGGGGCGGCAATCAAGTTCATGAAAAGCGGATGTTTGTTTATTTTCCATTTGGGAAAGCAGTAGGTTTGGTCATGGAGAAGTTCCTGCACAGAGGGGCGCCTGGGTGGCTTAGTCGGTTAAGCGTCCGACTTTCGCTTGGGTCATGATCTCGCGGTTCGTGGGTTCAAGCCCCGCGTCGGGCTCTGTGCTGACTGCCGGCTCAGAGCCTGGAGCCTGTTTCAGTCTGTGACTCCCTCTCTCTCTGACCCTCCCCTGCTCATGCTGTCTCTCTCTCTTTCCTAAAAATAAATAAAGAAACATTAAAAAAAATTAAAAAAAAAAAAAGAAGTTCCTGCACACAGAGAGAAGTGTTGGTTTTAAAAATTAAAAACAAACAAAAAAAGGATTCCTTATTTTCTGGGTCAAAACATGTCCTCCCCACGCAAGGGTAGTTTGGGTAAACCAGTGGTCCGTTTGCTCGGTTTTGGCGTTGACCTTTTGCAGGCAAAGAATAAACTGGAGAGAAAATAGATCAAAGGTATTTCATGTGGATCTATGTCCCTGGTTTAATGGCGCCTTTCTGGGTGCCCAGCGTGGGCCCTTCGAAGGTGCAGCTGAGAGAGGGGCCCCTTCATTCCTCTGAGGCTCCTGCCTCTCTTTCCTGGGCAGCAGCTGTTTACATCGGTCTCCTTGCAGGTCCACTCCCTGCCCACCCAACTTGTCCCCCCCACCCCCCACCTGGATGCACACTGGCCTCCCTTCCGATCAGCTACTGAGCCACTTTTATTGTCCTTCCTCCTTAAAGCCAGTTTTGGGCTTGAGTGTTTTTCCACTCATGGGTTTCTAGAGCGGATGCTCCTTGCCACAGCTTTTTGCCTTCTTCCTCTTCCTCCCCCGACACTCTCCCCTGCTCCTCCTAAATTATGAGGTTCCCAGGCTTAGACCTTCTGTCCGTGCTTGTCAATATTTGGTTCCATTGCATTTTCTTTGTTCCCAGATGAGTCTCCCAGCTATCTCTGCCATCACGCCTTGGGGCTCACCTGGGATCCTATTTTTAGCACCTTGACTGTAAATCTCTGACTCAAGCTGTTCCTGTGTTCTGGAAATCTCACAACAAAGCAGCCTCCTTAATTAGCATAATTACTCTAGTTCCTGCATGCATAATTCTCCTGCCCCAGAACATTAATTGCCCATTCAGGCTCTGCAGGATTTTTAAAACCCTGGGGCCAAGTGCCATCAGACTTTGGGTGTCTTTACCCTTTCTGGTGTCTCTGAGAGTGTTCACATCCGTGTCGGGGAGATCGGAGCTGGAAAAATCCTGGAGGGTTTGGACGGCGGGTTAGAAGTCTGTGATGTGTTGGCAATTGGGGTCCACAATTTATAACAAGAGCCGCATTGTTAGAGAACTACAACTTGGCTTAAAGGAAAGAGCTGTGTTTTGATGACTGGCTTTATTACTAATTATTTTGTTTTCACTTTCTGCTGTGTAAATAGTGCCCCAGCCAGGGACTCCGTATCATCTCGGGGCCAGAATCTGTGTGTAAAAGCACTGATGTCTGAGCTCTCCTATTTCTTAAGGGCATTACCATGGAAGAGTCCTTTCAAGGAGATTGTTCCTCTGTAGAAACATAGTCTATTAAGGGGTCACAATCTTTGCTCTACTTTACAAGTGTGAAGGAATCATATTGCCTCACATATCAGGTTGCTAAATGTCCTTCACCAAAGAAAACAAAACAAAGCAGGCATGCACCCTAAGGCAAAGAAAATGAAGTTTCACTCAATAAATTGTACATACTGGCGAATTATACCGGGTGATTGTTATTTATAATATTTTTGCTCTTTTAAAAACCAGCCCTTTAAATCCAGCATAACTCAGATAAGGTTCAAAAGAAAACAGCAAGTTCACATCCATGGATCAGTTTAGATCTGCATTGATCTGTACAATATCGTAAAATAACATTGCAATTTACACATGGAATTTATTGCATGGAATTTCCGAAGTTCTAGTCCAAAAGGTTTGTATTTCTTTACGGTGTTTGTTATGTTTCCTTCTGTTGCAAGGAACAGAAAGATCGAATCTGCAGAAGCCAGAGAGAAAGAGAGATAGACAGGGAATTTATAGGCATACATCTCTTATTCCGTAGGTGGTTTGAACCTCATGGATGGTTTTAACTTCAAGCAAAGGTGCTCTTAGTTTGATGCATGGTTTGATCTGTGGATTCAAATGATGTGTCCAGGACCTGATATCTCTCCTTTCTTGCTTTTTGGCTTTGGCATGGTTGATTTTCTTTTCTCGGCAGGCTCTCCCCTCCTGGGGACAGGAGGATTTTAGAAACTCTCATGTAGGAGGCACTGCGGACAAGCAGTGTGGACAGGAGCACTGAGCAAGAGCTTCTGGATTCCAGAAGTCTCACATGTAGTAAGGGCTCCTCTGGTGGTTGTGAGGGTAACACCAGATGATCCACATAAAGCACTAGAAGACTCCGGGCACCTAGTGCCTTCTGTCATCTGGCGTTGATGTTGTTACTATCCTTCCTACCTCGACTCAAGGAGGAAAGAGGGTGTGCCTCTCTCTCAAAACTTCTAACAAAGACACATTCTTTGCAATGTGAGGATCCTTATTTTTTAATTTTTCAAATCTATTTTATTTTAGAGAGAGAGAGTGCACATGTGCAAGCAGGGCAGGGGCAGAGGGAAGGAGAGAGCGAATCTCAAGCAGGCTCCATGCCCAGCGCAGAGCCCAAGACGGGGCTCAGTCTCACAACCATGAGATCATGACCTGGGCCAAAATCAAGGCCGATGCTTAGCTGATTGAGCCCCCCAGATTCCCCTAATGATCCTTATGAATATAGGACACTCACATGGCTTTTCAGCCAAAAGTATAAAAATCAAAATAAAACATCCTCAGTCAAATCCTCCAATAGCATTTAATATGGGAGCATTTTAATATTCATGAATAGAAATGACATACTTTTGGAATATAGAATTGTTGTTTAAATTGAATTTGTTTGACGTTTTGAAAATCTTCACGGACCAGAAAAGAACTGTACTGTGAATTTTACTGGCTTAGGGATTAGCTTTCGGGGACCAGTCAGGTAACATGTATGTATCATACTTATCACAGGGGCTAGCACACACAGTATGTCCCACAGATAACAGCTACATATGCTTTCAAGAGACAGGGAGAGGTCACACTATGGTCTTTATGCAGGGGATAAAAGAAGCAAGCCAGTCTTATTTTTGTATTCCCAAAGAACCTAGCACATAATAGTTGTTTAATATTTGTTGAATCAATCAATGACCTTCAATGGAGGATGAGAGAATGTCTATAGAAATAGGAAAAGACAACAAATATAATGGAGAGAGCAATAGTATATCCTCAAGGCAGTGATGTCAGGGTGGTGGGTGTTTTCTGGAATCCTGGGGCAGGAAACAGAGCCCACGAAGCTTGCCCAGTGCCTACCATCCTGTGTTGGATGCATATAAAAGAAGCGGAAGTCTGAGGTTGGAGAACAGAGAGGAAAGCCTTCTAGGTGGTGGTGGTGGGGGTGCTGTGGTGTAATTGTGGTGATGCCTAGAAGCAGGAAGCATTACCTCGAGGCTCAGGTAGGTGGGATTCTTATTCTTTTGTAAAATGAAGGAAGCCATGGCATAAGAAACTAGCTATGGGGTAAGGCAAAAAAGGAATTTGGAGGAGTTTTCTACTATTATGCTAGAATGTAAAGTCACTTTGGTAGAGGCTATGACCCACAGTGAATTTGGGATGCTGGGAAGTTCCTTTAATAAATCCTCAGTTCACACTTAGAGTGGATTTGGATGTTTATTTCCACCATGGAACATATGTTGGCCAGCAAGTCTGATGGTGCATGATTAGACAGTGGTGAGGGTTTTCCTTTTAATGTTTATTTATTTGTTGAGAGAGAGAGAGGAGAGAGAGAGAGAATTCCAATTCCAAGCTGACAGCATGGAGCCCATCGTGGAGCTCAATTTCACAAATCATGAGATGGTGACCTGAGCCAACATCAAGAATTGGACGCTTAACCGACTGAGCCACCCAGGCGTCCCTGGTGAGTTTTAAGTAGGTCAGTTTCATCTCAGGCAGAGATCTTAACCCCAAATTTCAGGGCTGGTCAATGAACCAAACTTTCTTTTTTTTTTTTTTAATATTTTTAAATTTATTTCTAGGAGAGAGAGACAGCGTGAGCAGGGGAGGGTCCGAGAGAGAGGGAATTACAGACTGAAACAGGCTCCAGGCTCTGACTGCCAGCACAGAGCCCGACGCGGGGCTCGAACCCACGAACCGCGAGATCATGACCTAAGCGAAAGTCAGACGCTTAACCGACTAAGCCACCCAGGCGCCCCAATGAACCAAAGTTTCTTGATCCTCATCAGGTGTAGGATTGTGTGTTAGGAGATCAGAGACTCCTAACGGGCCAGTTTGTGCCCTCAGGTAGCTCACGTTCTCGTTACAGAAGTAGCAGCATCCAGCTTGTTCTTCGCCTCTTTCCAGTGAATATTTCCAATTTTTCCCACTCCGCTTACATTTCTGAGCCCCTGTGTCTCCCAGCTGACGATCTGGCGTCTTTCATTGCAAAGAGAAAGGACAGATGGGAACCCCCTTAGCGTCATCTTTTGCACCTGTTCCCTTTATATCTTCTTGTTACAAGCATAGGAATGCTTTCTGCTTGTCTTTGGACTCCCTTCCCCTTTCTCCTTTGTAGGGCATTTTGTTCCTTCGGTTCTGGTCTCCGTATCCTGCCTTGTAAATCCCTCACCCTGTACTAGATGAAACACCTCAAAACGCAAACATTAAAAACAGAGCTATGCGGGATTCAGATGTTACTGGATGGTCACGAATACTTTGGAGCCTCTCTTCAGCTTCCCATCCAGCGATATCACACAGGGTAGCTTGAAATCAACCCCCGAGAGAGTATTTACACTGCATCAATTGGCCAAAGCTACAAAGTATCCCCCCATAACCCAGGAAGTCAATTGTTAAATGTAAATCAACACATCAATGATTGCAATGAACAGTAAGTGTATTTCCTTTGTTTAAAGGAAACTTTTCTTGAGCCCTAGTCCTACCTTCTTACCTTTCGGAGCCAGTCATCCCCCAAAGGGTTGTCTCAGGCTCCTGTCTTACTCTCTCATCCTTTCACCATATTTATCTGTCCACCCTCTCCTGGTAGCCTCTGTCCCTAACACACAACTGAAACCATTTGGCGAAGGTTCCGCCATATTTCCTGGACTAGTGGACACCTCTTTGTTCTTAACAAATGTACGTTCTTAGGTGCAGTTTTCTTGAAACATTTTGGTTCTTGGCTGCCATGATTCAAAGATCTTTTGTTTTTATTCTTCTATGAGATGGGTCCTTTTCCCAAGTCCCTCATTCCTGTTTCTCCTTCTAAATGATGGGGGTTTTTTGGGAAGCTTCGCCATGGCATTTCTTTGTCTGAATCCTCTCCTAGGAGAGAGTCTCAATTCCTTATCTAAGTACTATCTTGAAATGGATAATTCTTCAATTCTCTCTGAAGCCCACATCTTTCTTCTGAGTCCACATCTACCCATTCTTCTTGACTAGTATGTCACTGAAAAACTTGGACTTCACATGGGTCAAAACGAAATTCTCAATTTTCAGTTTAAAAAAACCTTCCTACTCAACCCAACATAGAGTCTCCCAACACATGGCCATGAGGTTCTCCTGTGTCCATGTGTGTTACTGGCTTTCCTGTATATATGTTATGTCTCAGTAACTCAATCTGAAAACATAGGTGTCATTTCTGAATTCTTCTTTCCCTTCTCTATTGATACTGTAGAGCCAAAAATTAAGTCCTCCATTAAAAGAAACCTCGGGCTGCACATAGCCCCAGTCCTAGATAAACTAAACCTAAAACTTAACCAGCTTTTCCACTTCTGAGCAAATGCCTGCGCTGCGGGAAGCTAACACCTAACCAGCTCTCTCTGCTTCTGTAACAAAGCTTAAGGCTCGCTTCCCGCCGCCGGATTGCCCAAGGGACTAGCCCCCTGGGGGCAGCCACTCCCAAAAGGCCAGCAGCCACCCCCACCTTGCTGAGAGAAGGGCCTGGAGAGAGAGATGTTAACCTGTTAGTCGCCAAACAAGACTTAAAACTCGCTCTATGATAGACTGAATTCAAAGGTATCCCAAATGTTGTAATTAGATCCAGCCAAACCTGATGGCGGGAACCAATCAGATACGGTATATGTTCACATTTGAATGTTAACCAATGGCAAACTTGTAACCATGGAAATCTGTCCCTCCCCATGACTTGTTTACTTCTGTCTATAAAAAGGCTGCAGAGGCTTTGTTCAGGGCCTCTCAGCGTCACCGGCAACGAGTGACTGCGCGGAGGACCGGGTTCGAACCTGCAAATAAACAACCCTTGCCGCTTGGCTTTGACTCTGGTCTCTGGTGGTCTGTTTTTGGGGTTCTCTCGAATTCTGGGCGTTTCAATACCTTGACTAAACTATCATCAGATCTCTTGGAATCTTGACTCCAATTCTCTTCTTTTCTCCAAATCTATTGCTCCTACATGAGTTTTAGGTTACCATCAGCACATCTAGATTTTCAGTCCCTCCTCCTTTCTCTTCCAGTCACACTGCCTTTTTTTTTTTCTTTTTTTTTTCCTTTTTCTTTTTCTTTTTTGTTCTTTTTAGCTCTGGGCATTTGGAGTGCTTTTGCACATGCTGTCCCTTCGACCTAGAACGCTCCTCACTTCACTCGTTGTCTGGTTAATGGTACTCATCTTCCACACCTCTCAGCTGAATTCCTGATAATCCCTGATTAAAGCCAGCTCTCTTCCAGCACCGAGTTCCTCACTTCGGAAACTTTTATCACAGTTTTGCATTTTGATGAATTAATGGACGTCTGCCTTCCTTATACACCGTGAGAACCAGCAGTGCAGGAGCGGATCCTTCTTTACCCACAGCACTTTGTACAGTGCACGCCTCTGGGAAGATGTTCAATGCGTAGCTGTTGAAGGAGTGAATGAGGACGAGATTAGTAACACAAGTGTCAAGTTTGCAGGAGGAGGAGGCCCTCTGTGCCAGCGTGGTCAGAGGTGCCAGGCAACCCACAGATTTCAAGACCTCCTTTCTAAGGGCTTCCATTCACAGATGGAAGAACTTGGCCATTAGGGACCAGAATGAGTGAGTGGACTGCTCCACAAACCCCACTTCCCACAACAGAGGGCTGTCTGCAGACTGTTCTCCTTAGAAGCTCTGGATCTGGGGCGTATCATGTGCTTCTGAGAGCACTCTGGATCCTGACAACTTGGACAAAAAGCAACACAAATGTTAGCTTCTCAGCAACAGGCTGTAAAGCATACGGGCTGTAAAGCACTTTTGCCCTTAGTGTTAATCTTATTTGAGACCCCGTTTTCAGAGTCTTCGTTTTTCTGTTTAAATTTTATTTGGGTGTGACTTGATCTTACTGTACTATAGTTTTTCTCACCTCAGCTACATCCCTTAAATAGCATCTTATTATAAATTAGCCTTATTCCTTCTCAGGCGCCCTCTTCCTGAATAGCCCCATCTCAATCATGGCTGGTTTTAGGTTCTTCCCTTGAAACTCTACATGGTAATGTCATATGAAGCATATTTCACCGTCTTAAAGAGCTGAGCAGGTTAGCACTTTTGCTCAAAAAGCACATCCAATTTTAAACCAGCTGAGATCAGAGATTTCCATGAGACTTCATGTTCTTTCACTCTCCGGTCTTTTTTGAATTGATTTCTTTTTTCCTTTCAAGGTTCAGTATTCTCAGAAGCAATTGAAAAGGCAGAATCATAATAATAAATTCTATCTCCCACGGGAGAAACGGTGCCTTGGATCTTGCTAGGGGCTTGTCCTAGGATTAAGGAAAATAAAATGAGGATCAACTGAAAAGGAAAATTTTCCGTGAGACCAGAGAGTGTTAAGTCGGTCTACACTGGCAACACCATTTGCCAGATGACTTGGGAATCACCGGCTTACCCCACTCTGTTTCATTTTCCTATAAATATTTAATATGTCACGAATTCTATTTCTAGGCCCCCACCAATCCGTCGCTTATTTAGTGGAACCATTTTCCCCCCATGCAATGCAATGACAGTTCTTCCACACTAGATTAGCCATTCATTGATTACCTTAACACAAATGAGTGGTTACAATAGCTGTAGATGTCACACTGGCGATGTTTTGACCCTGTGTTTGGTATGGTCTAGTCACGCTTGGTGCTGCATTTCCACGGCCTGTACAATCTCCTCTTGTCCACATGTGTCCGGCCCATTGGAATACTGGACTCTCCCTGTCTGCATACCCACAATGAGCCAGAGGGGCTTGGGATAATGTGTTTCAGTTCTTTCTGAGTCTCTGGCTGTGATTACCCGGCTCCAGGGAATTTCTTGTCTTTATCTTCTTTCTTCTCCTTAAGGGGCACTTGCGGAGTCATTTTCTTAGTTCTGAATTAGAAATTAGTGACCTTTACCAGTGATGGCAAAGAAACTCATTCTTTGCATGCTGTACACATTCAAGAAGTATGTGGAAACAGATCGGGATAATGGGTACATAATTTTGATGTGACGGCTTGCCCCTGACTTAGTTTTTACATATAATCCAGTCTTGCGATTGTATCTGGTCCTTCAAGCAGAGAGGTCCATGGATAATCTGCATGTTGAGCTATTTTAGCGAATGATTGCTGATCGATTCATCTTTATTCTGTTTGCAGAAAAGAAAGAGTGCCTTTTTTCAAAATAGCAAAGAGGTCTCCCATGATTTATCGGCTAGAGTGAGAAACACTGCACCCCAGAATTTGAGTGGATCTTTCTGGAGACTCTGATGATGCATCCTCATGCAATCATCTTTCATTGGCATCATTTTATCGTATTGACAAATTTTTTGGTTTTAGTTTTTTGTTTTTTTTAGTTTTCTTTGATGTTTATTTATTTCTGAAAGACAGAGAATGACAGAGAATGAGCAAGGGAGGGGCAGAGAGAGGGAGACACAGAATCCAAAGCAGGCTCCAGGCTCTGAGCCTGACTCCGGGCTTGGACTCACGAGCCATGAGATCATGACTTGAGCTGAAGTCGGACACTTAACCGACTGAGCCACCCACGTGCCGTGGTTTTAGTTTTTAAGTTCAATGATGCTCATGACAGATTAGAACCACAGCACCCAGGGTGCTAGCCACTAGCCACATAGAGCTATGGAGACCTTGAATTCTGGCTTGTCCAAGTTTACATGTGCTGGAAGTGTAAAATACAACTGGGTTTGAAAATTTTGCACAAAGTAAGTAAAATATTTTAATAATAACTCTTTGTGATTTACATGCCGAAGTGATAATAGTTTGGATATATTATATTAAGTACGTGTACTTTGAAAATGAATTCCACCTGTTTCTTTTTACTGTTTCTAATGTGTCTACTGGAAACTTATAAATGACATTAGCATTTGTTGTGAGGAACCCTGGGCATGATCTGTAAGTAATAAATCACTAAATTCTACACCAGAAACCCATTTTACCCTATATTTTAATTAGCTAGGATATAAATAAAAATGTGAAAAAAATGACCTCAGTTACATTTGTGGTTCATATTCTATTTCTATCAAATAAGACTCCCTTGGAGATGGCCTCAGATGTGTGCTATTCAACCATTCACAGGGCACTGCTTTGATCCAAATTTGAAAACACAGCTCTGCAGATTCAGAAGCTATGATTGGCATGACAACTTTAAGACAGGGGAGTAGTTTTATAGAGGCCACGTTCTAGTGGGTTCACCTAAAGCTCGTCAAATCCATCTTTTCAATGGCACGCGTGTGTCTGTGTTTAAACACTAGAATTGAGGGGCGCCTGGGTGGTTCAGTTGGTTAAATATCCAACTTTGGCTCAGGTCACAATGTCATGGTTCAAGAGTTCGAGCCCCGTGTCAGGCTGTGTGCTGACAGCTCAGAGCCTGGAGCCTGCTTCGGATTCTGTGTCTCCTCTCTCTGCTCCTCCCCCACTTGGGCTCTGTCTGTCTCTGTATCTCAAAAATAAATAAATGTGAAAAAAAAAACACTAGAATTAATGGGGGGAGGGTGTGTGACTGGGGGACTGAGATGTGCTACTTCGTTTTGGTTTTCTCGTGGTCTTGGTTCATACCCACGGCACCTTACACACCCAGACGAAGAAATAGGAAGGTACTCTGCTGCTGTAAGGATGAGAAACATTCCCTGGTTTTGGGGGGGTTTTTATTTTGGCCAGTGATCAGAGAGCTGTAGATTTACAATATTATATCTCACCCTCTAATTCCCTGGTGTCATGGATCGCCATCAAAACACCCATTTTCTCAGGTATATCTCTAGGCTGAGCGCCCTCTGCTGGCCATGGCACAAGGTCAATTTCAGAAGCTCCTCTGGCTTGGCTGTGGGGCCAACCCTCGCATTGGCCTAGGAACCTGATAGCTGCAGCGGGAACCTTTATTCTTTTAATACCTCGGTGGTGCCACCACTTCCTGGGAAAAATAACGGCCGGCCAGACCGGTGAGCAGGGTCCCTCACAGCTGAGTGGAATAGGCTGAGCTAAGTGTAAATCCTGGGGCTCCAAAGCCCCTTTTGTCACACGTTACAAGGCAAGGTCAGAGATGAAGAGGCCCTTATTATTGGAGGCAAAATGTGGCTGGTCCAAGGTCCGTGGAAGATGTGGGGTGTGTGGTCTTTTGTTTTTTCTAGTTCCTATTTTGATGAAACGAAACAAAAATCTCAGCTAACTGACCTTCTATGGAATAAACAGAACCATGGCTTACACTTCACCATCCATATGACAGACTGTATGTAGGAGCTGCAGCGTCCTGTTTCCTGTCATATTTTTCGATGGTTACAATTTTTCTTCGTTCTGGAAATTCAGGATATTAAAGGAAATCAAGAGGCACATTGTACGTGGGAAAGGAGAGGGTACAGTCGGCCCTCTGCGTGGTCAGAGTAAAGGGATGAGATTCTGATGCATGAGGGGGACAGAAACTCTATTTAATGAAGTAACTCAATTGCCACCAAAAGCCATTTTGCTCTGACTCAAAACCCTTTGAGGATGAGGTTGCAAAAGAGCTTCATCAGAGCCGGCGGGCCTCCTGCTGGGTTCTGGGGCAAGATCAGCTCATGGGCACGGTGACCATCTGTCCCCCCCCCCCCCAATTTCCAGAGAACCACTCTTTGGAGAGGCAGGCTTTTGTAGCTTCTTTTTCTAAGCATCGCTTCCCACAGACATTTTTATCTGAGGAGGGAGAGCATTTGATATGAAAGCCTTCGAGAAAAAAATAAATAGGGGGAATCAACGGTATCATTTTCACAGAATCTCTTTTCTAAACATAACAATGTAAGAAGAATGGCAGTTACAGCCCCTGCTCCCAAGGACGTCCCAGATGCTGGGTTTCATGCCCTGCTTGGAGCCCGGGAGAGCGCCGAGAATGAGGACAAAGGCGATTCTGGGTTCTTCCATTTAAGGCAGAGCTGGAGGGGGGCCTTGGGGACCCTCTGATCCAATGTTGTGTTTGCACATGGAGCTTCGGAGAGAAACAAGGCAAAAGGGACTTTCCTGAGGTCTTACCCCTCAGAAATTTCAAGAGTTTTCCTGTTGCTCAAGATGAGACATCAAGCTGTACATTCAAGATGGAATTGATGAAGTGGTGGATCATGTCATACTCGTAAGCACGTCTCTCTCTGCGCTGTAATCTTTGTATTTAGGGAGACTCTAGGCCGAGTCACCCAGTCGAAAAGACCTGGACTTTGGTGCTTGTAAGTCCCTTTGCCCTGGACAGGCCATCTTGCTCCTCTCTTCTTTTCCTCTTCTTGATGTTCACTATAGTCTACTTTTGTGCCTTCCCTCAAGTCATTACCCTTACCTGGAACACATTTTTCTTTCCTCACCACCTATCCTGGTTTTGTGCCTCCCTTTATGAGTTGACTTTCACTCCTTTCCTTGCAGAAAACCACTTCTCCATTCATTCCTTTTGCCTCATATGGACCGCCACCTTGGTGCTGGGACTGTCCTGTGCTCTGGTGGTGCAACGGTGAGCAGACCTTGATCCCTGTGTTCATGAAGCTTCCATTCTAGTGGAGAGAGTGACCACAGGGCCCTTGATGTCATGCTGCTTTGCAACTACTTACCTTTCATATTCCATGTTTTCTCCAGAGGACTGGGACTGTCTGCATATGTATGGTGTCTAATGTTTAACACGCGACAACCACTTGGAGCGGAATGGTGTCATGTCTTCTTTGCTCTTCAGGAAGAGAGGTCCCTCTCATGGTTGTCTTTGATCTAGTAGCTGATGTGTTCCTTATTTCAGATGCTTCTCCTCAGGAGTCTTGCTCCACACCCCCCTCCCCGAACCCTGTGCTTCCCCAGTTCCTGCCAAATGGTGTCACCACTGTTAGCCACCCAGGCTCGATATTTCAGGATTCTCTTTGATCCCTGGCTTCCTTCCTTCATTGTCAATCAGTACTCTTACTATAGTCCAAATTGTCAGCAAATGGGAGATGATCCATCCGATGATCATATGTTTTGGAATTTTTTCTTTTTTCAATTCTGATTTACCCCTTCCAGGTCTTTACCCACTTCCAGGATGGATTATGTTAAAGTTCTCCTTATGGGACTCCATGCCTTCAGACTTTTCTCTCCCAATCACAGAAACCTGACTTTCTGTAACTGCCCTCCTCAATCAAAAATTCCTTCAGTCATTTCTGCTGTGCACAGACTACCAGAGACATTTCTCACCTTGGCCTTCAAAGTTGTTTTGCCCACATCTCCATTCTCACCTCTCACAACTGCCTCCGGGGAAGTACTGTTTCCCAGAGATGTGTCTCCTTGGTCTGTCTGAGTTTCAGCTGCATCCCGGGCTGTTCACCTGTCTCCATCCCAGCCTTTCCTCGGGCCCCTACCCATGCTCTGCTCCCCCACCAGGCCCACACTGATGCTGTCCCTTCTCTACATACCTTAGAAAAGGCAATCCTGTATGGTAATTTATCCCTTTGTGTGTGTTTCCTGTGCCCCCAGCACACAACAAATGCCTAAAAGCTAGAGGACCTACCTCTTTGCCTAGAGAAGGATCAGTGGGCACATAATAATAAACATTTGTGAATGCAGATGCCAGGGTCCCCACGTGCTCAACAGAGGACACCACCTTCAGCTGCTCCTTCCCCAATTTCATTCCCTGAGGAACAGGGGATGCCATGCAGGTTTGTTTTTAGGCAAAACAAGACTCCTTTTCTCCCATGAGAGAGAGATAAGCATGGGTTGAGCTGTTCTCTGTGGGTTCTCAGAATCTGTCATTTTGTGAGCTGAAGATCAAGCTGTCCCAATGAGACAGAGAAGGATGGGCATTCCTTCTACTGTTTTCCAACCAACGAATCCGAAGCTCTGAGTGTTTAAATGACTTGCATTAATTCACACAAGACAGAAATTCATACAATAACATAAAACCCAGCCAAGCAAGCCAACAGGCATTGATGGTGACACAAAGTTTGTAACTCTTTCCAGCTTGTTAAGAAGAGTTGACTTTGCCTTGTGAGGTTTACGGTCAGCTTCCCTGGAGAGAATGAGATGTTTTTCTTTATTTTCAAGTTGCATTAGTCAACTTGGATGCCTGTAGCTCATGGTGGGCTCCATTGGTCTCAGTGGGTTAGAAATCTCCTTTTTGTAAGAAGGAAATCTCACTTGGCTTGCATCCAGGGTTCATCTGTGGGGCTGCTGCAGGATCTGGGGGCACTTCTGACTTCGTGTGGAAGAGATGCCATGGAGCAGAGATGATTCAGCCCGTTCTAACCTTCCAAGCCCAACGGGGATCCAGAACATGCAGGACTGGAGTACCAAACGTTCCCAGTGGCCAGTGACTCAATCTAGCTCCAGTATCCTCACAATCTCCCTAAAAGAGAGAGGCATTTTGTTTCCCCATGTAGCTCTACAGTCCCCCAAGGAATAAATAAACAGGAAATTGGTTTAGATACTTGGTGGCTCCAAGGATATCCATGAGGAGAAAGGTTACAATCAGTTGATGGATTATAGACCCCAGATGCTCAAAGGATCTTTGCAAAAATGGGTGAAAGAACCCAGCTTTCAACTGAGGTCTACAGCATAATGGACGTCTTCATATCATCAAATGTGTCAGCAAGTACCATGACTATTTGTGTTTCTTTCAGGCAACATTTATGAAGCACTTACTGCCATCAGGAATAGCATTGCTTACAGACATGCTTCTTTGGGTGAACCAATCCCTTGTGGAGGAATCCATGTGGCCATTGGCAGTGGACACCTCAGAACCTGGATTTCAGAAGATGAATGAAGCCTTGGATGTCTCCTCTTTTGTGGTTGGTGCCTTCATCAGAGCTCTGTTTATGCTGCATGGGGCTTTTGTTAAGACCTTGAGGTTCCTTCCCTGTCAAGCCCGCTCCCAAGGGAGAGGGTGGCTGTCAAAGTACTTCAAGTCCAAAGTCATACTGAGGGAAGCGAGCCTTGCTCTTTGCTTTTTTTTTTTTTTTTAATTTCAAAAACATTTCTTTAAAGAATATTCTTGGAACACAATTGAAGCTGTTTAACGTGTCCCAGGAGGATGTGTGTGAACTGCCCTTGACCCACTTCTGCAGCTTTTCTCCTGCACCCCCAGCCTCTGAGACCCTGTCCTTCTGCCGGACCCCAGCGCTGCCTCCCCCCAGCAGCCTTCCCCTCCAGGCTCCGAATGTGTTCTTTCTTCTCTTTGGATCAACCCAACCCTGAGGCCATGATACCTCCTCTTCAAACAAAATCAGCTTAAACATGATCTCTGCGGAGCCAGTCTTGTCTCCAAAGCAGGTCCCCATGACTGGCTATGTTCCTCACTGTGCTCTTTCCAATGACTATTAATCTAATTGATTGATTTTTCTGTTTCTGTGCTTACTAGTTAGTCTTCCCTGCTGGAAGGTAGGTTTCCGGAGGGCAGGGGCCCCTGCATTTCTCATCCATGTCTAATCACATGCTGTATAACACACAGCAGGGGGCTCAGAAAAGGTCTACAGAATGAATGAACTAGAACAACTGTACGAAAACTCCCAGTAAAAACTGAGATCCTTTCTCTCCTCATGCCACTCTCTCCCAGAACCACTCTTCAAGGCTAACTGCTGTTAATAGTTGGATTTAGAACCTACCCTTGAAAATGTTTTGCCCCTCCCTCTCCACACCACCCACACACACTCTTTTATTTTCCCTCCTCAGTGGGGAACACACAGCCTCTGAAGGAGGATGCTTAGGGTAGAATCTGAAAAATGCAAGCAGAAATCTACTATGATTAAGGCTGAGAGGCTGCTTCCTGAAAGCTCTGGGGACAGGCATATTTGGGATCCCTAACTGTAAGTGTAGCGGTCCATGTTAACTGGGGTAAGGAAAGCGAGACTCGTTATCTGAGAAGAAATGTGGAATCCAGACTTGGTAGTTGAAAGAATTCCTTCGTGTGACCCATGTAATCTAAAAAAGCAGGGTGGTAGTATTTTGGTGGGCAGTACAATTTCCATCATTGCTTTGATGGTGGCTGATTGACTTTGTTCCATTTTTTTGTGGACTGGGAATATACTGCAACCAGATTATAAGAGCTAGTGATGTGCATGTGACAAAAATCAATTGTAGCCTGCAAGTGACATAGCTCCTGGAATGTTAGCCATGAGGCACTGACCGGGCAACGCAGTCACTATGCGATCTTTATGAAACGAATGATTTTTGGGAGCATGCAAAGATTTGGAAGAAATCATAATCCGACAATATGTGAAGTGCTTGTGAAATTTCTGCGACAGAAGTGCTATAATTTATTCATTTGTATGTTTCCATCTCGAAACCCTGAATGATGTGAGGGCGACGAGATAAATTAAATGACCAGACGTCACTGGCATACTTTAAGAGACACTGATCTAGAGTACATGTGCTAGAGATGGCAAGGCAGTGGAGACTAAGCGCCCTGACAAGTGATAAATGCATTTGTCTTTGTCCATAGTAGATGTTTCTCAGTCATAGTCAAAAAGCATCTCAGCATGACTAACTCTGCAGATAACAGACGGCCCGGGAGCCCAGTGTACTGATGGGATACGCTTCATCACTCTGGTTTGTTACAAGGATCGGTGACACTAAGTTAATTACTGGAGAAACAACATTCTTCTTTTTCATCTGGTACAAAATTTTGTTTTCAATCACATGTGATGCATGATCCAAGGAGTGGATCCAATGCTGGAAAGTTAAGACAGGTGAATCCAAGATGCTGTAGGCACACAGAGGGAGGATTAATTTCAGGACTGGCAAGCCTGTCGAACAGTATAACAGACTTCCTACTGATCACTAACTTTTAGCATCCACTTTCACAACCGTAGACATAATAAAAGATGAATATTTTATTCTCAGGGCTTCAGAACATAGACATAGCCCATGGTCCATGGTGAATTATTACTTTGTCTTAGGAGTTGCCCTATAAATAATTCCTGAGGCTTAAAACTCATAAAAATAAATCTCCCTGTGTTTCTAGCTGGAACTTCTGGTGTTCTCAATGTCATCTCCAAAATAAAGCAATCACTGTCCAGATTTTTCTAGGATTGTGCGTATTTTCTCCCCCCACCCCTTCCTCTCTCCTGAGAATGATTTAATGTGTGTAGAGAAAGGCAGATACTCAGCTGTCACCTGCAGAGACCAGGGACGCTTAACAACTCCACTAATAGATTCCATTTCTCATCCTGATTGGTTGCTGGAGGGCTTGTCGCTAAACACGCTTAGCAAATCGATGACGATCTTGTTGCAACGCTTTGCCCTTTGAGATCACGTTGGACCCATCTGCCCATTTTGTTTTCATTTCATTTATAAAGGAGCTGTCAAAGACGACTTGCATTTTTCAAACATGGATAGAACGGTTATCTGCTTACAAAAATCCATACTGATGATGGGCTTCTTTCTTTGACTTATACAGACTTTCGTTGGAAATTCCTGCTTGTATTGATGGGGGGTGGGGGGGACCGTAGGCAGATGTAAACATTTTTTATCACTGCGTCATCCCCTCTGTGACATCAGAGTTGCTCTGGGCACATTTTTTCCTGACTAGCAATCAATTCCTGGGATGGTTTTGCCCCTAACATTCCTCTCAAACCCTCTTAAAGGAATGCATGAGCCTAGAGAAGTCATTAAATCCCTTCTTTCTCCATTTCTTAGCCATTCTTTGAAAAAGCTCTGGTCCCTTGGCAAGGGACATTGGTAATATTTTATTCCTACGAGATCATTGTCAATTTGAGGTCAGGTTTGATCTGGCTGGAGACAGAAGAGCAAAATCACTGAGTTGCAGATGTTTTCTTTCCCTAAGCTAATATTACAGGGGAAATACAAATCATTCCCAGCTGGGAGAAGTGGGTTGGGTGACGATTTTAAAAACGATTTTTTTAATATAATAATAATACATGTTTATTGTAAAAAGACAACAAGAAATAATAATGATAATGATACTCCATAATACCAGAACCCAGAAATAAACATTGTTACCATCGCAGTTTTATCCTTTTTCCTTTTTAAAATGTGTTTCATTTTTGCTTCATTTATGCACAATTGTGTCATGCTCTCTATAAATTAAGATTTTATATAAGATATCTTTAGCATTTTCCCATTCTTTAAAATTTCATAAAAATTCTTTCAAATATAGTTTGTGATGCTTGTACATATTCAGTCATGTTTAATCAAACTTCTAAGGGCCATACAAATTACTTCCTGTTTCTGTATCATAAATTATACCAACCAGGAATGTCTCTGTATAAATCTTAGTGTACAACTTTTCGTATTTCTTCATTATAAAGTCATGAAATTATGATTCCTGGAATTAAGAGTATAAACATTTTTCAGGCTCCCAAGACCCATGTTGGCCAAATTAACACCAGAAACATTACATAATTTAAAAAGAAAAGAAAAATTACATTATCTCCAGTTCCACAATGTATGAGTAAGCCATTCTCTTTTGCTCATCAAAGAAGTTCTTGAACACAACAACAGAAGCAAAAAGACTTAAAAATGTTTTAATTTTTTTTAAAATTTTATTTCTAGGAGAGAGAAAGAGACAGCGTGAGCAGGGTAGGGTCAGAGAGAGAAGGAGTCACAGACTGAAACAGGCTCCAGGCTCTGAGCTGGCAGTCAGCACAGAGCCTGACGCGGGGCTCGAACCCACGAACCCGAGATCATGACCCATGCGAAAGTCGGAAGCTTAACCGACTAAGTCACCCAGGCGCCCCCAAAAAATGTTTTAAATTCAAAAATTTTAAACATTATTCGCCATAGGCAAATTTTTAAAAATTGTTTTAAAATTTGGGGTGCCTGGGTGGCTCTGTCGGTTAAGCATTTGACTCTTGATTTTGGCTCAGGTTGTGATCCTGGGATTGAACCTTGCATTGGTTCAACGCAAGGCTCCCGCTGAGCATGGAGCCTGCTTGGGATCCTCCTCTTCCTTTTCCTTTTCCCCCACCCCCACTTGCACACAAACAGAAACTCTGTCTCAATAAAATTTTAAAAATTGTTTTAAAATTAGCATTTTTTTCTTTACTATTAGGTTTCTTTCTGGTGTTGTTGCTAGGATATGTTTGGTGGCCTTATCTAATTATTATTTCTTCAACTATTTATTTTTACTTTTATTTATTTATTTAAATCAAAAATCTTTTTTTTTTTTTGAGGGAGAGAGAGAAAGAGAGAGAGAGCACACAAGCAGGGGAGGGACAGAGAGAGAGGGAGACACAGAATCCCAAGCAGGCTTCAGGTTCTGAGCCATCAGCACAGAGCCCAACACGGAGCTCGAAGCAACCAACCAGGAGATCATGACCTGAGCAGAAGTCAGTTGCTTAATTGACTGAGCCACTCAGGTGCCCCTCAACTATATTTTTATCACTATGGATTCACAGGTATTTGTTTTATACTTTTGGTCATAATCTACTACTATTTTATTTATTTTGTTGCTCAAATTCTTCCAGCTTTGACCACTGGGAGCTTTTTCAGTTGGTTCTTGTGTTGATTTGATACACTTCCGTCATGGTAGGTTTTTATTTTTTTGAGAACTTTCTTAGCAAGAAAGTTTTTGTGGTACTACATACTCCAGGCTTATCTTGTATATTTCATGCCTCACCCCTAGAATCAGCCAATTCTTCAAGGAACGCCAGTCCCTTTTCTTTCCCCCTTTACAATAGTATTAGAAACCAAGATCTGAGTGCTAAAGGTGCTCATTGCTACTAAGAAGCCACTTCTTCCAGACCCTCTCAGCTGAAAGAAGAAGGAAATACAGGTATATTACCTGCATATATGCATACATCTATAAATGCTTCTATATGTGACCATCTGTGTATAAATAAAACTAAACTGCATTCATAATGATGCCTCCAACTCAAATGAATCAATTTTAGCTTCCTTTCTTTGCATCTCAGTAACATTTTACTCTCACAGTGAGGAATCTGACTCCCACCATCTACCATCCATTTATTTGTTAATTCCAGTACACACATACAGCAATACCAAATTTAAAAAGCCTCTTTTTAAAAAACGTTTATTTATTTTTGAGAGAGAGAGAGCAGGGGAGGGACAGAGAGAAACACACACACAGAATCTAAAGCAGGCTCCAGGCTCCGAGCTGTCAGCACAGAGCCTTGACGTGGCGCTCAAACTCACAGACTGCAAGATCATGACCTGAGCCTAAGTCAGACAGTTAACCGACTGAGCCACCCAGGTGCCCCAGCAATAACAAATTTTTCATCATCATGAATTTTCATCCTCCCTTTAAAAAATGCATTAATGCAATCTAAAGGTATATCATCCATTTTTCCTCTTCTTGAACTGTCATATTTAATTTTTATTTATCTGTGCTGGGATGATATATCAATAAGAGAACAAGTTCATTGTCATTTATCTTCTGATTGTTATTATTTCATGATTACTTATGAAAATAATTTTTTCATCCTTTGGGAGCTGGTGTCAAATATGGTAGATATGCCACAACCTAATTAATCGACGTAGGATTTTTTTGTTATGTCTAATGTGGTGATGATCATTGGCTTCGCTTAAGTGTAGTAATCTGCACTTTTCTCTGGTCCTGGGTGGTTTCCTTTATCTACATTCAGTCTTCTTCTGTGGCTCAGAGTGGGTGAAAACAGAGAGAAAATTGGCCTTAATTCTTTGGAACAGTTTATTTTGTTTGAGTTACTCACTCTCAGCTACTGCGGTTCCTCCTTTATCTGTTTTGGGCTTTGGTGGCTTGAGGAATAGGAAGTGTGGCCATTTCCTGCCTTGGCCCAGTGAGGCACCTGCCTGAGTCCGGTTCCATCATTACCTAGAACTGACAAACATTCTCTACATTTCCTGACTTCTTCATGACGTGCATCTTGTACTTATGCCAACACACTCTTGCTCATATCCACCTTCTCTTACTTCCCTGCATTTTTTCTTTTGAGATATCAGTAAGTGTTCAGGCTGGAGGAGAGGAGGGGATTAAAATCAGGGGTTCAAAGTCATATTTTGAAATGGATGGCCAGGAATGGCCAACTATTTGGCTCTTAGTTCCAAATGCCTGTACCTGACATGAAGCATTGGCCAGAAGGTGAATGAATTCAGATTACAGAATTTTCTGTTGAAATGAGAGTATGTTTTGACATATCCACATATTCCTAGAGGAAGTACTTGAGCCAACAGACAAAGGAAACAAATAAAAAAGTAGGAGGAGAGCAGCAGAAAGGGCGGGAAGGGATGAGTTCAGTAAAACTTGGAGTTTGCATCCAGGCAGCTCCAAATATTCTTTAAAAAATTTTTTTAATGTTTATTTATTTTTGAGAGAGAGAGAGAGCATGAGAAGGGGAGGGGCAGAGAGAGAGGGAGACAGAATCTGAAGCAGGCTCCAGGCTCTGAGCTGTCAGCACAGAGCCCAAACATGGGACTTGAACTCATGAGCTGTGAGATCAAGACCTGAGTTGAAGTCAGATGTTTAACGGACTCAGCCTCCCAGGTGCCCCCCACCCCAAATATTCTAACCCCATCCATTTTCTCAGTCTGTTCTGGTGTTTCCAGTAGCATCTTAGAGACTTTCCTCCATCTCTCTTACTTCCTCCCTTTTCACTTTGATCTCTCCCATTTTTCCCTTATACGTGTTAGATATGTTTTTAGGAAACCGTCATGTACTTAATTTAATTTTCCACAGAAACCAGTCTTCTGTCTGTAGTGACCATGGTGATTTTTCATTCAGTAGCCATGTCTTTTGTTTGTTTATTTGTTTTTGTTTTTAATGCCCATATCTCTTTCTCAGGCACGATTCTCTTTTCAGAACTCCTTTTTGAGAATTAACAAATTCAATGCTCCCTTGGAAGTTATTAATTTCACAGACTAATTTCATCGTGATGAATTTCATAGACATCCTGCTTTCTAAGAATATGCTATGTCTTGACCAAATTTATTGAATAGGGAGACAGGGTCTCTAATTTTCAGTGGTGTTCTCCCCTCCCCCCCTTTTTTTTTTGCATCGCAGTATCTTTTCCTGATCCTGAAAGGTTTCTATTTTAGGTCCATTCTTGTAGAGAGAATTCTCGCTTGCTTAAACCAGAAGAATGGTAAAATTCTGTCAAAATTGACGGGGGTTCCTGGCTAAATTCTGCAGTTCTGTGTGAGGGGGAACCAGAAAATGTATGCGTTCAGAAGTATTTTTGTTAGGAGTTCAGTAGCTTTGGGGGGTGTGAGTGGATGTTGGGTGATGAAGGGTAGGCACCCACAGATGGGAAATTCTCCATTGCTGCACAGGGCATGTCTGTTTGTGTTGGCTAAAGCTACCGTACACAGCCATGATGGATTAGGGCAAAGTAAGGTGGGAAAGAAGGCGTGCACTTGGCACATTGAGCCCCCTGACCCCACTGTGTCCTTCCTGCTCCAAGGTAGGGAGTATTAGCAAAGTTTTCACAGGGTCTTCCTCGCTTTGAAGACCACTCTACTTTGATGGGAACGGGGCCATGATTCAGCAAAATGCACTTCCTGAAATCAGACCCATAAAAATTTATTTTTAAATAAATAAACCAAATAAAAAGCAATCACTTTGTCTTGCATAATTACCCACAACCACAGCCTTGATATACAGCACAGTTCATGGGACATTGCAGGAATATGCTTTTGTATAAATGAAGAAACATATGTCACAGAATTTTTTTTAATTCATGTTTATCTATTTTTGAGAAAGAGAGAGACAGAGGTGAGTGGGGGAGGGCACAGAGAGGGGGAGACACAGAATCTGAAGCAGGGTCCAAGCTCAGAGCCATCAGCACAGAGCCCCACGCGGGGCTCGAACTCACAAACCGCAAGATCATGACCTGAGCCACAGTTGGATACTTAACTGACTGAGCCACCCGGGTGTCCCTGTCACAGAACTTTTAACATCTAGTGCTACCCTTAGGCCTGGGCATCCAGGGCCTTGCCTTGAACCCTGAGATTTAGAGGACTTACTCTGTATCTCCTCTCCTTGAAATCTTCCTCGTGGACTGAGGTGTCCCCAGCCTCAAAGGCCCATGTCCACCCAGAGCCATCTCCCCACCCCCCTACCTCCAGTTCTAGGTACTTGAGATTGGGAAATGAGACACCCAAACAGCCTTGAGCTTGATTTAAGACCTACACCCACCTGCTCCCTGCATTCTCCTCATGAAGGTATATTGTGCTCGAGGTGTGCCCATCCTTCAGTCCTAGAAGTGGCCGAGGAGTGGCTACTGGGCAGAACAGGGGTGGAAAGAATAGGAAGGGATGGTCTCTCAGTCTCCATTTCACTTTGGTTTCAAGTCAGGACAGGATGGGTATTTCAGTCATTTAGTCTCCCCACTCCAATACCCCAAATATAATCTTACGCAATTTTTTTTGGAGCTGGAAAAACTCAATACTCATTAAAACACACACACACACACACACACACACACACACACACACACACACATCTCACAAACCCAAACAAGGAAAAACCTTAATATCTATCTATCTATCTATCTATCTATCTATCTATCTATCTATCCATCCATCCATCCATCCATCCATCCATCCATCCATCCATCATCTATCTATTGATCTATGGCTCAACCTCTACAAATGTCTACATAGATGTATCTATCTGCATCTATATAGATATATAAAGAATCCATATAGAATGATAAAGACACATACAGCGAAGAAAGAATATGTCTTCCTTTCTTAATTCTTCTTAGAAAAAAAGCTTTAAGACTGTGATGCAAGACTACCTAAAAGGAATATTAAGCATCCTAATCTTTCCCAGTTTCATCCTTTTATACATAGGATGTCTCTTCTCCAAATATGCCAGTGAAGGGACACCTGGGTGGCTCAGTTGGTTAAGCGTCTGACTTCGGCTCAAGTCATGATCTCACTGTTCATGGGTTCGAGCCCCACGTTGGGCTCTGTGCTGACAGCTAGCTCAGAGCCTGGAGCCTGTCTTCAGATTCTGTGTCTCCCTCTCTCTCTGACCCTCCTCTGCTCACACTCTCTCTCCCTCTCTCAGAAACAAGTAAAACATTTTAAAAAATACGCCAGTGAATTTTTAGGAAGTATTTAATGAACAGAGTCTCCCAGGGAGAAATAGGTAGTTACTGCTGAGAACCTTTCACTGTGTTATTTCGTCCCGGATTAGTGTGTTAGACAAAGCACGTTTCCTCCCTGTGGGGCTTGGGTGGATGTCTGAGCTGGGTCTTTGTTATAGGGGTTTGTAGGTGCTGGTAGGCCATGGCGTCTACTTCCTCTTCAACACCCTCTCCAAATCTCAAGCTTAAAAAGCAGCTTTGTCTGCTTGGTTTTCCTGGTGTGGATTTAACATGTTTCTATTTTCCGGGGATATATTAACATTTGACCATCCGTGTGATGTGCCAGTTCCTATTTTGCGTTTCAAGGGTTGAAACAACACCCACCCTTAGAATTCCCCTCACAAAGCAGAAGGAAATCCTTCCTAAGGCACAGGGCACTGGCTATGGACTTCATAATTAGCTTCTGTAATAAAGTACTTAATCGGAATAGAAGCCCTTGCTAATTATGGGGGGGGGGAGTCGGGACAGTCAAGGCTCCCCACAGCTGGGGCGAGGCTATGTAGAGGTGTCTGGGAACACGTACCCCCAAGGGTCCAGGGCCGCATAGGAGCCCCAGGCTTTAATTAGCCCCAGCAATTAAAAATGAAAACAATCCTCCGTTTTCTCATTAAAAGATAGAAGCCCCTCCCCTACCGGGCTACGGGAAAATGATAACTTTGGGGCTGCAAAGATCTTGCTGATCACCCAAGACAATGGCTGGCTCCTGAGCTGCAAGACCTCAGCCACGCGGTTCCTTGCTAAATTTCAGGCATCTCCGCATAATGGGAGATTGATTAGGGTTAATAGACTTATTTTTACAGGTCAAGACACAAAACACTTTGGGCTGTGGGTGCTCTTGCCCAGAATATCACAAGCTATAAATCAAACTGCTTAAAAGAAGCACAGAGCTTTCTGCCTCGGAACTGTTGGGAACAATCAACTTTTGTCCCCACTCCCCGCCCCCCACCCCCAGCTACTGTCTCCCTAACTCTTCTTCTCGTGTATCCAGCCTCAGTGTCAGCCTGATAGATGCGGGTAGGGCTTCAGATTCATGTGCTTTCCTGGTTTTCAGAAGCCTAGAGGTGAGGGGCGCCCCACACAGCTCCTTGGAATTCCTGTGTTTGTTTTCTCTCCGTTGCTAAGGTAACCAGGGCTTAGCGACAGATGTAACAATCCGGCAATCTCAGCATCTGTCAAACTCACCTTGACTTGACGGTCAAAAGTCATACACCTGGGTCAAGAGATTTCAAAATTAAAAATGAGCCAAAACCTACCCCTTCCCCCCCAGGGAGAGTTGGAGTATTTCGTCTAGGGGACCAGGGGCAGACCGGGGAGTCCCTGATGGCATTTGGAATGCAGCTGGCCAGGGATGCAACATCCCAGGAAGCAAAGTCACATGCAGGGTGAGCCTCAGGGAGACTGCTTCTGAAAATTGCTGCGTGAGAGGAACGGAAAGGAAACTATGTCAACAGGAGGAAGCGTCAAAAAATGCTTACCTAAGAAATCTGAGAAAACTTTAAAAGAAGTACCTGGCTAGGAAAGTTAAGGAGATGTGGGGGATTTGCGCATAATCAGTAGGGCTTTCAGCTTCTTTTCTCTCCGTGTGGGGTGGTCTCAAGCTTACTGTATATTTTTCTTCTAATCAAAAGCAAGCAAAGCTGATTTCCTCACTACCTTCACAGGATCAATCAAGGAGGATGCGTTCTCAACTTCTGGAATGTTGTGGAGACGTGTAGCTCAAGGGTTATATCAACAGGTCTCCCTGAAACGTTGCTATTTTTCATCCTCTTTTTCTCTGGAGTCCTTCCCCCCACCCCGCCCCTCGACTCAGAGCTACATGGCTTAGCCATACGGAGTTGGAAAACTGGCAGCTTCCTAGAGCTGTTACTCCATCTCCTTGTAAAGAGGAAACCCGGAATGGAGAAAATACAATGGTGTAAGGGGAGGTCAGAGTGGGGAGGCAGGACAAAAGATGAGAGGCAATAAAGAATGTTGAGAAGTGCTCTTGGAATCTGGGTCTCCGCACATGGCTGTCAGCTGATGTGGCTTCTCCACCCTTGTTAGACATGGAGAGTTGCGTCATAAAATCTACAAATCAAATTTAAGAAGAGGCGTAAATGGAAATCCCCTGATGGCAGGAATCAGAAGGATCAGGCCAGTCAGCACCACCTGCCCCCAGCATTTCAGATTTGGTGGTAGCTTTGCTGGCCACAGGGGCCATCAAGCCTGGGCATGGGGCTGTGAGCTGGGGCTAAGGTCCTGTTGCCCTAATGGGGATGGAGGGAAGGAGATGTGTCTTTGGCCTGCTGGAGGTGGAGAGCCCTAACTGAAATTCCTGTTGTGCAGTGGAAATCCTCCAAAGGGTTTCTAAGTTCATAAAAATGAAAGAGTCTGTCTCCTGCCGCAGAGGCATGGCAAGAAAGCACAGAGTCTGCCTCAGTCTCTAAGTGGATTTTTAAAAATCAGAAGACTATAGGGGCGCCTGGGTGGCTTAGTCGGTTAAGCGTCCGACTTTCGCTTAGGTCATGATCTTGCGGTTTGTGGGTTCGAGCCCCGCGTCGGGCTCTGTACTGACTGCCAGCTCAGAGCCTGGAGCCTGTTTCAGTCTGTGACTCCTTCTCTCTCTGACCGTCCCCTACTCACGCTGTCTCTCTCTCTCTCTCTCTCCTAGAAATAAATAAAACATTAAAAAAAATCAGAAGACTATATTTAATAAACCTAAACACCGCATCTACACCAAATGTAGTAAGTTCTAAACTTCTATGCACGGTGTAATAACCCCAAGGTGAGAAATTAATACAAGTGGTCCAAGGATTCATTGTGCTCTTGGGAGAAGAGTAGAACATTATTCTGAGGACCACCCAGCCTATATAAAACACCCTCAGGAAACACCACCCCACTGAGGAAGAACTCACAATGAAACAAATAATTACAGCTCAGACAAGGGGAAAAAAAAGAACCATGAAGGAGAGTTATCAAGATAGTATATTCTTGGGGAGAACTAGCACCCCAAGAATAGAAACATAGAAACAAAACCAGCTGAAAGAGATTACAGAGTAAGATCTAAGATCCTTGAACTGTTTGGAGAAAGGCAGAGAGTTTAATGAACTACACTGAGTTTGCTGACTATAAAATAAGTGGGGGGGGAATATAAGACTTTGAAAAAATTTTGAGGAAAAACAAGAAAAAGCCCAAATCATTCAATAGAAGACAATAAAAGAGAAAAATAGAGAATGATCATTAAAAAGCTAAAGGTAGAAGACAGTTCAGAAATACTAGTAGCTCCAATAAATGCAAATGTACCAAACTTCCTTGTTAAAAGACAGAGATTCACTGATTAGAATAAACAACCAAATAAATAAGATTTATTATAAGCTATTTCCAAGAGATATTCTAAAAACTCATGCTGTCAAGAGGTTGAAAGTTGATGTTGATGGGATGGGAAGAGAGAAGGCCTGAAAAGGATGGGAAAAGATACAGTCAGCAAACATTCATAAGAAAGCTGGTGTAGCTACCTTAATATCAGACAAAATCAACTTTATTAAGGATAAAGAGTCTTAGAGATAAGCATGAATCACTCGGGGAATCTAAGTGATTTAATTACAAAGCCCCAGAAATAATCATGCAAAAATGGCCTGAATAGAAGAAGCCACCATTAGTTTTTTTAAGTTTTTTTATTTCTGAGAGAGAGAGACAGCATGAGCAGGTCAAGGTCAGAGAGAGAGGGAGACACAGTATCTGAAAGAGGTTCCAGGCTCTGAGCTGTCAGCACAGAGCCCGACACAGGGCTCGAGCCCATGAACCGCAAGATCATGACCTGAGCCAAAGTCGGATGCTTAACCAACTGAGCCACCCAGGACCCTCCCTTTTTTTTTTTCAATGTTGAGAAGTCACCATTATTATAGTGGAAGTTTTTGTGCATTTCTATGAGTTTATTGATAAGTAGAGACCAGAATTTCCTAAGCATGTAGATGTTTTACACAATGTTTTTATAAATCTTAGTATAGTGAACGTATTTAGAATCATGCACCAAAAGAGAAAAAATGCATATATTTTCAAGTGTAGATAGGACAATTATAAACATTGTCTATATCCTTAGACACAAAAGTCTAAATAGGTACTAAAGAAGCAATACACCTCAGTCTATATTCTCTAATAAATATGAAGTAAGACTATAGATAAGTGACCAAAATGGAATTTTAAGAATTTTATTCCTTAGGAAATCAAGAACACTTGCAAACAATTAATGGGCCAAAAAGGAAACCAAATTATAATCATGAAATATTAATAAAAATAGTAATTGAAAGCACTTTCATCACAACTGTGGTACACAGTTAAAGTGGTACTTGTAGGGGCATTTGTAACCCTACTACCCTAAATGCATGTATTAAGGAAAAAAGAGACTAAAAATTAATGAATTAAACATTTATCTCAAGAACCTGAATAAACAATAATAGCATAAACCCTTTGAAGGTGAAAGAAAAGCAATGGGATAGATATGAGCATAAATGAATGGTGTTAATAAATATGAAAATCTAGACAAACTTGACCACATTCTAGATAAAATAACTGTTACATACATAGTTTTATATTAAATAATATATGTAATTCTATATAATTATATTGCACGTAGAATATTTATATATTATGTAAAATATGTAAAATTTATCATATAGCAAATTTATGTTATATAAAATATGTAAAATCACATAAAATTATATATTTGTAATTCTATATAATTATATTGTATATAGTATATTTATATATTATATAAAATTTGTATATTGTATAAAATATTTATATATTTGTATATTACTTAAAATTTTATTGCAATCAATACACTAATGTATTATTTATCAATATTGTTAATAACTAATGCATCATTAGTATTATTATATCATTTGCATATCATAATATATTTATGTATTATACTCTATAAAACATACTACATACAATAGTTATATGTGATTATAAATATAATATGTAAATGATATATAAAATAATTTCTAATAATGTTAATATAAGATATTAACATATTAATTGTATATAATATAGTAAAACATTAATTAATGACATATAAATATATAATTACATATAATCATATATTACATATTTAACATGTAATATAAAACTACATGGAATTGTTATTTTCTCAAGAAAATTTTAGAAAGACTGAATATACCTATAATCTGTAAAGTACTGAAATAGTTGGCAAATTCTATCAAAAACAAAACCAAAAATCTTCTAAAAAGGACAAAAAGCATGTTACCTTTTAGGGAGAATTAAAAAAGAGAAACTTGCCTTGAAACACAGATGCATTTCCAATACCCGGTCCATCCATTATAAAGGCTCATCTAATATAAAAGGTGCTCATTGTCTGGGGATATGTGATTTATATTCCCACAGGTATATGGGAATGACTCAGATGGAAGAAATGCATCACAATACAAGAATATTCACCATTACTAACCAAGGATCAAATCAATCCTTATTTCAACATCCCTTCCCATTTGACTTCAGGGAATGGTTCTGTCACCTCCACTCAACAATTATAAGGTGGTCATATGGGCTACAAACACATCACAAAGCAAAGTTGAAAATCTCCCAAAATATCAATTACTTTATGAAGCCAATGCTGAACTGTTGGAATCAGGCAATGCCGCTGACAAATGAGTATCTGAAAAACTGTAACCAGTTAATAATTTAGAGGGTCCCACATTCCTTTGGTCCTTCCAGTCTCCACGAAGGAAGGAGATGGTGGGGCTAAGGGAGAGCCACTCAGAGCATTGAGTCTTTCTGGGTCATTGCATCTGAGGGTGGAGCACACCGCCATCGTACACATTTCTAGGTTCATGGATGTCCTAGGGTTTGCTAACAATGGTGTTGGACGACGAGTGTGGGTAAGACTTGGTTGTATGGTTGAGGTGCCCACTCATTACACCTGAGATAAGGACCTCCATTTGTATCCTTCTCTGGGTCACACAAATATAGAGACAGCTATGCATGGAATGTATTTGCTATAAACAGAGAGGAGAGAGGGGAAGTCACAGAGAGGTTTAATAACTTGCCTAAAGTCCTAATAAATAGAGAATTGGCATTTGCATACATCATTAACTTTAAACCTTGGGATTTTCCCCCTCAGGTTATTTTCTCCAATAGGATTTGTAGAAAACAATGGTTTACTTGTATTTTCTCATTCATCTATTTTTCTATTCAACAATTATTTTCATTCTCTCCCCTCATCCCTCCCTTCCCTCCCATTCCCTCTGTCTCTCTGCTCTGAAGTAGCTCACAGATGTGAACACACATGCACTGTGTAATGCATCACGGTGACTTCAGTTGACATATGGTCATTGTGTTGTGCCATCCAGATCCCCCTTTAGGAAAGGACTTGTTGCTGCAGCTGTTGGACAGTCTGTTAGCATACAGCCACCAGCTGTTAGCCCCTGCAAGATTACTTCAGCTGTAGAGAGCCTCCTTGCACAAATACATATGCCTCCCTGGGCATCCAATGGCTGCAGGATGCAGAGGCCTGGTTATCTCAGCTGAAATAAGACAATGCTGAGGTTGCATCCTAGCTGTAGGGTTCCTGTAGAAGAGGTCAAGGCTTCATTGCAGCTCATTGTCTCCCTCTCCCCAATCATGCCTCCTTCCTCTTTTCCACAAGTCTCAAAACCAAAGGCATTCTTTCATAAACATCCTTCATGTAAACTATATTTCAGAGTCTGCTTTCTGGAGAACCTAGCTGCAATGGTGGGTTCTTACATAAGATGCATGTAATAGAATGTAAAGTGTGTCCCTTGTGTTCTTAGGGGTAGGTGAGACATAAATAAAGTTAGCCCAGTAGAAGAGAAATGTAATAGGAAGTAGGGGATGTGGGAATTCAGACCTCTCTTGGGGAGATGATTGGTTACTTGAGATGCCAATCCCTTCTTCCATGCCTGAACACTTTGAGTCCTCTTTGGAGAGTTAGATCTTCCCATATCCCTGGAAGGAATAGCCAAAGGCATCATGTCATCATCTACCTTTTACCTGCCTCCACACTTGACTGGTTAAAGGGTGGACATCAGACCCAGAGTAGTCAACCCGTTGGCTTAGCTGGATCTATGAGCTTCTCTCTCCAAGGGATTGCGAAATTGGAGTACAGTGAGAATGTACTCAGTCTCTGCTGGTCTCTGGAATTGATTGGACAAGAAAGCTACCAGACATCAAAAATACAGAGAGCTGGTATAATAAGAAGGAGAAAAATGAGGGGCACCTGGGTGGCTCAGTCAGTTGAGCATCTGACTTCAGCTCAGGTCATGATCTCAGGGTTTGTGAGTTCGAGCCCTGCATCAGGCTCTGTGCTGACAGCTTGGAGCATGGAGCCTGCTTCGGATTCTGTGTCTCCTCTCTCTCTACCCCTCCCTGACTGGTGCTCTGCGGCTCTCTGTGTCTCAAAAATAAAATTTGAAAATGTAAAAAAAAAAAATAATAAGAAAAATAAAAGAATGAGAAAAATGGAGAAGACATGGAGAGAGAAGCAGACAAATGGAGACATGAGGCCCCAGATAGGGAGAGAATAACTTGCATTCATGATTTCCCAGTACCTCTGACTCCAGTTTCATGTAACACCTGGCTGCCTTTGGTGCCCTAGATACTGTGAGTTAGTCTTGTATTTTTATCCAACAGATTAGCTCTTTTAACTAAAAATGTCTGTTTCATGTAATAATATTGGACTACGACAATCATAAGGGAAGGGTTTTGAGTTGGGAGTTGTGGGAAACATAAGATTTCAATAGGGAAAGATAAAGGGACCATGGAATTCACACACAGAGGTGCTGAAACACATATTCATTGGACATTTTTGAAGGATGATGAATGGCCCAGTTTGGCCAATATGGAAGAAATGGAAAGCAAAATAACAGGATACACATTTGGGAGACTGGTGGGAAAACTTTGACTAATCAAAGGAGCTGGCCAGCATTAAAGAGTCTATTCATTCTTCTTAGGAATTCCCAGTGGTCACAGGAAACGTGAAATAAGGATAGAAGGCACTAAAGGCTGGCTGTTGGAGGAAGTGAGGAAATAAAAATAGGGCAACGGGTGTCTTACTTGTGACAGGGTCATAAGAAGAGATTAATGAAAATGGAGTAATGGAATAAATCAATGGGAACTAGCAGGGGGTGGTGGCTCTTTCTGAATGATAGAGAATAGGTACACTTGTTTTTAGGCACACCCACCATACACCCCACATATGGGTGTACAAGCTGGGCTCTGCTCAACTCCAAGGACTGTTCTTTGCAATGACTTCAATGTGAATGATCCCCTTGGGGGTGTGCAATATGGGTAGCCTTGCTCATAAGTCGTAGCTGTGTATCAACTCAAGATCTTTCCATTGATGATGACAAAAATTAATCCCAATTTGAACAGGTTTTAAAATAGAGATTCTACTGGTGCATGTAAGTGAAGAGGTAAATGGACTTCAGGGAAATTGATTCAGAAATCCACAGTCAGGGCTCTGACTCTAGATTTCTTTCATCTTTTCTTATGTGTCAACTTTATCCTCTGGTCAGGTCCTCTCATGGTGAATAAAATTATTTCAGTAGTCAGATCTCATTTCTTTACTATCGTCTATCTGAGGAAAAGCATTTTCTTCATGATTTCCCCAGAGCTTGATTCAGTATCTTTTCAGATCTCATGAACCTAAATTAAGTTACGCATATCCAGTAGTGTGTAGTTGAATGGTTAACAACTGGAATATGTACCTTCTCTCAAAAAAGAAAGACAGAGAGAGAGACCGAGAGAGACAGAGACAGAGAGACAGAGAGAGAAGCCCCAATTATGTTTGAATTCCATGGCACAAATACTGTCACCATGGTTGATTTCAAACTACCATGGTGATATCGCTGAACTCAAAGTTGGGAAGAGGTCCACACAATTGACTCTCTGAAGCCCATGATAGCTGTCTCCAGCACCCTACTCTATCTAAACCTGAACCAATCATTTTAAGTTGATAATCCATAATAATGGTCTGTGAAGCTGCCAAAGTCAATTCCATCCATCTACATGTCAAGTAGGAGTGGAGACAATGGATAAGGGTAGGACAACTATTGAGTGTCTAGTACTGTTGACATTGATGCAGGAAGAAGGTGAGGAAAACAAGGTAAGCGTCTGGAGAGAAGAAGACAAGTATGGGTCTGGGTATAGAAAAGGAGTCAAGGGGATGCCTGGGTGGCTCAGTAGGTTAAGTGTCCAACTTCAGCTCAGGTCATGGTCTCATGGTTTGTGGGTTCGAGCCCCGCATCGGGATCTGTGTTGACAGCTCGGAGCCTGGAGTGTACTTCTGATTCTGTGTGTCCCTCTCTATCTGCCTCTCTACTGCTCCCATTCTCTCTCTCTCTCTCTCTCTTTTTCTCAAGAATAAATAAACATTTTAAAGATTAAAAAAAGAAGAGAAGTCAAGGATCATGAGTGGGTGGTATGAACATGACGCATGGGGGAAAATGCAGAGGAGTTAGGAGGGGGAATCATTACAGATCTACTGAAATATTTATCCTTGTACTGAAAGTTCTCTATGGTCTGGTTCTACTTCATTTTCCAGGGCTCTCTGGGAGGCACTACAGTATAATAGTACATAATCAACATCTTGGCAAGTTGTGGAAGCTATTCTGAGTCTTCATCTTCCTTAGACCCTCATAGGATGAGAATTTTTATTCAGCGAATCAGCTCAGAGATTTAACTGCTTTTCAGAGATTCATTCCAAGAGGGTGTAGGGCCCAGTGGCTATGAATGCAGTTTCCAAAGCTGGGGTGCCTGGCTTGAGTCTCCATTCTGTCATGGTCCACGGGACATTGGGCAAGTTGATGAAACTAATCTGCCTCCCAGTTTTTGAATCTGAAAAGTGGGAACTCCAGAATATTTAAAATTAGTTAAACAAGATGGCGATTAGATACAGGTGTTTCTAATGCTTTGGCAGCCTACATAATCAACCCCAAACCTATGCTTGAAAAACCCTGAAGATTAAGAAATCAAAACCTAAAGAGAGTTACAACCAACCAACATGGCTTCTGAAATAAGGCAAATGCGTAAGCTGTCACCAATCAAAGAATTTCCTTGCTTTGGTTTTGTGTCTTCTCTGTAAAAGCCTTACCCTGGCTCCTGTCCGTAAAGCCCTTCTAACCACTTCTGGGTTTAGCATTGCCTGAATTGAATAAATTTTTGCACAGATAAACTCTTAAAAATTTTAATATGCCTCAGTTTATCTTTAAATACCACCCATCCCATGCAGTTTTTATGACCATTAAATGAGTCAATGTATATAAGCTGCTGGGAAATTACCTGAAATATTGCAAGCACTACATGGAAGTGATTGCTGTAATTATTATGTAAAGTATTTACAGAGTGTTAGGCACACAAAATACCAAAGAAGCACTAGGGATGCTTATTTTTCTATAAAAATTTTTAAATGTTATTTATTTTTGAGAGAGAGAGAGAGAGAGAGAGACAGACAGACACAGCATGAGCAGGGGAGGAGCAGACACAGAGGAAGACACAGAATCTGAAGCAGGCTTTAGGCTCTGAGCTGTCAGCACAGACCCTTACACAGGGCTCAAATCCACGAACTGTGAGATCACGGCCTGAACTGAAGTCAGACGCTTAACCAACAAAGCCACCCAGGCTCCCCAAGTGATGCTTATTTTGACCATTTACTGCTCTTTTACCCAGGTTTTATATTCCAGGCCATTGTTACATTTCTCTTGCTGTTTGCCAGGGAAATGATTACGAGTCTGTGTAAGCAACCTGGACCACAATCACATTTCTTCCTCCTCCAGCCTCTCAAACACTGTACTTGTAACTCTGCAGACACTTGCTCTTTCAGCTGTACCTTTTGTGTTCTAAGGGCTTCCCTCATGTTCTCACATTCTTGAGGTGAGACTAAGACTTGAGAATTTCTGGTCACCAAGGAGCTCAGCACAGTACCTTGACCACCGTAGGCAAAGCACTTGGATAGCCAAGAAGAAGCTTGTAATCAGTGAGCTGATTCAGTGCATCGAACCTATCTTAACCTAAGGGAAGACATCTTGTCAGCAGGTCCTGGATTTGGGCTTTTTCTGTTGGTATGTAGGGGTGTGGGGGTGAACCTCCAAGGACTAGTAACTCCTTAGGACCAAAGTGAAAAAGTGAGGAAAATGCATTGCCCGATCCCGGGAAAAGGACAAGCCTTGGGGGAAGAGCCACCAGATGGGAGCTGAAGTCATTGAGACACCCAGCTTCTTCAGGAAACATGGCCCTCAAGTCAGGGGAGAGAAGAGGAGAGTCTCTCCCAACCTCTCTTCCTGTCAACCTCAGATCATCGTTGGACCAGAAATCTACCCATATGGGAGCCTGGCTAACTTGGCCCTCAGAATTCACCCTTCTGAGCACCTGGCAGGGCAGAGGATGGGTGAAACTCATTTTAAAAGTGTACTTTAGGGGCACTGAGTGGCTAAGTTGATTAAGTGCCTGACTCTTGATTTTGGCCCACATCACAATCTTATGGTTCGTGAAATCGAGTCCTGCACTAGGCTCTTTGCTGACAGCACAGAGCATACTTAGGAATCTCTTTCTCTTCTCTCTGCCTCTCCGTAATTCATGTGTACATGCTCTCTCTGAAAATAAACATTTTTTAAAGTGTATTTTATTTAGTACACTACACCCAAAATATTATCATTTCAACATGTGAGCAATATAAATGTTATTATGATATTTTCTATTCTTTGGTACTCCATCTTCAAATCCAGTATGTGTTTTTCCATCTCCAATGCATCCCAATTCAGACCAGCCACATTTCCTAGGTTCATTAGCTACCTTTGTGCCTTTCTCACTGGAGAGTGTAGTTCTACCTGTTGCCAGTATCATTGGGCTTAAAAACTGAAACCAGGGGCGCCTGGGTGGCTTAGTCGGTTAAGCATCCGACTTTCGCTTAGGTCATGACCTCGCGGTTCGTGGGTTCGAGCCCCGTGTCGTGCTCTGTGCTGACTGTCAGCTCGGAACCTGGAGCCTGTTTCAGTCTGTGACACCCTCTCTATCTGGCCCTCCCCTGCTCATGCTGTCTCTCTATCTCTCCTAGAAATAAATAAAACGTTAAAAAAATTTAAAAAAAACCCTGAAACCAAAAAAAAATTAATTTAATAAAATTATACCTTCATGTAAAATAATTGTATGAGGATATGTCATTGGAGTCTTCAAGAGGCCCAAAGCCATGTCTTGGGATTTAGGGTGTTGTTAGGGGAGGTCATTAAAAAATATGTGACCAGGGGCCCCCGGGTGGTTGGTTGAGGGTGTGACTTCTGCGCAGGCTGTGATCTCATGGTTCGTGAGTTCAAGTGCCACATTGGGCTCTGTGCTGACAGCTCAGAGCCTGTTTCAGATCCCCTGTCCCTCTCTCTCTCCCTGCCCCTCCCCTGCTCATGCTCTCTGTCTTTCAAAGTTAAATAGACATTAAAAAAAAAAAAGATGTGACTACTGATTGACCCGTGAGCTGGACCTGGGCCCCTGGGGGTTCCTCTCCCCCTCCCCTGTCCTTGGGTTTTTCTCACCTCTTCCACTTCCAGAGGCTGCTCTAAGATCATAGCCTTGAGAGAGTGGTGTGCTGTTCAGAACACCTGCACAGTACATGTGACTGAACCCAGTTAGGGTCTTTTTGTAAACTTTCAATTTTTGGTCGGCTGGCATGGGGATCCATTTGTCCTGCTGCCACCCAAGAGAAGCCTTATGTGTAAGTTTCCTTTGCTTATTAAAACTGCCATCTACCAACCTGGGATGGCCTGCCTCTTTCTTCTGCCTTCCCTTGCCCTCTGAGTAGAGAGGCCTGCTCCAGACCAGGCTGGGGAAGCTCCAAGAAGGTTCCAAACCAACATGTGTTCATTAACAGAACTGATAAGGGGCATCTGGGTGGCTCAGTCGGTTAAGTGACTGACTTTGGCTGGGGTCATGATCTCACAGTTTGTGAGTTCAAGCCCCGCATTGGGCTCTGTGCTGACAGCTCAGAGACTGGAACCTGCTTCAGATTCTGTGTCTCCCTCTCTCTCTGCCTCTCCTCTGCTCGTGCTCTGTCTCTCTCTCCCTCTCTCAAAAATAAATAAACGTTTTAAAAATTAAAAAAACAGATAAAGGAGTGCTGATGCATAGAGCCACATGGACCCCAATGTTCATAGCAGCACTCTCAACAATAGCCAGGTCATGGAAAGAGCCTAAGTGTCCATTCATGGACGAATGGATCAAGAAGGTGTGGTTTATCTATACAATGGAATACTCCATGGCAATAAGAAAGAATGAAATCTGGCCATTTTTGGCAACATGGATGGATCTTGAGGGTGTTATGCTGAGCGAAACAAGTCAGGCAGAAAAGGACAGATATCGTATGTTTGCACATATAGGAGGATTAGGAGGAACTTAACGGAGGACCATGGTAGAAGAGAAGGGGAAAAATAGTTGGAGAGAAGGAGGGAGGCAAACCATGAGAGACTCTTGAATGCTGAGAACAAACTAAGGGCTGAGGCGGGTGGGGGAGAGGAGAAGGGGGGTGATGGGCATGGAGGAGGGCACTTGTGGGGATGAGCACTGGGTGTTATATGGAAACCAACTTGAAAATAAACTATTTAAGAAAAAAGCATTTTAAAAAGTTAAAATTTTATATATTTAAAAAAAATTCAAAACACAAAAATCCAGAACTGATGAATGACCACAAGGTCTTTTTCTCATCCAAAAACAAAAGTAAAATAAAAGACCTTCTTTCTCTTCAGCAAGCTGAGCAAAAGCAGCCGGCTACTCTTTGTTAAAATACCTGGACATGCAGATTATCTCTGGACCTCTAAACTCTAAGAACCAGATATAACTGTAAGTCTATTACATGTGAAAAGTAAGTTGGTGACAAACATATGTATCAACATTTCATGCTTATTATAGCAATCAGTTCTGTAAAGAATGAATGTCTTAGTCCATTCCTGCTTCTGTAACAAAAAGGCCATCGACTCGGTAGCTTACACAACAATTTATTTCTTAGGATTCTGGAGGTTGGGAAGTCCAAGGTCAAGGCATCCGCGGATCCAGCGTCTGGCGAGGGCCTTCTTCCTGGTTTGCAGATGACTGTTCTAGAGGTGTCCTCACTTGATGGAGGGGGCAAGAGAAGTCTCTAGAATCTTTTTTATACAGGCACTAATTACACTCATGAAGGCTCCACCTTCACGATGTAATCACCCCCCAAAGGCCCCACATCTTAATGCCATCACATTGGGAGTTAGGATTTCGAAATATGAATTTTGGGGGAAAAACAGGCTTTCTGTCCGTAACAATGAATTTCTTAGCCATTACTGGTAAATGATTTCACTTTTCAATTCAGAACTTTTATTTATGGTAATAAAGCTGACCACCGTTTTTCTGTGGGTCTTCAGATGCCTAGCACTGCTCTTTCCATAATAAGTACAGATTTTGAGTTTGTTCTTCCTTCATCTTGTAAAATTTTCATGCTGTTATAACGTGGCTAGTATCTTTGCAGTCTTGGAGAGTTGGTTGTTTCTTTTGTTTTTCCCAAATAAATATCTTTTCTGCCTAAAATTATAGACAATATCTTTAGACTTCTTGGTTTCTCAGCTAGTGGAATTTCTGCCATCATTTCTGAGCATCCCCATTTTCTCTTAGTATTGAAGGAGAAAACGTGCACTAACAAAATAGATATCATTCTAAGGATACTATATACCATTGCTTTATTGCTTTTACACAATTATAAAAGTCCATGACAGCTTTCACGTTTTGAAAAATGAAATTAAGCAGGGGCGCCTGAGTGGCTCATTTGGTTAAGCATCTGACTCTCGGTTTTGGCTCAGGTCATGATCTCATGGTTCTGTAAGCTTGAGCCCCACATTGGGCTCTGTGGTGACAGTGGGGAGCCTGCTTGGGATTCTCTCTCTCTCTCTCTCTCTCTCTCCCCCTCCCCCCTCTGCTCCTTCCCTACTCAAGCTGTCTCTGTCTCTCTCAAAATAAATACATAAACTTAAAAACAAGTGAAATTAAGCAAAATCAGAATCTGTCTACTGCAATTAGAAACTGAATCGAGATAGCTCGCTAAGCAGTTGTTACAACCTGTTCACTGTGTGGCCCATTTCCAGCAAGCTAATGCAAACATATACTAGAATACATTTCAAAACAATAAAAATTATGCAGACTGAAAGCGCTCCTGACCTTTAGCCTTTTCTCCCTCTCTAGGTTTCTCATCTTCGTTGAAGTACGGAGCACAACCCTCATCTACTTCTGAAAGGATCAGGAAACGCTGGGCTGTCATGGCTTGCTCCCTCTTCTTCGAGAAGGCCAGCCAGCCCCGAAGGACTTTTGCAAGGAACATGTCTGTGCTCATGTGAAAATTCTAAGGCTTCCAGAACCGCGTTTGTGACTTGATGTTAGCATTCTGAAAACTCTTGATTCACATTGTAAGCACTTGAGGAAGAGTCGTCAGAATACACTCCTAGCTAAAGATGGATGGCCCGAGTTTATTCAAAGGCCAAATAATTTCCAGACATTTATTTTGGGTGGAAACACATGTCTTTCCCTTGGTAATAATTTCCTTGTGAGATATACAGCAACCCCCCACTTGCAAATAGACTACTCAGAAATTTCATTTGTAGGTCAGTCGTTTGGAATGCACAGTGATTTTTTTCCCCAAAGAAATAATATTATAAGTGGTAGTTAAGGCCCAGGCCAGCCCCCAAATTCTTACTTAACCCATACCTCACCCAAATTACTGCAAGGAGGAATAGCAGAAAACAAGGGCCACACAGTGCTCTGTGCTTATCTCTAGGATATCCCTGTAGAAATAGAATCTCATGGTGATTATGAACATGGTAGCTTGGCTGACCAGCTGCAGTTGAATATGGGGTTGGACGTATACTAGCTGTGCTGGTCTTGGGCTGGTCACTTAAACTGTATTCTCAGGGTCCTCAGCCATAAATGGCAGATGCTATTAAGATTTATTTCATGGAGCTAGAGCTATTGGGTGAAAATTACACACACACACACACACACACACACACACACAGACACACCTTATAGCAGTTCCTGGAACTCAGGAAACATCACTGATCGTTTGCCTTCATTATTCTTGGTTTTAGTAACTGGTGTGATGCTAATCCTTTTTCGATCACTGAGTGGTTCGTGTTTCACTGAACAAAAAGCAATGCTAATAGAATATTAATAACAAAACACAATGGGAAAAAAGGAGATGGTATAGAGGAAAAAAGGAAATAGATAAACACTGAAGTTGAATGCCGGGATATTTTCAACAAGTCAAAAGGTTGCCTTTAAAAAAAAATTACACTTATTTATTATAAATAATTTGGAAAATTCTTAAAAAAGAAGGAAAATAAAAATCTCTCCAAATCTGACCACCCAGAAATGGCCACTATTAACTTTTGTCACCAATGCTATTCTGTCCTGTGCATGTACACAAAGGTCAAAAATTAAAAATAACTATAATTAAACCATCTATATTACTTTCATACCAGGCTTATTCACTTAGCAACATACTATAAAAATCTCTCTTGTATTCTTAGACTACGTGATTTCTAATGGTATTGTGCTTTCATTGCAAGAGAATACTAATGCTGATAGAGGCAGTTTCCAGTCGGTGAATATTTAGTCTGTTTCCCACTGTTCTAAATAACGTTGTTATAATTATAGAGATGGATAAAAGTTTAATCATGTTGGTGTTTATTTCCTTACCCAAAAAATGAAATTTCGAGAAACTTCTCTATAGATTCTACAACCATATTTGAAGGCTTATGATACATTTTGCTGAACTGACTCTAGAAAGAATGTTCTTCTCCTTAATTTTTTAGAACATTTTTATAGTTTATTTATTTTTGAGTCAGAGAGAGACAGAGAATGAGTGGGGGAGAGGGAGAGAGAGACGCTTAACCAACTGAGCCACCCAGGAGCCCCCTTTTCTTTAATTTTTTTAATGTTTATTTTTGAGAGAGGGAGAGGAAGTGTGTGCAAGCGGTGGGGTGGGGGTGACAAAAAGAGAGGGGGACGAAGGATCCCAGGCAGGCTCTGCGCTGACAGCAGCGAGCCCGATGCAGGGCTCGAACTCACGAACGGTGAGATCATGATCTGAGCCCAAGTCGGACCATGACCTGAGCCAGTCAGATGCTTAACTGACGGAGCCACCCAGGAGCCCTAGAGAGGATGTTCTAATTCACCTTTTTCTAGCAATGAGAATGCAATTTCCTAGAAGTTTTCCTAACTTGTGAGCTTGAGAATTTAATTTAATCTTGCCAATATGATAGATATAAAGGGGCATCTCATGATTTTGACTTTCATGTTTTGAACCTGATAGTGAACACTTTTCTTATGTTTGTAGTCAGTTTGAATTTCTTTTGCCAATTATCTCTTCATAGTCTTTGGCCATTTTTCTATTACTGTTCATCTTGCCATTCTTTTTTTTTTCTGTTTTCATTAAGGAAAACCATTTTTCCTTTGTATTCATACCATACAACAATATTTAGAATGTAAAAAGTGTTTGCTCTATATGCTTTTTCAACATTTATTTTTATCGAGATGCTGGATTTTTTTTTAATTTTTGAACTTAAAAAAAATTTATTCCTGAGAGAGAGAGAGAGAGCAGGCAAGGGTCAAAGAGAGAGGGAGATACAGAATCAGAAGCAGGCTCCAGGCTCTGAGCTCTCAATTCCATCAATCTTAAATGAAACATTGAATCATAAGAATCCTTTGCAAAAAGAGACAGAATTTATGAAATGGATAATTTGGCAAGAATGGAAGAATACTGAAAAAACAAAAACACTTAAAGAGGAGGAAAATAAAGTTACGTATGGAGAGATTATGTGAAAAACACAAGTATAACACAGAAGCTATAAAAAGATCTTAAAAGGATGACATAAGGGTTGATATATATCGTGCAGTAAGAATTACAAGTTATTGGTAAAGTTCAATATAAAGTTTAGAAGAATTAGGGGAAAAAAAACCCTTGGAGATTCACATGCCAAAGTATATGGGAATCATATACTCAGGAAATTATACTAATAAAAAAAGGAGCATAAAATATCCATTGTAAGTAGAGACAAGGAGCTGGATACTAGATTAGAAATACGTGAGGGATATTGCTATTTTGGGATCAAGGGGGTGGTAGAAATGTACACAGATCCAGAAAGCTTGGACAATGGGATTGAGCGAACAAAATACAGTGGAACCTTGGATTGTGAGCCACTTGTTCTGTGAATGTTCCACAAGACAAGCAAACATTTCTAACAAATTTTAATTTGATACATGAGCGATGTCTTGTTATCTGAGTTGTACGTGACCTTGAATGTCACATGATCACAATCGAGTCAATGGTTCTTCTCTCTATCTCTCTGTGGGATTGTGGGTGATCAGCTCCCATGCTCGGATGCTCGGTCTCAGGCCACTGTGTTTGGCAGAAATCAGTGATTTTTCAGAACGCTGGAAGGTGCCCACAACTGACACTAGTGTATTTTTTGTCACTTCAAAGCAGCAATGGACAGTCCTTTGCTTTTCCAGACAAGAGTAAGCTTAGGAATGCTTTACTCCGGTCTAGGTGAGGCTGCCTGCATATATAGACCTTTTTCTTTGCTGCCTTATTGCCAGTTATATTAAATAGTATATGACAAGAGTTATTAATACTGTATTGTAGTCACCATCCATGTGAGTGCACCCAATGGCCCCCATGCAGAAAATATCCATTGAGCCAATAGATAGAAAGTCATCCTACACAGTAATCCCCCTCTCTTACTTTCCATACATCAGCCATGAAGGTTTTCAAGGGTAAGTGCAGGTGAATTTGTTTCTTTTTCTTTTGTTTATTTTTGTATTATATTACAGTATTGTAATCATTTTATATGAATATTTTTGGGGTGTGAAGCGAATCATCTGACTTTCCATTATTTCTTACAGGGAAATTCACTTTGATATACAAGTGCTTTGGATGACAAGCATGTTTCCGGGATGAATTATGCTCCCAGGCCAAGGTTTTACTGTACATCAAGTCAGGGAAATGTTAGCCACAGCAAGAGGGCCCACAGTGTGGACCTGGATGAAACGGTGGGGTCAGCTAGTGTGGACAGGTGGGTCACAGGGGAGAAGACATCCAACATGAGCAAACAAGGATTGCGCAGCATAATAGGAGAAGACAGGCAGTAAGTGGGTTCCAGCAAGGCACACTCACGTGATCTGCAGGTGGGAGGGAACCCATCCAGAGAAGGCAATGTTGGAGATCTCTGGAGTTCGCAGAGGGGAGTCTGGTAGCTGCTGGACTGGAATTTGCAAAGGGACGCCTTTCCTGTGTGAGATGGGCGAGTATGAGACAGAGTCCGCATTCTGAGAAGACCAAGTCTTGTGTAGAATCGTGACTCACTCAGGAGGGAGTCCATTAATTCATCGATCTGCCTTTCCAGTTCCTGGTGTGCAAGCTGGGGTGGGGGAGGGGGGAGCCAACTCTAGGGTAAGGACAGAAGGTAAACTACTAGAAAGTGGAGTCTTTGCTCTTTATACCAAAGCACCTTTGGTAAAACCCTCCTTTCTGAGGATCAGGGACATAGCCAGTGCTGGAGACAGGGCAAGTGGAGGACAATTAATTCAAACAATAGAACGAAGGTGTGATGAAGCAGCAGCAGGAGGAAAATGGGGAAGAAAAAAAATGGAAGTCTATGTTGATTCAAGTGTTTGCATTTAGAATAGAAACCAGTATCTGCCGGAGAAAATAATTTTAGAATGTCGGAAGAAATTATGAATTCGATACGGTTGGCCTTTTTAACAAATACTTTATTTATCTAGAATTCAGCATGTGGTTCTTCATAACCTAAGCTTTAAAAACGTCACCATTTGAATTTCAATGCTTCTAAAATATATTATTTCGTCCCTTCCTTAAACAGAATCTATTAAACAGAAAACTTTTGGCCAAGATTCACGGTGAGTATTATAAACATCCAGAACTGCACTATAGATTACCTCAGTTCTTCGGTTCTCTTCCCCGGTGTCCCTTGGCGTCAGATTATAAATTGTCACTTCTATGGTTATGGTGCCTCATCATAGAGAGATGTTTCTTCCTACTCTTTATGTACTTTTTTTTTGGTCACCCCATGGAAGGTTGGATCTTATCAGCATTAAAGCAGGTTAAAGAAGTGAGAGAAATGTAGGCGCTCCCATGAGCAAACCCAGAGAGTAATCACTACTCATAAGCCTGTCTGTTTTACCTCTTTGCTTCCCTCCACCTGTGGCTACCCTGGTCAAAATGTCACAAAACTTCACAGCGGGTTATATGGCGTCCAGCGAATCCCATTGTATATTTTAACACCTCCATGTCTGGAGAGGGAAAGGCTTCTTTCTTCTGGTTTAACTGGGGGGTGGGGGAGAATCCAGAAAGAACTTTGTTTGGCCAAGCTTGAATCAGCCATTCATTCCTTAAACTGTAGCAAGGGACGGGGAAGACCTGAACGGCTCAGTTCGAGATTTATCACTTGTGAGCAGGGGGCGGAGCCTTACACAAGATGAAGGGAGAACATGGTAGGAACCAAGATTTGCCTCTGGAGGAAGTTTCCTGAGCCAGGAAGCGGTCCGGATTTGTGTTGATTCTTGCGGATAATAAACTTGTGAAGATATGAGGTTAAATAAAGAAGACAGTGAATGAGGGCATCCTGGATGAGTGGTGGGCGACGTGCAAGGCCTTGGAGCTTGAAGCTGGGGCTTGCTTGTTTCCGGCGGCACTGGGTAACAGGAGTGTTGCAGTAAATACAGAATGAAAATATAGGGCGCCTCGGTGGCTCAGTTGGTTAAGCATCAGACATGGGCTCAAGTCATGATTTCACGGTCAGTGGGTTCAAGCTCCGTATCCGGCTCTGCGATGACACCTCAGAGCCTGGATCCTGCTTTGGATTCTGTGCCTCCCTCTCTCTCTGCCTCCCTTTCCCTGCTCATGCTCTGTCTCTATTTCTCCCTCAACAATACATAAACATTAAAAGAAGAAGACGAAAATACCCTCCTATAACACCAAAGTCCTGAATCACCTCTGAAGGTGCAAAGACAGAGTTGATTCACCCTTGACAGTAATAGATGAGAAAAATTCAGGTGGCAGAAAGCAGAGATAGATGTCCCAAGGTGCACTTTAATACTTCATTCCCCGCTCCCCCACCCCCCCCATCACCTGTCATTTTGGAAGTGGTGGAATCTACCCCAGCCTCAACCACTTCATTCCTGTTAGACCACATTTTTCCTCTTGGAAGGAGTCTACGGGTCTCCTCTGAAACCATTTGCCTGCATTCATGTCCTGATTCTGAATCTCCTGGGTCTTCTAGGCACTTACGTTGTCCAGCTACTTATGACTGGTTTTACTCAGACTGAAAGGCAAACCAGATGTAGGCTGAGAAGTTCTGGTTCCCAATCCTCCAAGGACCCCTGAAGAACATTTCTCAGCACTCAACCAGCTACCCCCTTCCGAATCCCTGATGGCTTTCATGCCCTGAGTGCACTCTACACTTCCCCACCTCAAACCCTTCACCGAGCCCCACAGTCAGAACATGGCACAAATGATGTCATCCTGGCCCACCATCTTGATCATTCGCAAGACCTGGCTGGTTCCCATGGATCAGTGTTGTTTAGGTTTTTCCTAAGGCACAGAGAGACTCCCTTTCCGTCTGATTGTCTGGATGAAGCATGGCTCAGAAAATTGGTCTTGGGACTCCACAGAGCAGAATCTAGTCCTCGCAGACCTTCATGTTCCATGGCCTCTGTCCTGACAAGTTTGGGCCACAAAAAGATAGGGTCATTGACAGAGGAGCACTATTAGGATCTTGTGATGAGTCTAGATTTTCTGACGTCTGCCTTTTTTTATGTCAGTGGGGAGCACCTGTCTTTTTCTGGGTTTCTGAGGATACAAGGATTCAAATGCAAGGAAGTTTATCGGGGCGGTGATCCCGAGAGATATCAGTAAAGTGTAGCGATATGAGACAGGAAGAACAGAAAGCAAAGAAAGGGCAGATTTGTGGGCGGTTTACCACTAGACACAACTGATACCATTCCGGTTGGAAATACCGGGATGCAGGGAAGAGAACGTGTGCAAGTCATTCCACCCGAGGAGCCATGCAGACAGGCATTTATCAACTCCAACCTGTTGTTGTGTGAAGGCTGCCAGAGGTGTGTTAACTCCCTGGCACTTCTAGCTTTCCAGGAGGCTTCAGATAACTACAGAGAGCCCTCAGAGTCATAGGTGTTTGTAGTCAGAAGCCATCAGATTGGCATGTGGAGAGGAGGTGATGACTCAGGTGATGTGGAGGAAGGGCACAGACAACGTCTGCTACAAGGGGGAAACTGCCGCCCTCCCTCTGGCTCTTCGTTTGCATCCTCTGTGAGCAGAACCAACCAAGGCGGAAAATACACGCCCTCTGCCCTAGAACCAGAGCTCACCTTTGAAGTTCTTTCCTCCTTCTGGATGCTTCATTTGACTACCTGTGACACAATTATCCTCAGACATTGTGAAATTAAAACTAAATACCCCGGGGCGCCCAGGTGGCTCAGTCGGTTAAGCATACGACTCTTGGTTTCGGCTCAGGTCATGATCTCATGGTTTCACGAGTTCGAGCCCTACATTGGGGTCTGCACTGGTGGCACGGAGGCTGCTTGGGATTCCCTCTCTCTCCCTGCTCTCTTTGCGTCTCCACCACTTGCACTCTCTGTCCCTCTCGAATAAAATAAAACTTAATTTTTTTTTAAGTAGAACTATGATATCCGGACTTTAGTTTCTTACATCCCTGGACTTTGGTTTCTTATGTACTTGGGGATGTTATCCTCCACTGTTTGTTTGTTTTTTTTAATGTTTTTATTTATTTCTGAGAGAGAGAGAGAGAAAGTGAGCAGGGGAGGATCAGAGAGAGAGTGGGAGACACAGAATCCGAGGCAGGCTCCAGGCTCTGAGCTAGCTGTCAGCACAGAGCCCGATGCGGTACTCGAACCCACAAACCGTGAGATCATGACCTGAGCTGAGGTCGGACGCTTAACCAACTGAGCCACTCAGACACTCTCATCCTCCACTGTTCTTTTGAGGTCACACCAACTGCTGCTCGGTACAGCTCAGTTCATGCCCTTGGCCAGAATGATTGTGTGGCCACCTTTTATGCCCGTAGTGAAATGTAATCTTCCAGAAAACGATCCTCTCCCTTGGATGGTTAAGTCAACAGCTCTTTTACTGAGTATGAATAGAGCTTCATTGCTCAGGTTTTTTCTAGTTATAGGTCTGCCTAAACAAACAAAGAAAGGTCTTTTCTCTGAGAGTTAGATGTCAACTTAGCAAAGTTTTTATTTTATGTTTAGTAAAATAATGGAGAGCTAGAAAAAGTAGATTTTGCTGGTAGTGTGCGTTTATGTGTGTGTGTGTGCACGTGTGTGTGTGACAGAGAGAGAGAGAGAGAGAGAGAGAGAGAGAGATCAAAAGGCCAGTGGGAAAGCCAACACAGAACATGATTTTTACTTCAGGAGTTTTACAAGCAAAAAAAAAAAAAAAAGAGAGAGAGAGAGAGAGTCAAAGAGAAAAGGTGAAGCTCCCCCCCCACCCCCATTCCTATTCTGATTGAAACTTTAATTCTAAAATAGTCTTTGGCTTGAAAGATTGAACTATACCATCTTTCCATATAAATGGCGATGCAAGACACATTTTTATGTGTTGTTTTATGGGGTTTTCTTCGTATCTTTAATGTCTAACCATTTTATAGCGCTTGGCTTTGCAGGACCCCAGAGATAACCTCCGAGCAATACTGGCCCTTTTATTTGTAACACAGGAATAGTTAAGAAAGTGTCTGCACACCAGTGACAAATTATTGCAATCTTAACTAGAAATAAGGCAGTAAAGATCGCTCAGACTTAAAACTTAAGAGAAGGTTGGAGTACAGAGAGGACGAGAAATCTTCCAAATAGAATAATGAAGTTAATTGGTACAAATGAGTGTGTTTTACCAACCACACCTGAAGATTAACTGCATTTTGCTAACTGGAAAGCTCTCTCTTTTTCATTAATTGGGTGGCCCAGAAATCAACATTGCCAAAGATCCTATGTGTGTGTGTGTGTGTTTAGCAAATCCCCTGATTCCAAGAGTTTAGAGTGTATCTTTTAAAAGTGTGCATTTGAGGAGTTCCAGCCCCGTGGCGTGAGATTTTATCTATAGAGCTGTTTATTTATTTGCTGTAAAAGCTGTTATCATTGGGATGTGATTATTTGCAAGTCATGAACACTGTGGCTATTTTCCATCCGCTCTTGTATGTTAACTGTGTGTTTGGCGTTACAAGAATCCATTCCTTCCTGGTTTTTGAGGATGGGCTAAGTTCAAAGCACTTTGAGGTATCATTTAAGAAGTTATCTTCTTTTAAGAAGTTTATTTATTTATTTTGAGAAAGAGAGAGAGAGAAAGAGAATCCCAAGAAGGCTGCACACTGATAGTGCAGAGCCCTATGCGGGGCTTGAACCCATGAACCATGAGATCATGACCTGAGCCAAAGTCAAGAGTGGAACGGTTAATCAACTGAGCCATCTGGGAGCCCCTTAGAAAGTTATCTTAAACATTTGATTTTTTTTTCTCTTCCTTAATCCTATTCCGTTAATTATGGAGGGTAAGTTAAGGGCAACTCCGGGCTTCACCCTTTTTCATTGACCCTCTTTTTTTTTTTCCTGTAGATTTTGTTTCAGATGGATTTTTGTTCAAATCCTGGCCCTGGCTGATAAGTAATTGTGTGACCTACACTAATTACTTAACTTTATTCAGACTTGGCCTCTCCCCTATGATGGGCAAACATTAACAATGTTTACTTTCTAAGTGTAAGTTATAGAATATATAATTAAATCATACAATGTATGGTGATCTATAATTAATGTAACCTCTAATATGATATAATAAAGTTTTGGAACATTCAAGCATGTAGAATGTTAGAGAACAATATCACTAATAGCAAAAGCATACGACGCTATGGATTTGCTATGAAGTCAAACTACATCCTGAATTACAGCACAAGAGGCGAGTGAGGGAAATTAGAAGAGATAACGCAGTCTCTGATTCTGGAATTCCTTGTTGAATTCCCACTTACACAATTAATGGCTGGTGTTCTTTAAGAAAAAGTGATTTCCACCAAGATGCTTTGGCCTCTTGTAAGGGTCTCTAGCCAAAACAGAGCCCTCTTGGCAAGAACACTCTGACTCAAATATTTTATATGTAATGTAGTGAAAGAAAATATTTAAAATATGCTGATAAAAGTTGAAACAGTGTTTTAAAGTCCTCTCTTGGTTTTTCTTCTTCACCAGAATCACTTTCTTACCCCGGCAAGGTGATGGAGAGCGAGTAGGAGGGACATTTGAAGGGCTTCCCAATGCTTTGCTTCTTAGGTCATAGGAACATGGTTATGGTTGGCTCAAACCCCACCTTAGAGTCTTGTTGGTTAGTTACAACTCATTCCCACATAGTGGAGACTGGAGACTTGGAATGTGGAATTTATGTGAGAAGAGACTAGACATTGTCTAACTATTGTTTCCCAGAACAATTCCTCAGAAGTGTCCCAAGAGAACCCTTCTTACTTTTCTCCTAAGATCAAATATGTCTCCTGTGGTTCAATAAACCCCCTTCTTGAAAATTCACTGTTAACATTAGCATATTAAGAGTACCAAGGGGTCCCAAAATAAACAGACTCATATGATTACCTTTCTTTAAACTCCGTGTTTCCCAAGCTATATGTCCATGATACCCAGCAATAGTTAACATTTGTGGAATTAGTGTCTCATGCAGTAGATTTCAGGATACATTGGGCTGGTCCATCATGCCTAATGGTGTCAATCAAAGCTGTGATAGAAAAGATCTCTGTCCTCTATGGTTCTATGTCCATTATCCCTGATCTAGGTGGTGAAAGCAAGTCTGCATACACATCGGGAACTGTATATCTCAGAAAGCTGGAGGTGCAACCTGCCATTTGCAAGTTACAGCCTTAGAGTCAGGCCACTATGGTCCCAAAGCTTTGTCATGGGTGGGGGTCGAAAACAAACAAAAGATCAAGGTCCCTGCCTGAACTGAGGGATCTGTGGTGCTACACTGAGCCTTTGGAAAGAGGTGGCTGTAGATGAATCCTACAGAGGTCAGTTCCTTGTCTCAACTGCTACATTTTCTTCTGCGGAGGCTTGGGCAGTGCCCAGTTTTCCATTTCCAAAATGTGTTTCAATGTAAAAAGCGAAAAGGAAGGAATTAACAATAAGTGGTGTGATGTTTGTGCTTATGAGGAAAGAAAGAAGAAATTGATTAGTCATATATTAATGACATTGTTTGGAACCTCTCTAGATATTCCACTTACGTCTCAAGGGATAATTTCTTAGCAAATATTGGACATGGGGAATACAGGAAAAATCCATTTATTCCAAAGAGGATCACGAGAGTAGGAAGAGAGAGGCCAAACTATTTCTCCAGTTTTCTTTTCAGTTGGATTTGGGGATGGACTGAGACCGTAGCCGTGGACTTGGCAATTTTTCTTTCCATATGTCCCCTGAGCTTTCTTCACAACTGGAAACCATTTGTGATCATAGGAGGAAATGCTCTTGCTGACACATGGGCGTTCCTTGCTGTGTAGGTTCCAAACTTTTTAATGACAGCAGCTAAAACCCAAGTTCCCCCATGAGTGTTTGCACTGGCCTCGGGCACTGTGTGGCTGTAAGCACCTGATGGGGAATAGATAACATTTTACTGCCCTTTCTGCCCCAGGATGATCGATGTTTCCCCGCATGTGGTCGTGGATCGGGAAGGCTCTCGTGCAGCTCTAAAGGCGCCACTGTCTTCATCTCATACAACTAGGATGACTGAGGGGCAGATGGAGAGGAACTTTCTCTAGAGCAATGCTCCTCAAAGTGGGGTCCTTGGACCAGCAGCATCAGCGTCATCTGGGAATGTGTCAGAAATGCACATTCCAGGGACCCAGCCAACCTACCAAACTGGAAACTCCTGGGGGTGGCCCCAGCAGTCTGTATTTTAACAAGCTCAGCCCCTCCAGATGATTCTGAGGCTGTTAAGGTTTGAGAACCACTGCCCAGAAGGAAAACAATCTTGGCCAGACAGGGAAGAGCATCACCAAACATCCTTCAGATATTGCCTCTGTGTTTTCTCTGTGGCGCAGCCTCATTTGGGTCTCTTTGCCATTCTGTCCAGCTCCAGGATTATGGTAGCACCTGTTCTCATTCCCATCAACCCATAGATGGCTAAGAAACTTTTTTCCTTAATGGTACACGTGAAGTCTGGTTGGCCTTTTCTAAAGCAGGGAGTCTCAACTTTGGCTGCATATTGGAATTGCCTGGGAGAAAATTTGAACCATCCAGATGCCCAAGGCTATATGCTAGATCAATTATTTTTTTACTGTTTATTTATTTTTGAGAGAGAAAAAGAGAGACAGAGTACAAATGGGGAAAGGATAGAGAGAGAAGGAGACACAGAATCTGAAGCAGGCTCCAAGCTCTGAGCTGTCAGCACAGAGACTAACTGACATGGGGCTCAAACCCATGAGCTGTGAAATCATGACCTGAGTTGAAGTCAGACACCCAACCAAATGAGCCACCCAGGTGCCCCTACGCTAGACCAATTAAATTAAAATCTGGAAGTTGGAGGGATGGGGACCAGGTATCACTGTTTTTAAATCTGCCCTCTGGGATGATTCCAATGTACAGCCCAAGTTGGCTCTAAAAGTAACAAGCTGATGAAGCCAAGGGAATCAAATGGAAGACCATCATTGAAAATGTAGGTAAGCATTTTAAGCATACTCTTCCATGGCTAATGATTTCAGGGAATAGAAAAGAATGGGGCTTATCTCCATTCCAAATCCTGAATCATGCTCTCTGAACATCTCTTTCCTTGCTCCTCCTCATTCTATTCTTTTGAACACCACAACTTCTGGGGACCATCTGATTTCCTGGCCTCCAAAAGTAAGTCTATCTGGACATCATTTTTCATAATAAGACACAGTCTTCATCCTTTTGCTCAGGATGGCTTCTAGATGACATTCAAGAGTCCCAGAGGCAATTCTGATAGAGCCCCTTCCTTGGGTCACTGATCTGATGTTTCTCTGTCCATGGTTCCTGCCTCACTTAACTCTTGCTTTGGCCTGACACTGCACTATTCATGCTCCCTGGTACAGCTGCACACCATTCCATAGTCCACTGTGTCTGCTTCCTGTAGCCTCTGCATCCTGAGACCTGCAGACTTGCTTTCTAGGCAAAGGCAGGATCTGGGAGCAACTTAGATGGGTCCATGGAAAGAATACCTGAAGTTTGGGAAGAGTAAGAATAGACAGGGCTTTGATCTTTGATGTCAGTGGTGTTATGTGGAACAGAAGAGGTGGGCAGAGTCGCAGAAAATCCTGGTGCTGGGAATCAGCTTTCAACCAGGTATGTGCCTACGTGCTCACAGGTGTGTTAGGAATGAAACCACATGGGATTGAGAAAAACTGTCTTTGGTGATGCTGACTACAGATACAAAAGACTAAAAGGGAAGGGCTACGTGTATGACTTGCTTTGGCAGTGGGGAAAATACTACTGATGGCTCTCTGGACTACTCATACCTTAGTTTCTATCACAGCTGCTCTCTGTGTCATTAATGTGTGTTGACATGGAGGTCTAAACTCCCAGTAAGAGTTTATCAAGGGCCGGTGTGAACATGGTGGGCCAATCAAGGACAGCAACGTACCAGTAACTATTAGCAAGATGAGCCATTCACACCTTTAGGCGGATGCATCCATGGGAAGGGGGACACTCCTTAGGGTATGTGGCCATAGGTAGAGACACACAGCCCTTGCTATACCACAGGCTGGAAGCGGTGAGCTGGAGGACATGAATACTCTGACCTCAAGCGTTCTCAATGCATTTGGTGGTCACACATAACTCCATGTTGGATTCAGCAATTCCTCACTTTAAGTTCCGCTGGATTTTTCAGAAAAACCAACAACCAGCTTAGCAAATGCCAGAATTTCCAAGGACCAACCTGGAGGAGAAAGAAAACACTTAGCAGAAAATTAAATTAACCTTTCTTTCCCCCCTCTCCAAACCAGATCTGAAAGGCTCATGAATCGATGTGTTTAACAGCAGTCTTTGACCAGCAATTCTACTCCCATTCTGAGCTCAAAGCAGAAACATGGCAAATTTCGTTATCTCTGATTTATAGGTGGGAAAAGACCTATTTGGGGAGGAGAGTCTACATTGATTGCTGGTCGACAGGCTTGCTTAGTTCCTCCCATGAGGGTGTTAAGAGGAATTGAGCAGAGCTTTATTTGTTATTAAAACAAAAGCCAGACTCTGTCTCCCTAGATGTCTAATTATAAGGGATACAAAGTCAGGACATTTTCATTTCATAAATTACATTTGAACACTTCCTATTAGGGTCACTGTATTCGTTTTGAGGCATTTAGTTGCCACTAATCCAGCTAAGGAAGTATTTCCAGGATTCTAAGGTTTGAGACAGTATTTGGGGAAACATGCAGACATTAATCCTCCGTAAGCTGAGGACAGACAATGTGTCTCTTTGCTCTGAACACAGAAGCCCAGTGAGAGACAGCCAGGAAAGCTCCCTGGAACTGTTGAATTTTTCTGCAGAGAATTCTTGCCCCGTCTTGTTTTTCTCCTGTTGACCATCACGAAGAGGAATCAAGCACAGATAAAGAGTGATTCCTGATAACTCTTCAAAGTTTCTACTCTTTCTTCTACAGATGACCACATTCAAAGTGGGCGATATAATCAGGCAACAAATGTAGAGAAGAGCTTACATTTACATCAAGTTAAAATGGTGTTACAATGTAAGATCGTCGAGTTCATAGTAAGATAATGGAGTTGAAGAGTTGACCTTGGTCCAGCCTTTGATTTTATAGATGAGAAAATCTGATAAGTGATCATATTTGCCAAGTATGCTATGAGGAGGCAAATGGCCAGGGTTCCATTCCCAGATTCCCCCACCTTCTTTCTACGGCCCACGGATGCATTATTTTTAATGAGTTACTGGGACATTTTCATCTGTTGGAGACATGGTGGGGTCTTCATCTTCTGTTCATAAGCATTGAGTTATGCAAAGAAGGGACTCCATGGGCTCGTGTAAATTAAACCAGGCTGACTCTAGGCATGGCCGGCACCATGAACTGAAACGGTGCCTTCAAGACCTTTCTGTCAGCTCTAAGATCTTTGGCTTTGCTGTCAAGTTGACCTTCCACATGTGGCACCGAAAATGGGCCCTAGTAAATAGAGTTTTACTTCCAAGGGGCCCACCAAACTGGTAGAGAGCGAACACTCTTTTCCAATAAATCTGCAAAAGACTGGAGGATTCTGGTTGGTCAACAGGTCACCTGTCCAAGCCTGGAGCTGGTGTAGGCTCCGCCCCTTTCATCCCCACGGACGGAGGATGGGAGAGAGACAGGCTCGCAGACAGAACCATATGTGCCTCACAGCTCTCTTCTTGGGTGGCCCGCCGATTACTCTTAGCTTTTATCTTCTCTTCCACATTCCCATCCAGACCTTCCTCTCTCCCCCTCGCCCCCCAGAAGGATGAGCAAGACAATTACCCATTTTTAAGAATTCATTCTTTGGAGTTTGAAGTCTCCCAATTTCCATACAATCCTCAGATTTCAGACCCTGCAGCTCTGAAAGCCGTGTCAGTTTTCTGACATAACTTTTCCAATCACGTGACAGTGATTTTCGGTCTTAGCCATTTCCTTTAGGGGAACGTTTGTGTTGATCTAACACCAGTACTGAGGATTCCTCTGTCCGACGTCCCTTGCCCCTTGACTCCGGGTAATGGTGAGCCAGGGCTGAAGGGTTCCTTCGGAAACACCTGTAAGGGAGCCACACACCTGTTTCCTGATGACCTCACCCCGGGCCAGGCAGACATTCAAGGACGGCAGTTCACAGTTCATAAATCCAAGCCACGTACCGGTCCTCAGCTCACACGTTGGATCAGGAGGCTCTCTTTCACATTACTTTCCACCCACAGTTTCTGGCCATGGAAAATTTTGATGTCTTTTGAGAGCCTGAAAATCTTACCCTGCCCAGTATTGGCAGCCATATTTTATCATCATAACGGCCAGAAACGTATTGTCGGAGGACTTGTTTCTAAGTGTTAAGAAACGTTTTGTCACCCAAATATTAAACAAGGGCTGCGGGGAGATGTTCTGAATTAAAACTTAAAGGGTAAGCCACAGGAAGAGGTAGTATTTGGCTATCTTACTTACGGGAGTTATTTAGAGCCAAAGAAAAGAAAAAAGAAACACAGAATCTTTGGCTCTTCCAGAATATATTAAATTCTCCCACCCCCGCGGTCAAAAACCTTTCACTGAAGGGTGAGACACGGATGATACTATCAAGTATCAGGTGTCAGGCTGAGACAACCTTTGGAAGTCACACAGAGCTGAGCCCAGGGCGTGCCTGGAGGTGTATTGCATTCCCTAGGGAAGCTCTTTTTAAAATGGAGACTCTTGGGTTTCATTGACAGCTTTCCTGAATGAAATCTGCATGGAAGGGGTTTTATTTATTTTTATTTTTTAAAAATAGTTTATTGTCAAGTTGGTTTCCATATAACACCCAGTGCTCATCCCCACAAGTGCCCTCCTCCATGCCCATCACCCCCCTCCCCTCCCACATACCCATCAGTCCTCAGTTTGTTCTCAGCATTCAAGAGTCTCTCATGGTTTGCCTCTCTCCCTCTCCCCAACTATTTCCCCCCTCTTCTCCCCCACGGTCCTCTGTTAAGTTCCTCCTAATCCTCCTATACGCGCAAACATATGGTATCTGTCCTTCT
>JAESUZ010001543.1:0-50871 GCA_017311185.1 Proteles cristata cristata | reverse complement strand
TGCAACACTTTGTGTGGGTCAAAGCCCTGGCTTTAGGCAATTCAACACTAGATACACCTCAGTTCCCACCTCAGTTCCTGGAGGCTGGGAGTGTGAGATCCAGGCAGGGATGAGGCTGGGGGTCTGAGGTCCAGGCAGGGCTGAGGCTGGGAGTCTGATATCCAGGCAGGAGTGAGGCCGGGAGTTTGAGATTCAGGCAGCAGTGAGGGTGGGGTGGAGATTCTGAGATCCAGGTAGGGCTGAGGCCAGGAGACTGAGATCCAGGCAGGGTGAAGCCTGGGAGTCTGGGATCCAGGAGGAGCCCAGCCTGAGAGGCTAAGATCCAGGCAGGGGTGAGGCTGGGCAGGGGTCTGGAGATCCATGCAGGGCTGAGGCTGGGGTGGGGGTCTGAGATCCAGGCAGGGGTGAGGCTGAGTGTGGGTTCTAAGATCCAGGCAGGACTGAGGCTGCGGGTCTGAGATCCATGTAGGGCTGAGGCTGAGGCGGGAGTCAGATCCAGGGAGGGGCGAGGCCGGGAGTCTGAGATCCAGGCAGGGGTGAGGCTGGGCGGGGTGAGATCCAGGTGGCGTGGCTTAGCTGCTGGTCTGAGATCCAGGAGGTGGGCTGAGGCTAGGCGGCTCCTGAGATCCAGGTAGGGCTGAGGCTGGGCGGGAGTCTGAGATCCAGGCAGGGGTGAGGCTGTGGGTCTGAGATCCATGCAGGGCTGAGGCTGGGGCAGGGGTCTGTGATCCAGGCAGGGCTGAGGCTGGGCGAGGGTTCTGAGATCCAGGCAGGGCTTATGCTGGGGGTCTGAGATCCAGGTAGGGCTGAGGTTGTAGTCTGGGGGATCTATGCAGGGGGCTGAGGCTGGGCGGGGGTCTGATCCAGGCAGGGCCGATGTGCTGGGCATGAGTCTGAGATCCAGGCAGGGCTGGAGGCTGGGGGTCTGAGGTCCAGGCAAGGCTGAGGCTGGGTGGTGGTTCTGAGATCCAGGCAGGGCTGAGGCTGGGGTCTGAGATCCAGGAGGGGCTGAGGCTGGGCGGGGGTTCGGGATCCAGGCAGGGGTGAGGCTGGGCAGGGGTCTGAGATCCAGGCAGGGCTGAGGCTGCGAGTCTGAGGTCCAGGCAGGGCTGAGGCCGGGGGTCTGAGATCCAGGCAGGGCTGAGGCCGGGGTCTAGAGATCAGGTAGGGCTGAGGCTGGGGTCTGAGGTCCAGGCAGGGCTGAGGCCCGGGGTCTGAGGTCCAGGCAGAGGCTGAGGCTGGGAGGGGTCTGAGGTCCAGGCAGGGCTGAGGCTGGGAGTGGGTCTGAGGTCCAGGCAGGGCTGAGGCTGGGAGTGGGTCTGAGGTCCAGGCAGGGCTGAGGCTGGGCGGGGGTCTGAGGTCCAGGCAGGGCTGAGGCGGCTCCTCCCGCGGCCTCTCTCCTGGGTGTGTGACTGCGTGGTGAGCCCCTCCCCCGAGCGGCTCCCTGGGTGTGTCCGTGTCCGGACCCCCTACGGGCTCAGGCCCCTCCTCACCTCTCCTCTCCTGGACCCGTGAGTACAGCCCCCGCCTCGGACACAGCGGCCCCGCGTCCAGGCCTTTGGACGTGCACGCGCGTCTGGGGCCCGTAGTTTACACCCTGTGTGAAGAAGAGAACGTTCTGGAAGGTGGGCCCGAGGGCGGAGGCGAGGGAGACGGGCAGTGAGCTCCAGTCGTGTCTGTCATCCGGACACAGAGAAGGGGTGCCGCGCCTCCTGCTGGGCCCACGTCATCACAAGTCACACGCAGGGGATGCGTGACCTCCGAGGAGGTGAGACCCGCCGACCGGCGACACCGTCGGCCATCGTCACCGTCGCCTGGGACGGCAGGCTCCCGCCCGCCCGGGGCGCTGGAGCGCGCGCTTTCCGGCGGCGGGTGCAGGGGACACTCGTGCATGCAGGCCCCCGACGTCCCCGCGCTGCCGGACGCGCCTTCCCATGCACGACGGGCTCTTCGTCCTGACTGCAGAGCCCTAGAAACAAGGGTGTAGACGGCCCTTGGTGGCCTGCATGGTCCCTGAGAATCCAGGACCCTGTGCTTCCTGCCCGTCAGCCCCAACGGGGCATTCAGGTGTCTGCGCCCCGACACTTGGCCCCAGGCCGTGTCCCCGAGTTCGTACGTGGTCCGCGGGGCTCCGCACACACACCCAGTCGAAGAGGGCTGGAAACGAAGCGTGTTCCAGGCTGGAAGCGTTCGCGTTCCACGCCACCCGTGATGTCCCCTCGTTCCCGCCTGCGGTGCCGGGAAGGGGGACGGGGACCCACTCGCACGCCCGCGGGCGCCCCCCACGCACACACCGGCTCCCAGCCCCCCAGGAAGTTACACGTGAGCCAAACACACAGAGCTGCGCGGTGAGGGAAGCTTTGGTTTGTCCCCCGAGATGCTTTCGAAAGACAAAGATGTTTCGGGGGGGATTTCTCATCCTGCGCGGGAAAGGCGACCTCATTTTCTATTAAGGGGCCCCCTGTCCCCCCCGCCCCCAGGGACAGACCACTCCCAACCCTGGACACTGTGCTCCCGCCGTTTCTCAGAAGACCTGGGGCATTGGCCGCGAGCGTCTCGTCGCCTCGGAATCTCTTTCCCTGCACCCCCTCCCTGCCCTCCCCTCCTCCCTCCCCCCTACAAAGTCCGGCTGGCCCCGCTGAGCAGACACGTGAGCTCCGTCTCCACTCTCCTGCAGGGGCGTGGCCAAGGGATCCGACATGATTCAGGGACAAACCCCGTGTTGGAAGGAGAGGGTGCAGACGCGGGCCAGCCTTCAGCAGGCAGCGGCGCCCGCATGCCAGGATCAAGGGCGCCTGGACCCCGGGCACCCCGGACCCGTCTGCCTCCTCCTCCGGGGAGCCGGCGCACACGTTACAGTCGTCGCCCGGCACCAGAATCATTCCTGACATCCAGGCCTCATTAGTGCCTGCGCACTGACCCCCGATCTCCCCAAATCAAACGGCCGCAGCCGCGCTGAGGCACCCAGAGCCCACACCAGACAGGACCTCGCCGGCGAATACTAATGAGCACTAATTACCAGACCCGTCCGTGCGTGCCGGGGACATATGCTAATGTGCCTCATGCTGGTGGCCCCCGGGGCCACCCGAGCTCTACAGGCACACTGGCGCATCAGACCCCAGCCCACGGCCCGGACGGCGGGCCCACCCCGGCCTCGACAGGCAGGGACGCGGCCGGGACACCTGGCCTGCCTTCTGAACACACAGGTGTGCACTGACCCCGTCCCTCTGTCCCAGGAGGAGTCCAGGCCTGCAGGGGCTGCAGGGAGGCCACACACACGTGACCCGCCACTTGGTCTCCCCGGGACACCCTGCTCACCCTCCCTCTGGACCTCACGGGTGGCACAAATGCCCGTGTCACCTGCGTGGGTCCATGCCAGCGCCCAGACTCCCAACAGCCATAACCGCCCGGCCAAGTGTGATCCCAGGGCGCCCACCGCCCAGCCGGTAGTGGGGGGGCCGTGCTGCCCTTGGCTGCTGTCTGTCCTCCAAGGGGCTCTTGTTCTCATCCTTGGGACCCCACACGAGCCGTGAGGACCCCATGTCTCTCCCCTGTGCAGAATTGTGTCCCCCCAAATGTGTGTGTTGAAATCCTACCCCAAGACATCAGAATACGACGGTCACGCCTGGATCCCGGACTCCCAGCCTCCAGGACCCTGAGAGCACGAATGTCTGTTGAAGCCGCCCCGTCCGGGGTGCTGGTTACGATGCTGTGAGAGTCCCCCACCAGCACTGGCAAAGCGCTTCACTACATGTTACTGAGCTGAGCACACACCCAACCACAACTATAGTGCCCCATGGCCCCGGCTCCTGGGCATGGGGCACACAAAAACGGACTTGCACGCAAATCTTAAGCAAGCACAAAACCCTGGAAACTCACGTTCCCCACCCCTGGTCAGAAGCCAGAGGCCTCTACCCCCAACTGGGGTAACTCTGGCTTCAGGGACGTGGCCCCGGGGCTGCCGTGGGAGAGTCTGCACTGGGTGGAATTCCGTGGTTCGATGCCCACACCAGGCCTGTGGGGGCCAAGCCACACCTGAGGGAACATGGCGGACCCAGCATGAAGGCCTGGACCCAAGTCTTCCAGAGCAATGAGGGCCCTGCGTGGGGGCCCGGCGCGGCCACAGAGTGCCCAGGTGCGATGGGAATAATCCCGTGCTCAGCACCGGGCACACAGGGGGACATGCTTACAAACCCAGCAGAGAGCAGCTGTGGGGTCTCTCTAACCCGTAGGATTGAGCCCCAAGGTAAGCCTGGAGCCTGCTTGAGATTCTCGAGATTCTCTCTCTCTCTCTCTCTGCCCCTTTCCCCTATTCACGCTCTCTCTACACATAAAATAAATAAAAATAAAACAAGTTTCAGGGCGCCTGGGCAGCTCAGTCAGCTGAGCGTCCGACTCTGGCTCAGGTCATCATCTCACGGTCAGTGAGTTTAAGCCCCGCATCGGGCTCTGTGCTGACAGCTCAGATACATTCTGTGTCTCCCTGTCTCTGCCTGCCCCCCGCCCATACTCTGTCTGTGTGTGTCTCTCTCTCAGAAATAAACACTAAAAATGTTTTTAAAAAACAGAACTACTTTATTCCAACAAGCAATGTTATTTTAATGTCGGGTTTGGTGGAGAAACACATCTACCAAACGTTCTGGGCTGAATCTGCCTCTGTATTTCCACCCCAGTGCTATCCAGCAGAAGATGCCTGTTGGAATAAGCGTGTAAAATCAGGAAGAGAATGTGAGGATTTGGTTTCCTAGTGCAGGGCAGTGAGTCGTCACCTTCCAGGAAAATTCCATTAGCACAAGAAGAAGCTCTCGAATCGTACCTTCAAGGCCGTGGAGAATCGCACTGAGCTCTAATGAGGAAATACGGTTCATGTCCCTCAAACGGTGCGGAAATAAATGTATAAAGGACAGGTTGGCCATAAATGTTATACTCTCTTCTTATGTGTATGTTTGTGAAATTTGGTGAGCGTTAGGGAAACATGTCCACGTGAGTGTCTAGGAATATGGGAAGAGATGTAGGAATGTGTAGGAATCTGCCCCCAGCTGGTCTGTGGATGTTTATTTGACAGGAGCATGTCCTGGGCTAATGTAACAAATAACCCCACACATGAGGTTAAAGCCACAGGAATTATCATGTCCCAGCTGTAGAGACCAGAAGCCTGAGATACAGGGGTGCAGGACCCCTGAGACCCAGGCAGGGCAGGACCCCCAAGATCCATGGGGGGCAGGGCCCCTGAGATCCAGGGGAGTGGGGCCCCTGAGGTCCAGGGGATGGGGCTGAGCTCCCTCCTGAGGCCCCAAGGGAGGGTCCTTCCCGCCTCTCCCAGCTCCTGGGGCTCCAGGGTCCCTGGGCTCGTGGCCGCGTCCCCCTGTCTCTGCCTCTTCTTCACGTGGCTTCTCCTCTGTCTCTGACTTGTCTTCCCTTCGACCTTAGCCAACCCTGGATTTTCGGGTCTGGTCTCTAAAACTGGGAAAGAATAAATTTCTGCTGCTTGAAGACACGCCCAGGGGGCGTCAGCCTAGGGTCAGCCACAGCCACTGCAAAAAGCCCTTCAGTGGGTCACACAGCCCCAGGCCAACGCCAGGGGAGGGGGAGGGCGTCCGCCGGCGTTTCTGCGCATCGAGGACGCCCACGGAATACGGCTCCTTCATCAGACATTCGACACACAAATGTTCTTTCCCGTTCACAGTTGGACAGAGAGTTTTTCTCCCTAATTCAGCCCTAATTTATTTATCTTAAGGCAGGCAATGCACAGTAATTTCATAATAAAGGGCTCCCAATCAAAGCTTACCTTATCCAGAGGTAATTAATACAAAGCGTGTTGAATTAAAGATGTGAGTCTTGACACTTTGGCAGGGGGTAAGGGACATGGTCCCCAGGGCCCACATTATGCCTGAGACAGACCAATTAACACCGTGTGTCTTCTTTTATGTTAACTTCAATTAAGGTTCCTTAAAATTTTTAAAGTTATTTTCTTCCTCGCCGTCTCAGAGCGTCAGGCCGCACATCAAGGGCCGTGGGTAGAGGAGCACCGCAGGTATTGGCGCTCATTGCACACGGATGTGGAGAGCAGCGGCTGGCAGCCTGGGTGAAAGGCCCAATTGGCGGTCCCACGAGGAAGCGGCGGCAGCGCCCCGCATCCCACACCAGGAAGGAGCCGCCGAGACGGGCGACGCGTTCAGCCCGCGTGCTCGCACGCCCACGAGCTGGGCAGCGCGTGACCCTCCTCCCGCCGCTCACGTCTCCTGCGGGAGGACCTGAGCTGCTGCACGCAGGGAGCGAGAGCGCGCTCACGGGACTAGAGCGCGTGGGAACCAAGGTGACTCGGGGCCTCATTCCCTCCCAAGGCTCCGGGGTAGGGTCCTTCCGAGGCAGAGGATGAGACCCAGGCGGGGCAGGACCCCAGAGACCCGGGGCAGGACCCCAGAGATCTGGGGGGCAGGACCCCAGAGATCCCGGGGGGGCAGGACCCCTGAGACCCGGGGGCAGGACCCACAAGAGACCGGGGGGGCAGGGCCGCTGAGATGGGGGCGTGGCCGCGCTGAGGTCAGGGGTGGGTCCACTGACATCCCAGAGGCGGGGTCGCTGAGATGGGGGCAGGGGCCGCTGAGATGCCGGGGCGGGCCGCTGAGATGGGGCGGGGGCGCTGACATCAGGAGGGGCGGGGCCACTGAGATGGGGCGGGGCCGCTGACATCCAGGAGGGGCGGGGCCACTGAGATGGGGCGGGGCCGCTGACATCCAGAGGGGCGGGGCCGCTGAGATGGGGCGGGGCCGCTGACATCACTGAGATGGGGCGGGGCCGCTGACATCCAGGGGGCGGGGCTGAGCTCCCTCCTGAGGCCCCAGGGGAGGGTCCTTCCCGCCCCTCCCAGCTCCTGGGGCCCCAGGGTCCCCGGGCTCGTGGCCGTGTCCCCCCGTCTCTGCCTCCGTCTTCACGCGTCTTCTCCTCTGTGTCTGCGTCTCCTCCTCCGTCTCTTACAAGGACACGTGTCGTTGGATTCGGGGCCCCCACGTCCGGGATGAGCTCATCTCAGATCCTTCCCTTTCTCACGTCTGCAGAGACCCTGTTTGCAAATGAAGCCGCACTCACAGGTTCCCAGTGGAGGTGAATCCAGGGGGGAAACGAGTCCCCCCACCACACGGGCTTCACGCTCCCAGGGCAACCTCGTCCCTCGCAGGGCAGACCACTGGGTGTTGACCTAACCCAGCCCCGACGCCCAGCATTCGGATTTCAGAGTCCCCACCACTGCTCACCTTTAAGTAACGACCACTTGTCAAGTTGAAAGATGGCATCAGAGAATAACCTGTGACATTATGTGAAAAAGCTATTAGAATACTTCCCCCTTGTTTACCTCCGTGCACGTGCAAGGCTGGGTTCCTGTCACACCTTCAAGCACAACCACACGTGGAATTTGGAAGCAGACGGCAGCACACAGCTTTCGTCTATATCACTAAACACGGTCTGCGGAAAGACCCACCCAGTGCCAGTTTTTTCACTGAATTATTTTTACTGCTACTAATATGTAATGGGTTTATTATTCTTGTAGTTAAGTAAACTGACAATTTTTTTAGCATTTATTTATTATTTTTGAGAGACAGAGACAAAGCGTGAGCAGGGAAGGGTCAGAGAGAGAGGGAGACACAGAATCCAAAACAGGCTCCAGGCTTCGAGCTGTCAGCACAGAGCCGGACACGGGGCTCGAACCCACGAACCGTGAGATCATGCCCTGAGCCGAAGTGGGACACTTCACCGGCTGAGCCACGCAGGCGCCCCAAACGGACAACTATCTTTTAATGTTTTCTGTTTTTCCGTTTTCCCGGGAATATGGCAACTTGGTAATTTGGTCCAATGTGGTCGATGTAAATAGAAATCAGCCACACGAACCCGGAGCTCTTGGGGCTTCTCAGGGGCAGTTAGGGATGTAGGGGCGCTGCCGGCCGGTCGAGCACTGGGTCTGGGCCAATGTCGTGCACAGAGAAGCCCCGGGACGCCCGTGAAGGCAGAGCTGCCTGGCCCGGCCCCACCCCGTGGAAAACAACAGGCATGAAGCTGTGCGCTGAGACCAGAGGACATCGCCCTGCAAGGGGCCGCTGTCCTTCACCCCAGCTTCGCTGGAGAATGGCCGACAGTGTGCAGCTCCCTCTCCACACGGGCACACCTAGATTTCCACAAACGCACGTCAGCGAGTGAGATGCCAAGTGCGGGCTGCGCAGAACACGTCTTCATCCAGCAAAGTGAGCGCCGCGCACAAGTTACGCCCTAAGTGCGGGGCTCACGGGGACGATTTGAAGACAGGAGACCGGCCGGCGAGGAAGGGGAAGGTGGCATCTTGCGGGCCGTGAGTTCCCAAACCGACCTGTGAGCAGCAGACGGGCAAACACAGAAGTCCCGTGGGACCCAGCACCTCGTGCCTGAGGCATCTACTGCCACGAAGCGGAAGCAGATTCAAAGTCACACACATTTCACGCGGGTGTATTCACACCCGACGAAGGCAGGAAGAAGCAGACGCCGGGGAGGGAAGACAAATGCGGTGTGGTGCCTGCTCGGATGGAACGTTCCTCGGCCGAGAAAAGGAGCACAGCTGTGACGCGTGCTATCCCGCGAGTGGCCCCTCAGGACGTGACGCCCACGGGAAGAACGGGACGCACAAGACCACTTCCTGTCTTGTTGGCAGAAAAGGTGCAGAGCAAACAGATGCACAAAAAAGGAGACGGAAGCGTGTCCCCGGGGCCTGGGGGAGGGGCCGGGGGGTGATGGCTGAGGGGGACGAGGTCTGCTTTGGGCAGGATGAGAATGTTCCGGAACTAGAAGCAGACGATGGTCACGCAGCTGGTGAATGTGCCGGACGCCCCTGGATTGTGTCCTGTAAGCGGTGGGTGTCCTGACGGAACGTGCTAAGCAGCTAACTGAGCAGGTGCCGTTTCCGGAAGCCGACTCACCCGTAGTGCAAGGGCTCTGAAGGTACTTTCCAGGCTGTGACGTGGGACTATTCTCCGCAGCCTGATCACGAGGCCGCTCCTCATACACGTGGCCGAGGGGCTCCGCTCTCCCCGAGGGGGCTTCTCGGTGAGTCGCTGGCTCCTGCTCTACGATCCTGAGCCGCTGGGAGAAGCAGTTCTGCAAACACAAGCCGCTGCGAGGCCTCAGAGAAAGGGCGCGACCCTGGAAACGGCCTCCTCCGTCCTGGCCAGGACAGCACGCCCAGGCTGCCGTCCCCAGCGCGGGCCCGACCTCCCTGCCCCCGCCCGGACATGACCCCTCCGCCCAGAGCACAGCTCAGTCAGCCCTGCCGGCCACGCTCAGGACCTTCATCAGAGATTTCTGGAATCGTCTTTGCCCCTAGCGGCCCCCCGCGCTCGCACAGAATGCAAAAACCCGATATTCTGTCCAGACCCAAAGAAAGCCAAGCAGGTCGGTCAGAAGACGGCAGATGGAGGTCGACAGGCAGTGAGGCCCCAACTCGCCATCCTGGCCGCGAAGCCTCACGGCCTGAAGTCCGGCTTCCGGCAGGCGACGCGGAGATCAAACCTGACCTTCACTGACCTTCAAGGGCAACCTGGGGCTCTGTGGCCTCGGCAGGGAGCCCAGGGGGAGGAGGGAGAGCCGCACGGGTGCGGGGACCACAGCGGGCTCTGTGCCTCCACCCTCGGCCCGACCACCTTCCTGCAGCCGAGCGGGAAGCCGTGAGCCAGAGCGTCAGCGACAAGCGCAGAGGACGAGGCCCGGTGCCCAGGACGGGCTGGGCCACACGCGGTCTTGCGTCCTTGCCTGCGGCAATCCGTGCTCCCCTGTCGACGCCTCTGCTCTGCGCTTGGCTCTGGTTCGGCCACAGAAACACGAGCCTCGGCGGCTGCACACACACACACACCCAGAAGCCGACGCAGCCAGGGAGGCGAGTCCCAACCGGCCGGGCCCGGTGGCCATCAGGGAGGCGGTGTGAGCGGCCTCTGCCGCCTGCTTCGCAGCTGCCCAGCCCCGGCGCCTGTGTCCCAGCTGGACCAGAGGCCGCAGAGCAGGCCGCGCCCCACAAGCCTCATCAGCGGGAGCAGGTGAGGTGGGCGGCGCACTGCGGTGTAGACGCTCCGCCCCGTGAGGCCCACGGCTCCGGGAATCGCAGCCCAGGCCTCTTCAGGGACAGCGGAGAAGAGGCAGCATCCGCAGGGCCCCTGGAGGCCTCTGCACACAGGCCGCAGTTGGCGCCCGACCCCAGGGTCCCCACGCAGCTCCGCTTCTGCTCCACGGCCGCGCGGTCCCCTCCTGAGCCACCCACACGGACGGGCACCGACGTGTGCGGGCACGGCCTCGCTTACACACATCCAGGTGCGGGGGGACGAGACCAGCCCGGAGGGGGACACGCAGAGCGGGCTGCACGCAGGGACACTACAGCCCGGGGGACGCACCCTCACACCTGCCGCCCCCAGGACGGGCCCTGAACGCCCACCCAGTGACACACATCGGGCACGAAGCTCCGACAGATCTGGGGCTCAGGGTCACGGGGCGGACTCTGGGCATGAGGTCAAGCCTTCGATTGAGACTGCAGGGGTGTGCAGGGGTGTGCGGGAGGGAGCCAAGCCTGCAGGGCTGTGTGGGGGGACTGGAGGAGCCTGCAGGGTGTGTGGGGGAGGGAGCAGAGCCTGCAGGGCTGTGGGGGAGGGACTGGAGGAGCCTGCAGGGCTGTGTGTGGGGGGACTGAGGAGCCTGCAGGGTGTGGGGGGGAGCCGGTTTGCCCTGCAGGGCTGTGGGCAGGGACTGGAGGGGCCTACAGGGCTGTGGAGGAGGGAGCCGAGCCTGCAGGGGTGTGTAGGGGGACTGGAGGAGCCTGCAGGGCTGTGTGGGGAGGACTGGAGGAGCCTGCAGGGGTGTGTGTGTGGGGAGGGAGCCGCCTGCAGGGCTGTGGGGAGGGACTGGAGTGAGCCTGCAGGGCTGTGTGGGGGGACTGGAGGAGCCTACAGGGCTGTGGGGGAGGGAGCCGAGCCTGCAGGGCTGTGGGGGAACTGGAGCAGCCTGCAGGGCTGTGTGGGGGGACTGGAGGCCTGCAGGGCTGCCTGAGGGCTGTGTGGGGGGACTGGAGTGGAGCCTGCAGGGGTGTGTGGGAGGAGGGCCTGCAGGGCTGGGGGACTGGAGGAGCCTGCAGGGCTGTGTGGGGGGACTGGAGGAGCCTGCAGGGGTGTGGGGGGGGGGAGCCGAGCCTGTAGGGCTGTGGGGGGGGACTGGAGGAGCCTGCAGGGGTGTGTGGGGGACTGGAGGAGCCTGCAGGGCTGTGGGGGAGGGACTGGAGGAGCCTGCAGGGGTGTGGGGAGGGAGCCGAGGCCTGCAGGGCTGTGGGGAGGGACTGGAGGAGCCTACAGGGCTGTGGGGGAGGGAGCCGAGTCTGCAGGGCTGTGGGGGGACTGGAGGAGCCTGCAGGAGTGTGGGGGAGGGAGCCACCTGCAGGGGTGTGGGGAGGGACTGGGGCAGCCTGCAGGGGTGTGGTGGAGGGAGCCGAGTGCCTGCAGGGCTGTGGGGACTGGAGGAGCCTGCAGGGCTGTGGGGACTGGCGGAGCCTGCAGGGGTGTGTGTCGGGGACTGGAGGAGCCTGCAGGGTGTGGCGGGAGGGAGCCGAGCCTGCAGGGCTGTGGGTGGAACTGGAGGAGCCTGCAGGGGTGTGGGGGGGACTGGAGGTAGCCTGCAGGGCTGTGGGGGAGGGACTGGGGCAGCCTGCAGGGGTGTGGGGGGAGGGAGCCGAGCCTGCAGGGCTGTGGGGGAGGGACTGGGGCAGCGAGGAGGGTCAGTGCCTGAGGCCACAGGGCGAGCTGACTTCCGCCTTGTGCACACGAGCCCGAGCGGGGGCGGGGCGTCCCCCTGAGGGACGCAGGCCGGAAGTCCCTCACGTCGGGGGCCGCCAGGCCCCGCCCCCGGAGCGCGGTCCGGTGGGAGGGGAACGTGGCTCCTTCCAGCCGGGAGCCCGAGGTCTGGCGTCCCCTTGGGTGGAATCGTGGGGGTCGCGGGGCCGAGCCAGCGCCGCGGGGTCCCTGGGGACCAGCACGCAGCCGTGCGCACCCGTCCCCCCCCCACGTCCCCCCGACCCCCGATGAGCTCGCACATCGCGCTGGCGGCGGCGGCGGGGCGCGCGGAACCGGAGGAACCAGCTCGTTTCCGCGGGTCACAGCGCCACCGTGTGGCTGCGCGGGAAACGGCCTCCACGGCCGCGGGGCGCCTGCCCCGAGCCGACCGCCCCCCAGCAGCCGCGGCCCACGCGCGGGTCACCCCGGCCACGCGGCCTCGCCCGGCCCCCGCGTGTCCCCGGCCCCCGCGTGATGAGCCCGTGGGAGGAGCAGGACGCGCAGCCCACGTCTGCGGACGGCCGTGAAACCCACACGTGTGTCGCACGTGCCCGGAAGGTGTGTTTTGTGACGCGCACCACGTCCCTAGGAGATGCATTCCGGAACATTCTCAGCCTCGGAAACCATTTGCAGACGGCTCAGGGGAAGACACACGGGGACTGAGATGCGTGGTGCGTGGCTGTTCACATGTGACGTGTGCACATTTACACGTATGTGCACGGACGGACGGAGCGCATGGACACACAGACACGGGACAGACGCACACGCTTTCCGTAAATTGATATTAGATGATGGACACATGACAGACAGACGCACGGAGGGAGGGGGAACCAGGAGCCTTCATCCCCCCTCCCCTCCCCCTCCCCCCTCCCCCTGCCGGTCTGCTTGCCCTCAAGGAGGAGAGAAGCCCCCCAGCACTGTGCCCCGAGGAAGAGGCTGCAGCACGACACACAGACTCCGCCAGCCGTCCTCGGGGCCCCCCCAACCTTGCCCGTGACCCCCAGAACCTCGGGGCACACAGGGTCCCGGGTCTCCGTCCACGCCGGCTGCACCGTGGCCACGGCCACGGCCATCCGCACGCCTGCTGCGTCGCAGGGCAGGTCCACCTGCTACTGTGTCCCCGTGAGCATCTAGGGCCACGCTGGCCTCCATCCACAGGTGCCAAACGGGTAAACTGAGTCAGGGCAAAGGGAAGTCAGCAGCCGAAGCCTGCCGTCCTCTGGAGCATCCAGTGGCCCCCAGTGCCCCGTGCCCAGTGCCCGGTGACCCCAGTGAGAAGGCTGTGCATGAAGACACCCGCAGGCGGCCCTGGCGTGGGCGCCTGGTATCAGAGGTTTTCCCACCTGAGCACTAGGGAACTAGGCGCCAGTGTCCGAGGACCCTCAGGGACGCGGCGATGAGGCCACAGGTGGACCCCGGCACGTGGTTGTGTTCACACCACACAAGGGCCGTGCCGGTGAGAGCCCGCCCACGCCTGGCACACGGGCACACGGGAGGGAAGGCGACGTGGCTCAGGGTCCCAAATGCGCGAGACCCGCAAGCCCATAGGACCCGGCAGTTACGGCCCGGAGGGCACCCCCACGGAGCTGGGAACGGGTGTTTGAACAGAGGCTTGTCCCTGATGCGCACACAGGCCCTGTGGACACGGGAGTGCGCTCACGAAGCCCGGTGAGCCCGCACAGGGCACGATTACTCCACCGTGGAAGGGAACAGGCCACGGCCACACGGTCACGTGGACGCACGTCGACGACCCGAGGCTCAGTGACAGACACCGGGTGCACAAGGTCACGGCGCCTGTGATCACATCCGTATAAACGTGCAGAGCATGGAAATCCACGGGGACAGAGACCCGTGGTGCGTGGGGGGTACCGCTGAGGAGGGGGTGATGCCACAGTTTTCCCACCAGGTGCCCTCGCCTCCCAGACGCCAGAGCCACCATCTAGGTCCATGTGCTCTGCGTAGCTCAGCGGGAGGGACACCACAGGGCACCACCACCACCTACCTCCCTCCGTCCCTCTCATGAAATCTGACCCCCTTCCGTGGCCTCCAAGGTCTCCGTGATCCAATCTCTGACGACCTTCCATTCTCACAATGCACCCACATCTTTCCAGCTCAGAGTCTTTGCACAGGCTGATCCCTTTGCCTAGTTTGCTTTTCCCTGCACTTGGCTGGTTCTTCATGACATGTTTGCTATTGCTCTAAATATCAGTCCCCCTTGTAGGCGCTTCCATGACCGGCCCACGTCCGCGTCTGCATTCCCCCCCCTCCCGCCACACCCTGCAAGACTGTTTTATTAGGGAACTCCCCAGTTTCCCAAGGAACACTTATATATTATTTTGTTTGTCTAACACTTTATGTCTCTCCCATAATGTTACAAAGTTGAACTCAGCACGGCTGTGAGCCCATAGAGGGAGGCAGGAATGCTTTTCCTGGGCCGGTTCTCCGGGCCCCGTCCCAATGCCAGGCCCGCCTGCAGACTGTTTTCCTTCCCTGTCTCAGACGCCAGCACGTGATAAATCTTTCGCCACCGCCACAGCCTGCAGGGCCGGCCCCTTGCACGTCAGAGCCAGCAGCCACCTACGTGGTGAGGCTCCGGGGACCAGCAACACCACCCCCCGCCCGCTGCACCCCCACATCCCCAAGCAGCCCCCACAGGTGCCCGAAAGCCTGTGCTTTCTTCTCTGGGGAAGAAATTAGAGGCAGCTGTCAAAACACCGTCTTGTCTGGATGGCAAACACATTAGATGTGGGCCGGCCATTAACGCCTTTGCCCTGAGTGAGTTTATCAGGATTCCCACCAGGGCCTGGGGGACTGGGCAGGAAGGTCCCCGGGGGCCCCCAAGAAGCAGGAGGGGTCGGAAACGCCACGGGGAGGCAGCTCGGGACCCCCAGCCGGACCCGGAGTTCGGTGCAGCCAGAAGGGCCCGTGTCGCCCCCGCTCCGACTTGACTGGCCTCCAGGAGACCCCCACGCCCGGGCCCGTGTGCACGGAGCATCGGAGCAAACGCTTGAAGGGGCGGAGGGAAGGGAACCACAGCGAATCCCGGTGAGGGGAGGGCTGCCGGGCCGAGCGAGAGCAAAGGCCCCCATGAAGGCACATGAGTGTGTTTGCGTGTGTCCAGGGTCAGGGAGTCCCCAAGGGCAGGAACTTATGCTTTGGTAAATCTGACGACACGAAACTTCCAGATGCAGAAATGTCAAGATGGATCACAAGGCAGATGAGAAGCTGGGGAAGTGTGGGTCCCAGAGTCTTAAAATCATTCAGCAAAGCGGCTGCACGTGGTAGAGAAAGACACAACGGGTGTTTCACACGGGAGATTCCATTGGCTGCAAAGGGAAGTTGTCACCTCACTGGTGATCACGGAAAACGCAAAGGAAAGCAATAAACGAACCGTAATGTGGGCTCAGTTGTGTCCCCCCAAAAAGATACCTTCCCCTCCTGTGAAAGGAACGTTATCTGCAAGCAGGGTCTTTGTAGATGTGCTCAAGTTCATGTGAGCTCCTCCTGGACAGAGCGGCCCCACGTGCAATGACAGGCGTCCTTGTAAGGGACGGAGGAGGAGACGCAGACGCAGGGGAGAAGCCGCGTGAAGACGGAGGCAGAGACTGGGGGACGCGGCCACGAGCCCGGGGACCCTGGGGCCCCAGGAGCTGGGAGAGGCGGGAAGGACCCTCTCTGGGGCCTCAGGAGGGAGCACAGCCCCGCCCCCGGCATCTCAGTGGCCCCGCCCTTGGATCTGAGTGACCCCGCCCCCGGATCTGAGTGACCCCGCCCCCTGGATGTCAGCGGCCCCGCCTCCTGGATGTCAGAGACCCCGCCCCCATCTCAGTGGCCCCGCCCCTACTGGATGTCAGAGACCCCGCCCCCATCTCAGTGGCCCCGCCCCTCCTGGATGTCAGAGACCCCGCCCCATCTCAGTGGCCCCGCCCAGCCTGCATATCAGCGGCCCCGCCCCCACCTCAGGGGTCCCCCGCCTGCATCTCAGTGGCCCCGCCTGCCCCGGCGGCCCCGCCCCGGATCTCAGCGGCCCCCCCATCTCAGCAGCCCCGCCCCTCCTGGATGGTCAGAGACCCCGCCCCATCTCAGTGGCCCTGACCCTGGATTCAGCGGCCCCGCCCCACCTCAGTGGCCCCGCCCAGCCTGCATCTCAGCGGCCCCGCCCCACGTCAGGGTCCCGCCCGCCTGGGTCTGAGACTCGGGTCTCCAGCTGGAGCGGGTGAGTCCCTGCCGTCCGGCCTGGGTGCTGCGGCCCTTGTGACATCGGGCCCGGAACCTGGCACTGAGCGGCTTTCAGGTTGCTGGCACGAGGGGGAGCTGGTGCCGCAGCGCGGGGGCGGCTGTTGCGTGGCTGCAGGGAACCGGTGCAGCCTTCCGGGAAGGCAGTCTGGCCTCGGCGACCAGAGGCTGGGAAACCTTCATCCAGGCCGCTGCTTCCAGGAATCGCTCCCACGTCATAAATCAGAGCTGTGTGCAGAGACCCACGCGGGCACCTTCCTCACTGAGTCATTTATCGTGTTTAATTTGGAAACAAGCGAAATGCCGCCCATCAAGGAAGCCGCGGAAGCAACCAGGGGGCAGCCCCACCATGAGAACTCACTGCAGAGACTGTTTGCAAAGGTTTTCAGGGGCCGGGACAGCGCTCGGCATACAGTTTGAGCGGGAAAATTCGGATATAAAAGCATTTGCTGTCACGAGGCAAGAACGACTGCCTGTGCAAGTGGATGTGACTGTGTGTGTGTGGACTGCGTGTGAGTGAATGTGTGATGTGTGAGTGTGTGAGTGAGTGTGCGTGATGTGTGGGTGTGAGTGTGGGTAGATGTGTGTCTGAGTGTGTGGCTGTGTGTGTCTGAGTGTGTGTCTGAGTGTGTGGGTCTGTGTGAGTATCTGAGTGTGTGTGTGTCTGAGTGCGTGTGTGTGTGTGTGAGTGTGTGTGTGAGTGTTTGAGTGTGTGTCATGTGTGGATGTGAGTGTGGGTAGATGTGTGTCTGAGTTTGTGGCTGTGAGTGTCTGAGTGTGTGAGTGTGTGTGTCCGAGTGCGTGGGTCTGTGAGTGTCTGAGTGTGTGGGTCTGTGTGAGTGTCTGAGTGTGTGTGAGTGTCTGAGTGCGTGAGTGTGTGTGTGAGTGTCTGAGTGTGTGTGTCTGTGTGTGTCTGAGCGTGTGAGTGTTTGAGTGTCTGGGTCTGTGTGTCTGAGTGTGTGAGTGAGTGTGAGTGAGAGTCTGAGTGTGTGACTGTGTGTCTGAATGTGAGTGTGAGAGCTCGGTCCCCAGAGGGAGCCGTCAATTCCTACAAGTCTGTGGGAAACACCCGCATCTGTATCCAGGACCCCCTCCAGGTCCTGGGGTTATTTCACCTTTATGTGTTTCCCTGTTGCCTTGGGTTTTTTTCCCTTGATCGTTTTCCAGAATTTTCTACAAGGACCTTGTCGCACCTCGTTATTTTTTAAACCCAGGACCCTCTTCCTTGCGTCAGGACAGCAGTGAGACCTCCCAGACCACGCGGGACCCCGTTTCGTGGACGCACGTGACCAGACGCAGACCCTTCAGAGCCCCAATGGAAAGAAAGGACACCTTCCCCCTTTGCCGGGACAGATGCACCAGCGTGAGGGGCCCCCGCCACCCACCGTGACTCCATCATTCTGTGCCACACGCAGCGGGTGCCGGACCGTCTGTGGAGCCCCAGACCACCCAGCTCTACGGCCGCCTGAGGCCCACACAGGTGACTCACAGCTGAGGGCCCTGCCGTGCGTGGCAGCCGCAGACACACGTGTGTCCGGAAGCGGGCAGCGGCCGGGCGGGTGCTGGCCCAGGTGCCCCGACCCCGGGAAGCAGCCCGTTTTCCCGAGCGCGGCCCTGTGATGTGGGAGGTGGCCGTGCACCGGGGCCTCCGCACTGTTTGCCCAGAACCGAGATCTCCCCGTCGGCCTGCACCCCCCAGCCCACTAAAGAAAGACCACGGCTGTCGGGAACGTGGCCATTAGCAGGATTTATCGTGTCTGCCGAGTTGCCCCCAGGGCTGGCCGGCTGCGTGTCTGGGCCCGAGGGGTGTCAGGATGTGTGGACGTCCTGGAGGGCCCCCAGGACCGTGGGGGCCACGGGGAGCCCTCGGCCGTGGCTGCTGGGACGTGCTGGCCGTGAGATGCTCAGATGTGGATTTGAGCTCAGTGGTGGTGGCACTGACAGCTCTCTTCCCCAAACCGGCCGCCGGGTCAGCTGCGCAATGGGCGCTGGGAAGGTGCCCAGGACGGACGCTTTATGCCCACTTCCTTGAACAAAGTCCCTTTGTGGGAGGGGGAGGGGCTTCTTCTCTGTGCAAAGAGCTCGAATTCCGCAGAGAACCCGATATCCTCCTCCCGGCCGATGACGTGGGGCCGTCCCAGGGCCTGTTATGCCGAGAAGTCACCGGCCCCCTCGGGGCCGTCGTGAGCTCGTACACACTTCCACGGGCCGTGACCCAGCATCCGCCCGCCTCTCCCCTCTCCCCACCCTCTTCTCCCAAAAACCTGGATCAGGAGCAACGACATAAGCTCACGTCCAGGTGACGGTGTGTTGCACACGTGCAGCTGGACGCACACGACGGGCATCCGGGTGTGAGGACGGCCAGTGGAGAGCTCGTGACAGAAGGACGGAGGCCGGGAGGCAGTGTCTCATGGGCACGGAGCTTCCGACTGGGGACACGGAAGCTTCTGGAGACGATGGAGGGATGGTTGTACAAGAACGTGAAGCTGCTTCCTGCCCCGGAGCTGCACCCGTGAAATCGTTGTGTGGTGCGTATTTTCCCACGATGCACCAGCAGAGCACAAGCGGTGAAGCTTAGCTACGCGGCCGCAGGAGACACGGGCTCGGTGCGTTCTCACCGTGAGCCGCGGCCGAATGCTTTCGCTCACTCAGACACAAGGTATCCGGTCTCAGATCTGCGTGGATCCCGGCTACCTGGGGTGCTGGGTTTCTGAGTCACAACATAATTAGAGAAAATTGCTGACTTCTTTCATCCGTATCTAGTCTTAATCAAAGACCTCCATCTCCCGAGGTCAAGGTTAATGTCCACGGGCTTCGGGCTTCATTCTAATGGTTTTCTGGAACGGAGGCTCAAGGAACAAAGTGGGCAGGATGTTTTATAAGCTTTGAATTTTTTTTAAGGCAATGAGGGAAATTTAATTCCTTTTAATTAAGTGCTTTTTAAAAGCCCGTCCCTAAAATTGCTGGGCCATTTATAGCACGATTAAGTACCAACGGGTAGAGATTTTTATTCTGAATTGTAAGAAACTCCATGGAAGCCTTCCACGGAAGTCCACACACACGTGGCCACGAAGGACGTACCCACGTGAACCAGAATTGTTCTGACGCATCTAGACATGGGCTGGGGGGACGGTGTGTAAGCTCATGTTCCTCTTGCAGTTGCGTTTAACGCAACAGTATCTGCAAACGTAACAATTCGGAAACAGGAAACGCCAAAGCAATTGTGACCAACCAGTGGGCTCTTCGTGGAAAGCGATTTTTCACTGTAAGTATCTCCTCGCACTTGAGAAACAAGTAGAATAAAAATCTCCTGTGCAAACAAAGAAACAGAGGTAATTCGTAACCTCAGGTCGTGATCTCGCGGTTCGTGGGTTTGGCCCCTGCATCAGGCTCTGCAGAGCCCGGAGCCTGCTTTGGGCTCTGTGTCTCCCTCTCTCCCTCTCAAAGGAAATAAGTGCTGTGTCCTTGCTGGATACGAGTCACGTTCACCACACAGGTGTGTGCCGTGCGCAGGTCAATGCCAAGCTCAGGGCTAACCTGGTGGGGACGGTGCACCCCTAAAAGTAATTAAAGAGACACACTCGGTACTTGAGACCATTAGGGACGTCACGCTCCTCGCCCCCAGCCTCGGAGCAGAGCAAGAGGGCCAGGGACGCTGGTGTCCTAAGCCACGGATCGGGCCGCTGCCCCTCCAGTCCCGTGCCCCGTGCCAGGTCGTCCACACCCGCACACAGACTGGCCCGACTCCGCCCCGTTTGGGGGTAACTCTATTCTCACGCCCTGTTTCTCTCACCTTCTGGAAGCGGACCATCAAGTTTCAGGGCAGAATTCACTTTATCGCTAAAGCCGTAGGTCACACAGGAGACTCTGCATCCGTGGTCACAACACCGAGGCCCAAACGCTAAATCCGACACGGGGAACGATGGGCTTTGCCTGACCCATCAAGGTCCTGAGGCAGAGAGGGCCCTGCCGGGCTCCCCCGACCCCGGCCGACCTGGGACGGAGAACACCCCGCCCCCAGTGGCCCGTGTGCACCTCTCTGTCTCCTCCCAGGGGACGGGGGTCTCCCCACCCGCGGGGCAGTCCCGCGTCGCTTCCCTGCACCACCTGCTGAGGGGCCTCGGGACCCACGGTGCCGGGCCGTGAGCCCTGACCCACCAGGGAGCCGGGCGTCCGCAGCCCCACACGCTGGCCCGTAAACATGCTTTTACGGCCTCAGACACTAATGGCGTGTTTCCAATACCTCACGGACACAGGAAGCCTCCAACGTTTATGGGCACACGGGAGGCTTGTAACAGCACGTTTTCGGGCGCCGGAGGAGAAGTACGGATTTGTAGCCGGTGTGGGGCCCGTGGGCCGCGACGCTCACAGCAGGGAGGGCTGTGCGGTTGCCTCTGACCGTGAGGCTTTGACGCCCGTTAGCAGCGGCCTGTTTGGACCACGGCGCTGTGGCCTCCCCCCCGGTGGCCTCCCCCCCGGGACGGGGTGGGACGCGGGTCTGCAGGGGAAGCGCCCTTGGGCTGCTCGGGGGCCTCAGGGCGGGCAGAGTGGGTGCTTGGAATCCCGGCTTTCGGTGAAGGATCATGAGGAACAGGGGGTTCCTAACATGAGGGTTAGTTAAGGGGGGGCTTCCGGGGCATCGGGCCACGAAGGCAGAGCCCCCCGAGGGATTCGTGTCCTTGTAAAGTAGAAGCAGAGACCCGCCCCTCCCACCGTGTGGGGACAGCCCCCGCACAGGAACCAGGAAGCAGGCGGCTGTAGACCTGCGGGTGCCTTGACCTTGGACTCACCTCTACGACCGTGAGAAGGAGCTGTGTTGTTTATAAGGCCCCAGCCTGCGCGGTCCTGGCACATCAGCCCCGACGGGCCAAATTCCCCTCCCTTCCTGGGAGCAGCTTGCTGACCCCGGGGGTTACCACCGACAGAACGGAGTTTTCCGGGAACCTCAGAGACGGAGCCGACCGACGCCTGGAGCACAGGTGGGTGCGGCAGACGGAGTAAGGCCCTGGCGCCCACACCCTAACCCCTGTGCCCTGTGCACACGGCTTCACAGGGCGAAGACTGCACATGTGATTCAGAATCTTGACATGAGGGGTTCCGGGATCAGGGAACCCTAAACCCAATGACAGGTGTCCTTACAATTCACAGAAGAGACACACAGAGGAGAAGCCACGTGAAGGCGGAGGCAGAGACAGGGGTGATGTGGCCACGAGCCCAGGGACCCTGGGGACCCAGAAGCTGGGAAAGGCAGGAAGGACCCTCCCCTGGAGCCTCAGGAGGGAGCACAGCCCCGCCCCCCTGCGTCTCAGCGGCCCCGCCCCCATCTCAGGGCGCCTGCCCCGCCTGGGTCTCAGGGGTCCTGACCCACCTGGATCTCAGTGGCCCCGCCCCCTGGATGTCAGCGTTCTACGACACGGGTCACTGTCACCACGCCTCCCTCATCCGGGAAACGTTAAGAATCGCTCAGGCCGCTCTTGCGCACGGCTGGCGGAACAGCCGCAAGGGCCGGCGAGGTTATGGGGCCCGTGGGCTCCTGACGGGCTGGGCCAGGCACGTGCGCACTGCAGTCTCCGCCCACAGCCCCGCCCACCATAGTCCCAGCCCCTGCAGTCTCCGCCCACAGCCCCAGCACACTGCAGTCTCCACCGCAGCCCCGCCCACTGCAGGCACCGCCCACAGCCCCGTGCAGGCCCCGCCCACTGCAGTCTCCGCCCACAGCCCCGTGCAGGCCCCGCCCACTGCAGGCTCCGCCCACAGCCCCGTGCAGGCCCCCCACGCGGCTGCTGGGCGTCCCTGCACCGTCCCCGCCGCACGGCCTCGGCCTCGGCCTCCAGGACCCGGAGTGTGGCTTCCTTCCTGCGACATGGGCCTCCGCGCGGGCTGGTGTCAGAGCCCTGCGCCCTCCCCGGGGGGCCTTTCTCTCCGTCCGTGGGACCGGGCACTGCGCCGCTGCCGGACGGGGCGGGTGCTGCGGGCAGGCGCCGGGGTCGCGGGGGCACAGGGGGCATCACACGGTTGCCGTTGTGACGCGTGGCTCCGCAGGAAGGAGAAGGGAACCACGGCCGGGGGGAGCCCGTGCTGAGTGGTCCCCACCCAAGGGATGGGTGTCTGGGGACACAGGGACTGTGCTTCTCCTGGGGTCTGGATGGTTCCGGAACCAGGCCCCGCGTCTGCCGTGGGAGGCCCTGCAGCGGGGTTCCTCCAACGGGCTCCCCACTTCCCACCAAAGCTCCAGCTCCCGCCACGCGCGAAGCGTCCACGTCCTGAGCCGCGTGTCCCACAACCCACAGCGGGGGCCGTTCGGCCGCAGCCGCTTCGCGAGGGCGCGGGGCTGCCCCAGTGCGCGTGCAACTGCGCAGGAAACACACGTGTGCTGTGCGCGGAGCCACGGCTGAAAGCCACGGTCGTGGCCGCCGAGGGCCGGTCCCCCGAACACGGCACAGGGAGCGGAGGCCGGCGGCCGCCCCTGGGTCATCTGCTGGCCAGTGCCCGGGAGGTGGCCCGCGTCCCTGGGGTCATCTGCTGGCCCGTGCCCAGGAGGTGGCCGTGTTCACAACAGCCGGTCCTTGGCGCTCCGGGCCTCGCCCCAGCTGACCCGGCCCTATTTATAGGCGGCTTCTCCAGGCGACGCACAAACACGGCCCCAGGACAGCTGAGAGGCAGAGGCGAGGCCCCGAGGACTTAGATGCACGGATCCGCTTTCCGCAGGGGGGCCCAGGACAGAACGGCGCCCCCTCCCCCGCTCCGACCCGCCAGCCAGCCCGGGGCAGCTGGGTCCTCAGCAGGTTCCTTTCCAATTCCGAGGGAAGGTGCCACATTCCCTGAGGCTGAGGTCACGGCCCCGGGGTGCAGGCAGGTCAGGAGGGCGTGGTGTGGGTGGGCCTGGCCTCCCCCCTGGGCCAGGCGCTGAGTGCCTTTAAAAGGCACTGAGCTGCCCGTCCTTGAGGAGGCATCAAGGCCCGGAGGCTTGTTCCTGCTGGCTCCTGACCCGCCTGTCCCTGTGCTGGGCCCAGGCGTGTGTGTCAGTGACACGGCCCCCGGGGGCGTCCCCTCAGCCCCCCTCCTCCAGGGTTCTTACAGGCTTTCAGCTTCCCCACCAGCTGGGCTGCGTGGAAGCCAGAGCTCTGGCATTTCGGGCAGGGCCCAGGGACAGAGACGGAGAGCACAGCTGTCCCGGCTGCGACTGCCGTTTTTAGCTCAGCTCCCGGATGCCTGGAGGCCCGGGCTGGGGGGCGGGGAGGGGGGCGCACTACCCAGCCTGACTTCCTTCCCCCGGGCTCCGGGTCCGTCACGCCCCCTGGAAAAGGGATCTCACACTCACGGGAAGGAGCAAATTCCTGCCTCCTCAAATGGAAAAGAGAAGCGTGTGGCCCCTCGGCCAGGCCGCCCTGGGCCTCCCTGCCCTTCGCACCCGCATCTGCCGCAGGGCCTGGGGGTCCGTCTCCAGGACGCGCCCTGAGTGTAGCCGCGATCTGCACCCACTCCCACCCGGTCACACACACACACACACACACACACACACCGTCCGCACCCGGGTGTGCACGGCTCTGCCTGTGGCCTGGGCTCCCCTGCACCTTACACGCGCGCCCGGGTGCCAGCCTGCTCGCAGGCCCTCCCCGTCCCAGAGCCGGGCAGGGGAAGCCACCGAGTGTCCCCGGAAGCACAGGTGGACGTGCTTCAGGTGACACAGGCACGCAGGGGACTGTGACTCGGCCGCAAAGAGGGACGGAGCTGACGGACCCGAAAGTACCTGAGGCCCCGTCGGCTGCGACTGGACACTCTGTTTAAACGAACCGACGTCGTGTTATGTGACCTTCATCTCAGTAAGAAGAAAGAAGTAAAAACTGCCGAAAACCAATCCCCCGTGGCCGTAGCTGCCCTGCAAGGCTGCCCGGTCTGTGTCCACCTCCTGCACTCAGCCCGCGGCCGCATCGGGTCGGCGCCTTCGCTCATGCGCCCCGGACGCCTGTGCGCTCGCTGGGCTCTGCTCGCGCTGCACCCTTCCTCCCGGGGGGCTCACGGCTCCCCTCACACCCTGCAGGGCTCTCCTCGAACCCGCCGAACACACGTGCAAACACACACACACGCCCCAGCTTGCTGTCTGCTGCTTTCTCTTCCTTCCACCCAGGCAGGGAGAGATGACGGATAGATCAGTAGACAGATACGTAATACATGGATGCATGGACGGATGGATGGATGAGTACATAGCTGGTAAATAAATATGTAATAGATGATAGGTAGATAGATTGATTGATAGAGAGATGATAGGTTGGTAGGTAGGTAGGTAGATGATAGATAGATAATACATGGATGCATAGATGGATGGATGGGTAGATACACAGATAGATGCACAGATACATAGATAATACGTGGATGGATGGATGGATGGATAACTAGTTGCTCAATAAACGGGTAGATAGATGGTAGGTGGACGGCGATAGACGGATGGTAGACGGACGGACAGAGGGCTGGATAGATCGCTGATAAACGGACGGATGGACAGGTGACGGGGGCACACACGGTACATAAACGGACGATAGAATGATGAGGATGCATAGACGGACGTCACTGACAGATGGACACAGGAGGGGGTGGGCGGACGGACACGTGGATGGGGGACCAACAGATGACGGACGGAGACAGCGCGGTCACTGACGCGGGGATGGCTGGACGGGGGGTGCACACACTAGTCGACGGACAGACGGGCGCGTGTGCGAGCCGCCCGCCCGCAGCCTGGAGAAGCGCAGCGCCCACACGCAGCAGCCTTCAAAGCCTTGACCCGGAGCCCTGGCTGCGGGCCGACGTCTGGACCGCCTTGTGCAGGCAGGTCCCACGCGGGGCAGAGGCTTCCTTGCAGGATGGAGATGCCCACCCCGGCGAAGGCAGGGGGCTGGGGGGACGAGGCAGGAAATGTCACCCCGGGCAGAGCCACAGACACCCGGACGGGTAAACAGCCCCGCAGCCCTGCTGACAGGGAGGAGGCGGGGAGGCCGCCCAGCAGCCCAGAGGGTCAGACCTGCTGTTCCCCCATGACAGCTGCTGGCCGCCAGCCCGGCCGTCGCCCCCCACCCCAACCCCAGGGTCAATAATGTCCACGGAGGCCGGGGCTGAACGAGCGCAGGGGCCGCGGGACCTCGGGGCACAGAGATCGGGACGCGTCCTGAGGGTCCGGGCGGGCGACGGCTTGGCCTGGAGCCGCGTGGAGGCTGGGGCTGCGTGCGGGTGGCCCTGAGGGCGCGGGCCCTGAGGCCTGGGGGGCGGGGGCCGAGCAGGCTGCCCGCTGCCCGCCGCGCTGTCGTTCCCCGCGCGCCCAGCAGGTGGCGCTGACCCCGCCGCCGCGCTGTCGTTCCCCGCGCGCCCAGCAGGTGGCGCGGACCCCGCCGCCGCCGCGCGCTCACCACCTCTGTGCCGTTTGCAGTTTTACAGGGGTCAGAACGCGTTCCGTCGTCACCGCCGCCGGCTGGCCGCCCACACGGGAGGTCAGGCCGCGCCTCAGGAAGAGGATTTCCGCGGGCCCCACCGGCCGCCGAGCCTGCGCGCGACGCACTGATTCCAGACGCGCCTTTCCTGCCACGAACGCTCCGCAGAATTCGGGCTTCGGCCGGAATCGCCCCGGGATGGATGACGAGGCCCCGGCGGGGGGCGTCCCCGAGAATCCGTGGGGTCCCCCCAGGCGCCATGGCTTTCCGGCCGCGCGAACGCCCGGCGGCTCGGAGCTCGCCACCCAGGGGTTCCGCGCAGAGGCCCCCGGTGCCGAGTGGGCCCCGAGCTGCGAACAGGTGTATCGGCTTGGGATGCGGACGCAGGGCCGGCTCCGGGCGGGGCATTCATGCCCAGGTTCAGAGGCAACGACGCAGGCGGCTGTCCTAACCTCCTAACTTAGCTAACGAGCCAATTCCCCTGCAAAACCCAGTAAATAAAATCACACCCGTTTCCCCGCTAGCCTTCTTTGTCTGGTTTTTCCATACTCACGTCCCAGAAAAACGATCTTTCTGGTCAGGTACACACACCGGGCTCCTATGAGACCCTCTATGGCTCTGCACCGGGCTCCCCGGAGCTGTGGGCTCCACCGGGGAGACCCTCTATGGCCTGCACCGGGCTCCAGGGCTGTGGACCCTCTCGGATGCCATGGGCTCCCCGGGCTGTGGGACCCCTCTCGGCCGTGCACCGGGCTCCCAGGGCTGTAGGACCCTCTCTGGCCGTGCACCGGCTCCCAGGGCTGTGGGACCCTCTCCGGCCGTGTCCCCAGGGCTCCCGGGGCTGTGGGACCCTCTCCGTGCACCGGGCTCCCCGGGGCTGTGGGACCCCTCTGGCCGTGCCGGGGTCCCCGGGGCTGTGGGACCTTCTCTGGCCGTGCACCGGGGTCCCCGGGGCTGTGGGACCTTCTCTGGCCGTGCACCGGGGTCCCCGGGGCTGTGGGACCCTCTCTGGCTGTGCACCGGGGTCCCCGGGGCTGTGGGACCCTCTCTGGCTGTGCACTGGGCTCCCCGGGGCTGTGGGACCCTCCCGGTCAGCAAATCTCGCTGGTTCCAGGATGTCCCTCTCGGCAGACTTTGTGCAGGCGACCGCGCGGGCCCTGCACGTGCGGCCAGCGGCGTGGAACACGGGAGCCGCGGCATCCGACAGAGCCGGTGCTCAGGCGAGGGGCACACGACACGACCCCTCCCTCCGTAGGGACACATTTGGAGAGAACCTAAGAGCTTTCATGATAAACACTCTATCAACTAGGGAGGGAAAGATCCGTCCTGAAGCCAAGAGAGCTTTGCAGACACCAGGCCCAGCTCGGGTCCTACTTTACGGTCAGAGACTGAGGGTTATGTGGTTTCACTGAGTCACAAGGAAAACGGAAGCTGGAGAGCCGGCCCGCCCGTCTCGGCCAACGGAGCCGGAACCTCGACCTAAGGGGTTCGTATGTCTGTGTGAGCCCGGGGTCCCTGGCCCTGAGCAGCCTCTGCCCCTGGAGTAGCAGAGAAGACGGACAGACAGCACCTTGAGGACCTTCCTGTCCCCGGACACCTTCCTCGTCAGAATGGGGGCCGCAGGCGAGGGGCCCTCAGACGCCCCAGATCGCCCCGAGTGCAAGGACCCCTGGGGTGTCTCATCTGCGGAGCGGAGCACCCCAGGAAGGGAGCACGGACGGGAGGGTGAGGAGGGGTGAAGCGGAGCCTCGGCCAAGCCCGTGTCCCCCGGGCCGTGCCTCACCCCTCCCTGTCTCCCCACTTCCCACTGTTAACAGACAGTAACCTTGACAGGGAGCGTGCTGTTCACCGAAGACGGAGGGGAGAAGGGAGGCGTCCACGCAGGCAGGGGCGGTGGACGGGAGGGCACCATAAGTCAGCTGGCACGCGGGACCCAGAAGCAATGATCCTGAGGCTGAGCATCGGGACAGGCCATCAGCGTGCGTCCCCGGCCACAGATCAAGTGCAGAGGCCCCCCGATTCATCGCGGCTCACCTGCTGCATTATGGAGAAGCAGACTTTGTGACAATAAAATTAAAGAGCTGCTGTAGGCGATTAGCTACGTTGTGTGTAAAGTGTGTAACAAGGCACGTTCTCTGTCAAGCGTGTAACAAAGCTCGAGCCACAATGTTTTAGATCAAAGGGGACATAAATGCCCAGGAACTGCTTTGTTTCTTCCTCTTATTTTTTGGTAGAACTTTTCCCCATTAACATGGTTACGTTTTACCTAAAATTATTACGTCCTGGAACAAAACGCACATTTTTGTCCCAGGAAGGAAAGGAAAACAATTAGGTATTCTCTCTGCGGCTACAAAGATGCACTGTAATGCGAAGTAATAAAACATAAAGAACAATAATCCTTTCCCAGATGAAACTGCCTAATAGAAACCCGACGGAGCAGAGCAAGTCTGTGTTATTGAAACAGCCTTCACCAGCGCGTAATCAATAATAAAGTTTATCCATCCCGTCTCAAGGCTTGATTAAAAAATTCCTCCATTTATGAAATGCGTCCGCGGGCTCGGAGCCGTACTGAAGCCGCTGCCCTGAATCTGGGCTCGTTTTTCTTCCGAGAACCCTCGGCGCTGGGCACACACGGGCCTCGTTTCGGCCGTCCCCAGACGCAGAGGCGCGGGGGGACGATTCGAGGGCACTTGGCGCCACCTCGTGCCCTGTCTCCCCGCGTGTCTGCACCCCTGAATCAGGACGATTCCTCCTTCCGAAGCTCAGGACGGTAACAAAGCGTTTTCGTGACCGGGAATCCACGTCCCAGCTGGCAGCCTCCAGGCCAGGGGACCGGAGGGAGGAGGGGAGGGGAGGGGAGGGGAGGGGAGGGGAGGGCGGGGTGGGGGGAAGAAAGGAGAGGCGGAAGCACCCCCAGACGCTGGCGGGGTGGGGGGAAGAAAGGGCTCTCCCACGCGCCGGCACCCCCAGAGCTCGGGCAGGGCTCTCGTCTGAACCGCACAGATGCCAACCCGGGTCGGAATCCCTCCGGGCCCCACCCCCGCCGCACAGCCCTTCCTGCCCCTTCCTGCACCTGCTCCCCAGAAATAGAGCCCAGGGACAGGGCGCGGAGCTGAGCCCACAGATGCGCTGCCCGCGCCGCGGGATGTTTTTAGCGCCGACATCCACCCACTTGTGCTGAGGCCACAAATAACCCCTCGGCTCAGATGCGCCGGGAGGCCGGGACACGCGGCCTGTCTACACCGCTGTGGGCACGGCCACGGGACCGCACACGGAGGGAGCCCTGCCCACAGCGGCCTCAGACCGGTCGGGAGCCCGGCCACACCTTCGTCGTCCTGAGGGCACACAGCGATGTCTTCGTCTTAAAACACATGACAAGGGGCGCCGGGAGGCTCGGCATTAAATGTCCGACTTCATCTCAGGTCAGGGTCTCACGGTTCTGGATTCGAGCCCCGCGTCGGGCTCTGTGCTGGCAGCTCGGAGCCTGGAGCCTGTTTCGGATTCTGTGTCTCCCTCTCTCTCTCTCTGAGTCTCCCCTGCTCACGCTCTGTCTCTCCGTGTCTCTCAAAAATAAATAAACACTAAAAAATTAAAACTAACAGCACCACAAAGCCCGTCTTCTGTGTGTCGTGGTCGCTGCGGTGACATGTCTGTCTCTCCACCACGATCTGGGCTTCGAGAGCTAGCAGGCAGCTCGATGGTCCCACTCGGCACCGGCCGAGAGACACCTCCCGGGACCCCCAACGACTCGGATCAGGCTTCGCATACGGGGCTGCGCTGTGATCGTGCGTTTACACACCTGCGCTCCCCACGGACAAGGGGCCTGAGTCGCACTGCCGTCACTCTGTGCCCCGAGTGTCACATGTACCACACGGCACCGTAAGTACCCAGACAGATGTCCCTGTACCCACCACCCCCCACGAGCTGAGACGCGCAGGCAGCCTCCCGGGACCCTGCAGCCCGTGGGAGTGGGGTCGTGACTCGCTGTGGGTGCATCCCGTGGAATGCGAGAGCATGGGGACCTCCCTGCTTCTGTGTTCCCGCGTGTACAAAAACGTGTAATTCCTCACACAAGAGCCAGTGCACAGCCCACGGACAGGGGAGCCTCGTGCACCCCTGGGGCTGGGGGACGTTTTCGCACACGTGGCCTCTGCAGAGGCGCCTTGTCTCCTGCGGGTGCCTGGCGCCCGTCACTGCAGCCTGCCGCACAGTGAGCTCCCCCGGCCTCGGCGAGAGACGCCCCACGGCCAGCACCTGAAATCCACGGGTTCAAGGGCAAAGCCACAGAGCTTCTCCGGAGCCCCCTCCCCCACCAGGCTCCAGAATCCCCCGTGAGGCCGGACGCCTCAGCGCCCCCAGAGGGAAGGATGGCACCTGTCCACAGACCCCACCCCACAGCCGCCTGGGGGGCTCACAGCAGGAAACCGGGAAGAATTCGTTGCACGCGGCAGCTGTGGGGATGAAATCCGCACGCAAAGCTTCAAAGCCGTCTTGATGATTCCTGGGACTGTAACAGTAATACGAAGAAAGATAGCAAATTACATACAAGAGAGCGCGCTAGGTTATATCGTGTGGGAGATGCGCACACGTCCTGTCTGTGACTACCCTGTAATACAAGGTGTACACATGTGTAACATCCCTACGTCACTATCACACACTCGTGTGTTATGTAGTATACGATCCATGTTCTGTTCTACATGCATATTAGGTAATGCTATGGAATGTTAGATATATAACTATAATGACATGATTTTTGTGTGTACATATACGTGTGTCAGAAACTGCTTATCTCCATGGCAGTGAAAGCTTGCACTTACAGCCTCAGATGCTCTTCTGGGTCTTTCCGTGTGCACGCATGCGATCTACAGGCCAGTGCTGTTTGTATGTGTTGTAAAGGAAATACATGTACTTCCAATTTATCTTTGTATTTATTGTCCATGTATCCATTTTATCTATCTATCTATCTATCTATCTATCTATCTGTCTGTCTGTCTATCATGTCTATCTATCTACCTATCCATCTATCCATCCATCCATCCATCTATCCATTCTATGTATGTATGTGTGTATCTATCTATATACCGATCTATCATCTATATGTGTCTAAATATTTATCTTTCTATCCATCCATCTGCATACTATTTATCTTCTTTCTTTCTTTCTTTCTTTCTTTCTTTCTTTCTTTCTTTCTTTCTTTCTTCCTTCTTTCCTTCCTTCCTTCCTTCCTTCCTTCCTTCCTTCCTTCCTTCCTTCCTTCCTTCCTTTCTTTATCTATCATCTATCTACATCTCTTTTTCACCCCATGTCCACAAGGAAAATTAGACTCGTTGTGTGTGCTACTTTTCAAAGACTGAAGGGCCAGTTGTCTCTGTGCATTTTCAGGCAAAGATCTTGCATGGTCTTGCACAACGTGATCAGGTTTGGGTTTCAAGTGGGTCAGACACTGAAGTTAACGACCCACTTCTTTGGCGTAACCCAGTTCTGACTCCGCCACACTCCCGGCCATTAGCAACTGGCAACTCGACAGAAAAGCTCACAGGCTGCGCAGGCAAAATCCGCCCTGCAGCAGCGCAGCGTCGCCAGCTCTGCGAGGTCAGGACGCCAGGAGGGCACGTCAGGGGTCGCAGCAGGTCCCCCGTCCCCAACGCCTGCCGCCGTCTGTGCCATCCGGGCTGTGAGCCGGGGACGTGTACACTGGGTACACCCAGTCCCGCGTCTGCTCAAACCCAGAAGAGCTCTGCGTCCCGCGGCTCTGAGAAAGGCTCCGAAAACAGTGCGTTTCTGCCGTGCAAGTGGCCGCTGGTGGTTCGACGCCGAGGATTAGGAGGTAATTACATAGTTCAGACCTGCGGCCGGACGGTAATGCAGCCCTGATGGCACGCGTGGCTGTGACTTCCTGAAGCCTGCTGCTGCGCGACCTCGGGGGGCAGGGACGAGGGCCCTTAAAATAACCTGGGGTGCGAGCTGCCGAAGCAAGACTGAAGCCAGCTGCTGCCTGCGAGGGCATTCTTCCCACGCGGGCTGCCCGGGCGGCCCCAGCAGGGGCCGGGCCGGCTCGGTTGGGACGGGCCCTGACGTCGGGGGCGGCCCAGGCTGGCCGCTTGGCCCGAATCGCCCCCCCGCCCCCGTCCTGGACTTAGGCGTGTTCACGGCGGTCAGGCCCGTGTGCTGCGTTCGCTGCCCAAAGTCCCCGCAGCGAGTGAGGGTCCCATGGCCCCCTGACAGGTGCCCACACACTGGGGTCCGTAAACAATACGAATTCAGCTTTCCCCAGAATTCAGCTTTCCCCAGCGCTGGAGACCTCGAGTCTGAGATCCAGGGGGCGGGGCCGCTGGGATGGGGGCGGGGCCGCTGAGATCCGGGGGCGGGGCCGCTGGGATGGGGCAGGGCCGCTGGGATGAGGCGGGGCCGCTGAGATCCAGGAGGGGCTGGGCCGCTGAGATCCGGGCGCGGGGCCGCTGAGATGGGGGCGGGGCCTATGAAACCCAGGCGGGGCGGGGCCGCTGAGTTGGGGCGGGGCCGCTGGGATGAGGGCGGGGCCGCTGAGATCCAGGAGGGGCAGGGCCGCTGAGATGGGGGCCAGGGCCGCACCCAGGCGGGGCGGGGCCGCTGAGTTAGGGGCTGGGCCGCTGACATACAGGAGGGCGGGGCGCTGAGACCCAGGCGGGGCGGGGCCGCTGAGTTAGGGGCTGGGCCGCTGACATACAGGAGGGGCGGGGCCGCTGAGACCCAGGCGGGGCGGGGCCGCTGAGCTGGGGGCGGGGCCGCTGAGATGCAGGGGGCGGGGCCGTTGAGACGTAGGCAGGGCGGGGCCGTGCTCCCTCCTGAAGCTCCAGGGGAGTGTCCTTCCTGCCTCTTCCAGCTCCTGGGGCTCCAGGGTCCCTGGGATCCTGGCTGTGCCCTTCCTACTCCATGTTCTGGAAGGTAGGATATGGACATTTCCATTGGAAGCTCCCATTTGACCCACTGCACCTGTTTACCTCGCCGTAATTCCTTGCTGAGCAGGTAGGACATATAGAGATTCACACACACACACACACACACACACACACACACACGGCCATGTGATCACACCACAAAGCATTTATCTCCCATGTCACCCGTAGGAACTGCGACTAAGTAGGAAGTGCACGGCGCCCCGGGGTGTCCCCTCTGTGTAATGACCGCCAGGGGCTCCCTATCCCGCTACTGAAGGCCCTACTGGCCGGCACAGCTCACACGGCAGCATGTTATGTCACCCGAGGGCTCCAACCAAGAGCCTTGGTTCTGCGCAGATGCACGGAGCTCATTCCTGCCTCACGACCCCCCTCCCCCGCCCCCGCCGGATGCTTTCTGTGCCTGGGACTCGACCCCATGTTTTCCGGGCTAATTCCTAGTGTGTTGTGTCTCCAGGCCACCCAGCTGACAGGAGCCACCGAGCCTCCGGAACAGTCCTTCACAGCATCAGACACACCCCTCTGTACTCACCATCCCTTCTTCCCAAGAACAGGGACCCCGTCTCTGCCCTCATGCTGTGTGCAGCAATGAGTCCGTGATCATGATTATTCACATCTGGAAAAAGACAGACCCAGAGTCACCATCTTGTCTGGTGTGTGCAGGGGGAGGGTGGAAGAGACCATGATTAGACATTTTTCTTCTCTCAGTACTAGGCCTGCATTTTTCAAGTTCGCTCCAATCGGTGCCTGTGTGTTTTATAACCCTTAAAAAAAGAAATGATCCAAATCACTCCCTTTAGCTACGTGAAATAGAGCCCTGTGTCATTAAGAAAAATGCCCGGAGCCAAATGTAGGTCTTCAGCAGGAAAAAAAACATTGTCTACCACAGTGAGCGCCGACCCACCTACGTTTATGCTGACAGAAACAGAAGACACTGTCACATCCCAGATCCTAAGTGTTTCTGCCCATTTTCCGGGGGAGGGGATGTATACCGCAGCAGAAGTCCTGCCTCTGAGGCTTTAGCTAAACTAAAGAACCATCCAGAAAACAATCTTTCCTTCCTTAAATACAATTTTGTGAGCTGTCTTCTAAAGCCGTCCATCGCTGAGGATGGTGAGATTGCTCACTGTCTTTTTCTTTCCTGAAGTTATTTATAGCCTTTTCCAAAGGCTATATATATACTTTATATATATATATATATATATATATATAAACTTTTCCAAAACAATTTTCACACAGATTTATTTTTAGCTTGTGTGCGAGTCAGTATGGGAAATTCGGCAGACAGAGAAAACATTTTTCAAATCAGTTACTACCTCTATGTACCACCTTAAAGAGAATGATTTTCATTTTGAGGATTATGTCCTGGTTTCTCGGAGGCTGTTTTCACAGAGCGCGCACCCTGCTTAGCTATGTAGCCGTCCCCTTTGTGTCTGTAACCAGCACATCTCCTATGGCCTCTGCTCCTGCTTCTGTTCATTCTCATCACGTGCAACCCTGCAGAGTGTCCAGAGTAAACAGACCCTACCTCACGGAACCCAGTTTCCATTCTCTGTCATTTCCAGCGCTTTCATTTTTTGCAGTTACTGGTCTTACAGGGCTGGATGCGGGTGCTGGCTTTGGGGGGCTATTTTCTTTTTTTTTTTAATGTTTTTTTTTATTTATTTCTAGGAGAGAGAGAGAGACAGCGTGAGCAGGGGAGGGTCAGAGAGAGAGGGAGACACAGACTCTGAAACAGGCTCCAGGCTCCGAGCTGACAGTCAGCACAGAGCCCGACGCGGGGCTCGAACCCACGAACCGCGAGATCATGACCTAAGCGAAAGTCGGATGCGTAACCGACCAAGCCACCCAGGCGCCCCTGGGGGGCTATTTTCTTAAGAGTTTTACAGAGGGAGGATTCTGCCCGGCATCTTGTGAAGGCCATTCAGCTCTCCCAATGTAGCGCAAATTCGCTTTTGAAGACATCTAAGGTGGTGTGAAAAAGGGACCCAACATGTTAAAGGCTGGCTGCCTAAAGGTGGAGAGGACTTAGTCCCCTGTTATGTGCCTTCCCTGTGATCTCCTTCCACCAACACAGGAGCCCCCATCCACCTCGAGGGGAGTAATTGCCCTGATGCTCCTCAGTGATATTTTTTGCCACGAGTGCACAGACGGACAAAGGGATCATGTCTGGTTGGTCCACACAGGGGAATATTACTCGGCCACGAAAGGGAAGAAAGGCCTGATACCTGCTGTCACTGGAAAATACTTAATTTCGGGGCGCCTGGGGGCTCAGCCAATTGAGGGTTTGACTCTTGGTTTGGGCTCGGGTCACGATCTCATGATTCATGGGATCGAGCCCCACGTTGGGCTCCGTGCTGACCATGTGGAGCCTCCTCAGGATTCTCTCTCTCCCTGCCCCTCCCCTGCTCGTGCATGTGCGCGCTCTGTCCCTCTCTTAAAATAAATAAATACAAGGAAATGAAATAGTTAATTTCATGTGGTGTGTTTTACGTAAATTAAAAAAACTTTAAATGGAAATTTGAAAGTGGAGGCGATGAGTGTGGTCACGTGCTGTTCTGAGCAGCAAAGAAGGAGGTTTTCACAGGCCTGTGAGGAGCCCAGGAAGGGCCCCGGCGTGTGTCCGCTGGCCCCTGGGAGGTGACCCGGAGCCCCAGGGCAGAGGAGCTGGTCTGCCCTCGTGACTTCCCGTGGACGCTCACCTGTTTGTGGGGCACGAACTCAGAGCTCCCACAAGCTTCACACCCAGTGCTCCCAGTGGGCATCAAGCCTCGCTTGGAAAACGCCAGGGTCTGCGCCCGCCTCTACACCTCCCTGCACACTGACACCTTCCTGGACGCCCGCACCTGCCTCTGCACCTGCCCGCCCAGCTCTTCAGCTGCGGATTCTTGACCCCGACACCACCTCGTCCCCAAGGACCCCTGTCTTGCCCACGACCCGACTTCTGCCAGTGTGGACCAGACGCTGGCATCACCTTCCCGCTGGCGAAGGCTTTCCTGCCTCCAGCGGGACGTGTGCAAAGCGGGGCGCCTCTCCTTCTCCGTCACCCCGAAGGGCGGCTCTTCTCCCTTCCCTCCTATCGGGAGACACGTGCCTCTGTGGAAAGACCCAGAAGCTTCCCCTTTGTTGTCACAAGGATGCCCGCTCGGCCCGCGATGGGTCTTTGTCCCGGTAAATAGCGCCAGGCGGCCCCAGGCAGCGCTACATCTTACCTGCTCTCAGGCACATTAGTCGTCGTTTGCGGCCACCCTTGATCCGGTTCTTTATTCCCTAACCTCGGCCACGGAGCTGGTGCTGGGGGGCCAGTGAGGGAGCGCGGGGTCCCCACGGTGTGATGTGCATTTCTGCGCTTTATAGAATATTGAATAGACTTCATTATTTCCTTCAATAGCGGACTGCATTCTGCCACTTGATTACCTGAACCTCAAGCATTTCCATACGCCATCCATCACCCTGACCAGTGCCAAGCACTGAATATTCAGATTAAATTGCAACTTTTTCCCTACGAATCAGGAATTGGATGCTCTTCTATAATATACACCGTCTCCGGGGACAGGAAATTGAGTTGAAGGTTGCTGAAGGCGAATAAGGAAATTTTATTATCCAAAGACAGGACTCTCTTCCTCATCATCAGCCGCTGAAACAGCCGTGGGGAGCCAGGGGGGCAGCCGAGAATCTGATCCGAGAAGAAAATGGAAAGGGGACGTTTCCCGACGAGCCGTGCACGGGACAAACAGGGGTCGGTCAAGGTCCGTGGTGTCCCTGTGACGGATCAGGAAGCACCCTCGTGAATTCAAGACGAGAGAAAGCACCTCCAGGAAGTTTCGTGCTTGGGGGCCCGAAGGTGGACGCCTCGGGGGTGCAGGGGTCCCCCGTGGGCCCCGGGAACGGAGGTGGCACCCACGCGTTAGCTCTGTTCCGAGCAGGGTTTGCAAGCCCATTGCCGTGCCCAGTAAACTGAGGTCCGTAGCCATTCGAGCCTCGAGGAGACGCTCGCAGAGCAAACACCAAGGCTTCTTAAAACAGAAACAAAACAAAACCAAAAACCAAACAGAAACTCATGCTCTCATGGCAGCAGGTAGCAGGCACCCCGGGCTTTCTTTAGGAGAAGGATGAATCTCCTTTGACTTCCCTCCATGTTTAAAACACACGAAATGCACGAAATGGACTCATGGGACAGCTTCTCACAGCTCCCTCCAGGGCCACCTCCAGCAGCTGGATCAAAGCAGAGATTCCTGGGTTTAATTTCACTGGAATCTTCCACGCAGGGTGTAGTCCCTGGGACGTCCATAACAAATTCCCATAAACTAGGTGCGTAAAACCGCGGGAGTTCATGCCCTCCCAGCTCTGAGACCGCAAGTCTGAGATCCAGCCGGGGCGCATTGGGGGCGGGGCCGCTGATATTGGGGCGGGGCCTCTGAGATGGGGGCGGGGCCTCTGAGATCCAGGCGGGGGCGGGACCACTGAGATGGGGGCGGGGCCTCTGGGGTCCGTGGGGGGCCGCTGGGATGGGGGCGGGGCCTCTGAGATCCAGGCGGGGGGGAACACTGAGATGGGGCGGGGCCGCTGAGATGGGAGCGCGATCACTGAGATCCAGGTGGGGCGGGGCCATTGAGTTGGGGGCGGGACCTCTGAGGAGATCCGTGAGGGGCGGGGCCGCTGAGATGGGGCGGGGACACTGAGATGGGGGCGGGGCCGCTGGATGCAGGGGGGCGGGGCTGAGCTCCCTCCTGAGGCCCCAGGGGAGGGTCCTTCCCGCCTCTCCCAGCTCCTGGGGCCCCAGGGTCCCCGGGCTTGTGTCTCCCGGTCCGTCTTCACGTCTCTTCTCTGTTCTTCGCCCTTTCCCCAGGACACTTCCCTGGATCTAGGCCCACCCTGGCAGAGGGTGCTGTTATAGCAGATCCTTCCCTTTATCACATCTGCAAAGGCCAATTTCAACAGCCAGGTGCAGCCCCCGCAGGTTTAAAGAGCTCAGATCAGGGCTGAGAAGACAGACGACCTGATTTGACGCCACAGAGATGGAGTCTTTAAAGGGGTGATTAGGCGCCTCGGGGACTCAGTCAGTTAACGGTCCGACTTGGGCTCAGCTCATGATCTCACAGTTCGTGGGTTCGAGCCCCGCGTCGGGCTCCGTGCTGACAGCTCAGAGCCTGGAGCTGCTTCAGATACTGTCTCCCTCTCGCTCTGCCCCTCCCCTGCTCATGCTCTCTCTCTCTCAAAAATAAATGAAATATTAACAAAAAAATAAAAATAAAGGGGTGATTAATTGGGATGGATCTTAACCTATTATGACACATGTCCTTTAAGGACAGTTGAGGACACAGACACGCACGCAGAGGGACAAAAACATGAGGCTGCAGGAGGAGATGGTGTCCACACACCAAGGAGAGACACCTCAAGAGGAAGCAGCCTCAGCCCCGCCTGCATCTCAGAGTCCCAGCCTCGGGCCCTCAGGATCTCAGACCCTCAGCCTTGGCCCCGCCTGGACCTCAGACCCCCGGCCCCGGCCCTGCCTGGACCTCAGACCCCCGGCCTCGGCCCTGCCTGGACCTCAGACTCCCGGCCTCCACCCCTCCTGGACCTCAGACCCCCAACCTCGGCCCTGCCTGGACCTCAGACCCCCAGCCTCACCCCCTCAGGATCTCAGACCCCCAGCCTAAGCCCTGCCTGGTCCTCAGACTCCCGGCCTCGGCCCTGCCTGGACCTCAGACCGCCGGCCCCACCCCTGCCTGGACCTCAGACCCCCAGCCTCGGCCCCGCCTGGACTCAGACCCCCGGCCTCAGCCCTGCCTGGACCTCAGACCCCCAGCCTCCAGGACCAGGAGAGAATACATGTCTATTGGTGAAGTCACCTAGTTTGTGGTACGTTGTCACAGCAGCCCCAGCAAACTAACACTGATGACAAAAGGGACTCAAGAGTCTGGAGATGGATGATTGCCCTGGATCCTCCGGGTTAGCCCAATGTCATCCCAGGGACCTTACACGAGGGAGACGGAGGGAGACGTGATGACAGAAAAGGAGACTGTGTGACGTGGAGGCACAGGTTGGAAGGATGAATGCATTCTGAAGGTGGAGAGAGGACCACAGGGCGGCCACGAAAAGGTAGATAAGACAAGCCACGGGGTCCCCACTGGAGTGTCCAGAAGCGACTGGCCCTGGAACACCTCGACTTCAGTCCAGTGAGACTCCAGAATTGTGGGACAAATATTTCTGTCCTTCTAAGTCACCGACTTTGTGGTAATCGTTACAGTGGCCCAAGCAACTAACAGCCTCTGAAACGCCAACAGCTGCCCAATTGCTATCTGGATTCTCTCCCCGGTGACTGGTCTTCCTCCTTGCTGCCTGCACTAAGCACCTCAAATGCCTCCAATGGTATTTGATCGTTTCAATCTCCCGCTGCAGTGGCTCCGATTTTATGTATCAGTCAGCTGTCACTTCATAACAAGCATTCCCCCCAAACAGCTAGTTAAAATAGCTTCCCCGCAGCAGGATGTGGGCTGATCCAGGCTGCTCCTTCTCCCTAACTCAGTCACAGGGACTCTGAGCTCTTTCTGGGAGCCCTGTTGTCTACCTTAATTCGTTCAGGGGTTTTTACAAACGGGATTCAAGTCGCACTGGGTGTTTCCCCAAGGTGTTATTATCACGGCCGCACTTCTGATTGGGCGAAACCCTGGTTCATTTTTCAACCCTGCAGGTTTTTGTAAAACAGTTTTCTTTTTTTAATATTTATTTTTGAGAGAGAGGCAGAGACAGAGCACGAGCAGGGGAGGGTCAGAGAGAGACACACACAGTATCCAAAGCAGGTTCCATATACTCAGCTGTCAGCACAGAGCCCGATGCAGGGCCCAAACTCACGAACTGTGAGTTCATGACCTGAGCCGAAGTCAGACGCTTAACGGACTGAGCCACCCAGGCACCCCTCCACCCTGCAGTTTTAAGGCTGTCCAAGTTCTCTCTAAAATTTTCATTGCAAAGCAGCCCCTTCTTTTCTGAACTGGTGTCTTTTGTGTTGTAATTCATCAAATGCAGATGGTAACAACCCGCCTGCAGCTTTGTTTTCTGATCTTTCCCCAAAGCGACAGGTGTATTAGGGACCCTTCTCCCTCCCAAACCAAATGTTTCACAAGAAGGTAGCACAGATCAGTATTCGTCCAGCCTGCATTAATTTACTGGACACGAAAAGACCAAACGTCTTTGGCACAAAAGCCCCTCACGAGGTCTTCTTAGCTCCTTTTTGATGTGTGTTCCTTGCATACAGTTTCCTTTCTGGTATAAAATGTCCTGAACACGTCCACTTAATTAGTGCTGCATCTGTGAGGCTCTCCTTCCCGCCCTCCTCCAGTGCTTCCTCCCATAAATGTTTCTTTCTCTCCTCATGCTTCCACATGGTTCCGTGAAATTGTGCACTGAATTACCTAGTTGTAGAAATCACTGCTCCAACCCTGTTAGACTAGGAAATCTTTGAGATCATGAACCGTCTTTTATTTATTTGTGTCCTCAGGCTTGTAGCAGATACTCAGAAACCTGGCAGGAGGCAGCTTAATTATGCTGCATACCAGCACAATAAATACACTATAAATAAATTAAAAGAGAAAGAACTGATGGAAAGAGGCAGACACAACACGCAGTGTAACAGTCAACAGGCATCTGCAGGATGGTGTAGACACACAGCCCCCCGAGTCCTGAGCCCCACAGTGTGGAAGAGTGGGAACCTGGGGGCACCTGGGGGGCTCGGTCGGTTAAGTGGCTCAGGTCATGATCTCACAGTTTGTGGGTGTGAGTCCCACTTCGGGCTCTGTGTTGACAGCTCGGAGCCTGGAGCCGCTTCAGATTCTGTCTCCCTCTCTGCCCCTTCCATACTTGCTCTCTCTCTCTCTCTCAAAAATAAACATTTAAAAAAAAATAAAATAAAATAATAAAACCGGGCTCCTGAATCAGGAAAATACACGGGCATCTGGAAAACATGCACACGTGCATAATCTCTGTGAAACCCTTTCCGTGGACGAAAGGGCACATCTGATCAAGGTCCAGTCTCTTCCTAACCATTTATGATTTCTCTATTTTCTTTAGTTCATTTACAGCTGCTGTAAGTTAGTTCAACACTTTTATTCATCTTTGAAAGCTTTTAAAATGTTTTTAATTTTTTAATGTTTTATTTATTTTTGAGACAGAGTGTGAGTGGGGGGGGCAAAGGGGAGACACAGAATGTGAAGCAGCTCGAACCCACGAACCGCGAGATCGTGACCTGAGCGAAGTCAGATGCTCAACCGACTGAGCCACCCAGGCGCCCCTGAAATAAGATTTTATTTAAAAAAAATTTTTTTTTAATGTTTTATTTATTTCTAGGAGAGAGATAGAGACAGCATGAGCAGGGGAGGGTCAGAGAGAGAGGGAGTCACAGACTGAAACAGGCTCCAGGCTCCGAGCTGGCAGTCAGCACAGAGCCCGACGCGGGGCTCGAACCCACGAACCGTGAGGTCATGACCAAAGCGAAAGTCGGACGCTCAACCGACTGAGCCACCCAGGCGCCCCTGAAATAAGATTTTATTTTTAAGTAATGTCTACACGCAGTTGGGGCTGGAACTCAGAGCCCTGAGATCAAACTCCTGTGTTATTCTGACAAAGCCAGCCTAGCGCCCCCTTCTTTGAAACCTTATTAAAATGGGAGCTAATGAAGTAAAATTATCATTTTTAATTACCAGGTCTGTATGGCATCTTACCTAAAACCCCACTGCTCAGATTGGAAAGTGTTAAGTGTTAAGTGTTAAGGGATGTTTTGTGCGCGTTCTGTCCTGGGGGCAGGGACACCATAGCTCGTAGGCAGTGACCGCGACCATGACACGGCCTTTGCTGCACACACTTGCCGAGGACATTTCGTCCGTGGTTCTGCCTTGGAGACCCATCACGGAAAATCAGCCTGGTGTGAGGCCAGAGGAAGCCGTGATGCTGAGTCCTGGGCTAAGTCCCGCCAGGAAGGGGGTGCAGGGCTGACGGGCTCCCAAGAAGGAAAAGATCCGGCGACAATCATGCCACAGGAAACATCCGGTCGTGGGAAGCGCCAGCCAGCCAGCCAGCAAACCGCAGTGTCGCGGCGTTCAAGGCTCCACCCAGGAAAAGAGCAAATCCCTACATTTGCAAACCGTCTGCACGGACTCCTCATTGAGCGAGAAACAAAACCACATGTTGGAAAGCAAATCCGTGAGGAGCAGAGCACAGCACGTAAAAATGCAGAAGGGAGGGGCACCTGGGGGCTCAGTCCTGAGACTCAGCTCATGATCTCACAGTCCATGGGTTCAAGCCCCGCGTCGGGTTCTGTGCTGACAGCTCAGAGTCTGGAACTTGCTACAGATTCTGTGTCTCCCTCTCTCTCTGCCCCTCACCCGCTTGCTCTCTCTGTCTCTGTCTCTCAAAATAAAATAAAGACATAAAGCTTTTTTAAAAAATGCGGAAGGGAGAGACGAGAAGCAGAATTCACAACTGGTAGCAGACAAGGGGATCAGAAGCTCCGACGCCAGTTCCAAGGACCCCTCACAGCGTCTGTGACGGGAAATCACTTGAAATCAAACATGTGCTCCTTTATGGCCATTCTGGAGTTCGTTTCCATGACAGAAACAAAGCTTTTTAAAGAGAAGAAAAGGCAAGTCGTTTGGAGGAACGGTCTTGGCAGATCTGGACGGATCCCTGCTTTGCAGCTGGGGAAAGTGAGGGTCTGCGCAGCGCAGGGTCAGCCGGGGACAGTGGGACGTGACCTCAGGGGCGCCATCCTCGGGGCGCCTTCCCTTCCCATGTCCAGCTGTGCCCTCGGCCACCGCGGCTGCACAGCCACGCATGTTAGTCGGTTATGCAGTGAGGGGACATCCAGAGCCTGCCTTCCTGAGGGGCCAGCCCTCCAGGCTCTGCCGACGTCGAGTCCACAGCGGCTCCCGGGGCCAGGCGGGCTGTGTGCAGAGGGAAGCGTCTTCAGACGGATGAAGGAAGCCGTCCTCAGCCATCCCAGCCGCCTCCTGTCCAACCTCCCCCGGACAACAGAGCAGGGAAGTTGACTCGGCTGTTCCTCAATTCTGCCTCCCGCTGCTGAATCTTCCGGAACCTTCCTCTGCACTGGCAGCCTCCCGCCTCTGCCGGGGGCCTCCTCACACCCCTGGAAGTCAGACCGAACCGGGGGCCATGCTTCGTGCCATCAGCACACTGTGCCCTGCGTAGGGGCGAGCCTTGCACATCCCTCCCGGGGTCTGAGGCCCCTCAGCGCCTCTCGCCCTCCCAGGGCCCGCACGCTCGCAGGCACGGTGCATTCTGTTTGTGTCTTGGACCGTATTTTTGCCCGCCTGGCAGCCACACAGGCACTAATGTCGGCCTCACCGCTGCGCCTGGGTCCCCGGGCATATAAAGGCGTCTTGTGCAGGGGCTCAAAACAGGCCTTTCCGTGCCAAGACCACAGCGGCGCAGGGGTCACCGAGGGGCGGCTCCTTCGCAGACCCAGGGTGAAAGGCACGTTTGTTGGCAGACAAGGTGTCTGTATGTGATAAACCCAAAGGGCCATCAGTATTCATACTTACTTGCCTGCAGAGAGGATGGCGACGCACGCAAGCATCTGCCTCCTGATGAACAGAAGGGGCCTCACTGAATCCCTGCGTCCTGGCGCTCTCACCCAAGGGGCAGCCGGTTCCACCTGCGGGCGTGACACACACGGGGCTTCAAACCCTTAGGCGCACAACATAAACCCAGACGGTTAGCGCCTCACTGTATGTATCCTGCTGAGAACTACTCACCAAACTTCAAAGTACCTCCTAAAACAGGGAGCAAACCCCTGTGAAAACTCCTTTTTTCTTTTACAAAATCACGTTCGGAAAAAGAAAACAAGTTTGAGACTCAAAAGTTAAGAGGTGCACGCAGCGCATGGCAATGATCGAAGGGGCCTGTTAAGAGTAACCACGGAAGCATACTACTCAGGGGTCAAAAGGTCATTTCAGTCACTTTCACTTCCGACAAAAGAGATTTATTATTTTTGTAATTATAAAAGCAGTTCGTCCTCACGCTGAGCAATTTTTAAGAGTTCCGCGTCTCCAAACCTCCCTCCCCGTGCGATAAACAAAATTAACGTAAAAGGGGCCCTTGCGGCTCTGAACTTCCCTCCGGAACATGTGCAACGCCAGCTTCGCGCTCGCTCCCGACACCCGCGGCGCGCACTCGCGTTCCTGTGCTCGGCGGGCACGCACTGCGCATGCCCGCGCGCGCTCCCGGTGGGCACGCACTGCGCATGCCCGCCCGTGTTCCGCCCGACACACGGCCGGGCCGGCTCGCTCTCGGCGGGTACGTAGTGCGCATGCCTATACTTGTCGAACCCCGCCCCCAACAGCCAGGCCTCCGGCTCGCTCCCGGCTTGAACGTACTGCGCATGGTCAAACCGCCAGGCGGCTTTCCCCACCCCCAGTCCTCCCCCCGCCACCACGGCGAGCACGCACGCACGGCGCATGCTCCCGCTTCCGCCGCCTCAGGTCTCGCGGGCGTGGGCCGCACCCGTAAAAGACCTAAAAGCAGAAAGTCGTCCCACCGGGAGGCCGCCACTCCGCGTCCCCGTCCTAGCAAAGCGCCCCCGGCGAGACCCCGGCCCGTTCCGCGCTTGCCGGCCTGCGGCGTCCGCGGCCGCCGTGATGACGCCACGCGTCGCGGTGACGCACAACGTAGGCGACTTTCTTTGGGAGCGCGGCCGGCGCGCCCGTTTTGAAGCTGCCCTGAGCCGCGCCAGTCTTGCTGCCGTCCTGCCCGCCCGCGTCCGCCGGGCGCCGGAGTCCGCGCGGCCCCCGAGGCGCCCGGACCCCCGCCGGGCCGGGCAGTGTTCCTCACCCGCGTCCGCCTCCCCGGACCCCGGGCTCCAGGCCTGCGAACCCCGCCTCCCCGGACCCCGGGCTCCAGGCCTGCGAACCCCGCCTCCCCGGGCTTCAGGCCTGCGAACCCCGCCTACCCCGACCCCGGGCTTGCGAACCCCGCCTCCCCGGGCTTCAGGCCTGCGAACCCCGCGACCCCTGATCCCGGGCTCCCAACCTGCGAACCCCGCCTCCCTGGGCTTCAGGCCTGCGAACCCCGCCTACCCGGACCCCGGGCTTCAGGCCTGCGAACCCCACCTCTGTGGGCTTCAGGTCTGCGAACCCCGCAACCCCTGACCGTGGGCTCCCGACCTGCGAACCCCGCCTACCTGGGCTTCAGGCCTGCGAACCCCGCCTCCCCGAACCCCGGGCTTCAGGCCTGCGAAGCCCCCGCCTCCCCGGACCCTAGGCCCGCGCCCCCCGCCGGCGGCCTCGGCGTGCTCCGCAGGGGTGCGTTCAGGCCCGACTCCGCTTCCCGGCGTCAGGCAGGGGTGCGCACGGAGGAGGGGGCTCCGCGGGGAGCGGCGGCCGCGCCCCGGAGATGCCGCCCGGCAAGGTGCTGCAGCCGGTCCTGAAGATGAAGGTGGACGAGCTGTTCCTGTGCTGGCTCAGCGAGGCCGGCACGCAGGCGATGCTGGAGGACTGTCTGCGGAGGGTCCGCGCGCCCGGGCCCCCTGACCTGGGCGCGGGCGCCGCGGCGCCGCCCGTCCCCGCCTGCAAGCCCAGCGCGCTCGACAGCCCGGGGGCGCCCAGCCCGGGCCCCGCGGCCGCCGCCCTCCCGCTGGGAGCCGCCGGCAGCCCCAGGAACGTACCCCACGCCCGCGGGACTCGTAGATCCGCAGGGACGCGACTAGTAAGTGCCTCTTGCTTGTGCGGACGCCCACGACGGGACCAAGGTCGCGCGTCCGCGTCGTCGGCCGTGAACACTCGTGAACACTGAATAGTTAGCTGTTTTCCACTCGTGAACACTGAATAGTTAGGTGTTTTCCACTCGTGGACACTAAATAGTTAGCTGTTTTCCCCCCAAAGGAGGCCCCACGTGCTGAAAAATTTTGTCGTTGCCGAGTCCCAAGTTGGTCGAATATCTTCGATTTTTGGTTTCCGGTGCCCACTTTTTAGCAGTTTTTCGTCGGGTTTAGGAACTTAGATCTTAGGGGTTTTATCCGTCGTTTGTCTGCTTCTGACCCTGAATTGTGTGCTGTGGTGAGAGTCGCACAGCGTTGGATACTGCGTGAGTGTGACGTAATAAAAGGCCCCAGGTGTCGTGCACAAGTATGGAAGCTGCTCACGGCGTCCGTGCAGTGGTCCCAAAGCCTGGAACGTCCAGAACATTCCTCGGGACTTGCTAGGACCGGCAGCGTGTTCCCGTGGGGCCTGGCGTCCCGTCCACCACGCTAAGCAGATCACAGAGTCACTGAGTCACTCGTTTCCGTAGCAGAACGGAGCAGCTGCTACGCGACCCGAGGGGTGTCCTCCCTGCAAGGGAAACCTGTTTCCTAAATTACCGCGGGTTTTCTGAGCTGTTCTGAGGGATCAGGACGTTTCCCAGAACGTGGGGCTCCAAGGACAGGGGAGGGGTCCTGAGGGCAGAGCTACAGACCCCGTGGCTTACACTCTGTACACACCCGCGCACGGAGGCTTCTCTGCACCTGCAGGCCCCCGACCGACCCTTCTGCTCGGGCTCACCTCACTGCCCCCTGAGCGGCACAGCCTCAGTGCTGGAGAAAGTTCTGCCCAGGTCACTCGTTTTCTGAGCAGTGGGATGAGTGAGAAGGGCCAGAGCTCAGAAAGCTTACTCGACGGGGGACACTGTTTCCTGTCCCTACATGGCATTCATAGTCCCCAGGATTGGTGGAGATCTTGAACGTGGTGTTTGTACTCCCTGGTATTGCTGAGGTTCTGATATGGCATTAGTAGCTCCCGAGATTGCTGAGGTCCTGAACGTGGCATTCGTAGTCCCCGGGATTGCTTGGGTCATGAACATGGCGTTTTAGTCCCCAGGATTTCTGATGTCTTGAACGTGGCATTCGTAGCCCATGGGATTGCTGGGGTCCTGAACATGGCGTTTGTAGTCCCTGGTATTGGTGAGGTTCTGATCCTGGCATTCGTAGTCCCCATGATTGATGAGGTCCTGAACATGGCGTTCGTAGTCCCTGGGATTGCTGGGGTCGTAGTGTGTGACCTGCCTGCTTCGTGTGTCAGTGTGTTGGGGTCATGAACTCCAGCTCCACTCTGGTGACTGCGTTATCCTATGACCCTGTGACCTGCTGAGCCGTCTGGGACAGGAGGGGTGAGGTCAGCCGTGCGGGGGGCACAGTCTGGGGAGCTGAGGACGCATTCCCGCAGGGGCCTTGCAGCTCGGAGCCTGGTGCTGCTTCGGTTCCTGTGTCTCCCGCCCTCTCTGCCCCTCCCCTGCCCGTGTTCTGTGTCTCCCGCTCGGTGGGAGTTGGGCTCCCTGGGTGCTCAGGGGAGAGGTTGGAGTGTCCACAGGACAACGCGGGACCCGCCCTGGGGCTCGGGTAGAGGGGTGTCACTCAATGTCGCGGGGGCTGAGCGAGCTCGTGCGGGAGGGAGGCTGTATGGGCGCCCTGGGCGGGCAGGGGCTGCGGATGGGCCGGGATTCGCTGTGGCCCCACTGCGCTTCCCCGGGGCTGCGACAGCTTCTGACTGTCAAGGTCACCCTCATGCAGGACGAGCTATTCTAGATCTTTCCCAGGTGAGGCCCCTCCTGAGGTGCCGGGTGCTGGGCCCCCCCTCGCTGCCCCGCCCCCTTGCCCTTGGACGTGTCACATGAGTGTGCGGTCACAACTCCCTGATGACTGACAACTGCTCCCTGACTGGCGAGTGCTCCCTGATGACTGGTGAATGCTCCCTGCCTCCTGAGCGCTCCCTGCCTGGCACGTGCTCCCTGACGGACGGCCCCCCCGCCCGTCTCAGCTGGAGAGTCGGGGGGCCTGAGGCGGCCCCGGGCGCCCTGCCGCCCTTTGAGGCAGAGGCGTGTCCAGCGTTGCTGAGGCCAGTGCAGCTCGCGTGACACCGGAGTCACGGGCGTCGGTCCTGCTTCTGTACGCGTTTTATATGTTTCGCGTTCAGCTCATTTTTGGTTTTAAAGCTCATTTCCTTTGCGAGAGCGCGTGAGTGCAGGGCAGGGGCCGAGGCCGAGGCGCGCCGCGTCCGGACTGTGTCCCTGAGCCACCGGCCTTCTCCCGTGCGGCGCAGAAGCGCGTGGTCGCCGCCCGTGTCCCCTGCCCGCGAGGGCGCCCCGGCCTCCTCACGGGGCCTCTGAGCGGCGTAGACACGGCAGGTTGGCAGCAGGGCCCGTGGATCAGGCGAGGGTCATGTCCACACGGTGCACAGCGCCTTCCGTCTCTCCAGCCTGCCTGCCGGCGCGGCCGGGCCGTGTGCGCGATGCGGAGGCTCACGGGTCCCACACTCGCCGTGTCCACGTGGCAGGGCCCCCCTCACGGCCCCGGAAATCGCGCGGCGTTGAGCATGAGGGCTGTGGAGTCCAGTGCAGGCGTGTGCGCCCCTCCCTCCCCCTCCCCCTCCCCTGCCCCGCGTGTCTCCCTCACAAACACGCGTGGGGCTCTGAGGACCCGCCGCACCGGCCCTGGTATCTGTAAGTCAGCTGAGGAGCGGAAGTTCTCCCTGACGCGGAAGAGATCTCCGCGCAAAGGCCCCGCGGCCCCGTCCGCCGTCTCGCGCTCCGTGCGCCCGCGGGCTCGTCTCGCTGACGCCCGTGTTCTGTGTCACGGCACAACTCGCGTTTCGTCTGTTTGCTCTCACAGCGGTTGTGTTGGGGGGGACGCGGCTCCAGGGGGCACGGGCAGACGGGGGACAGACACGCAGAACCGTCCTGCGCCCCGCGCGGCCGCGATCCGCACCCCGGGGCCGGGCCCGAGCTGCGGCCCGGACTGGGACGCTCACCGACCAGCCGCCCCGGGCTTAGAAGCGGCCGGTTCGGGCGCCTGGGGCTCAGCGGGTTCAGCACCCGGCTTCCGCTCAGGTCAGGATCTCGCGGTTCGTGGGTTCGAGCCCCGCGTCGGGCTCTGTGCTGGCAGCTCGGAGCCTGGCGCTGCTTCGGTTCCTGTGTCTCCCGCCCTCTCTGCCCCTCCCCTGCCCGTGTTCTGTGTCTCCCTCCTGCTCTCTGCCCCTCCCCTGCTCCCTCTGTTTCTCTCTCTCTGTTTCTCAAAGGTAACACACATTAAAAGAGAAAAGGGAAGGAAGCCCACAGGCAGGCGGAGCTCACGGCTTGGAGCAGCTCCACGCAGTCTGCGTCCGTGGCCAGTGTGGCCGCTGTGCCCCGACTCCAGCACCCCCTCCCCGCCCCGTGCCCGCCGCCGGGGAAGGGCAGGCGCCCCTCCGGTGCGCGGCAGTGAGGTGCGGCGGACGCACAGCCCAGAGCCGAGGGCAGGACGTCCCCTCGGCCTCCTGGGGGCACAGGTCCCCGGGGGGAGGGTAGTGGGGGGGCAGCGGGGGGCGGCCGTTTGTACGAGGGAGGAGGCAAGTCAGCGGGCGGGCTGGAGGCAGGAGCCCGGGATCGCCAGGGGCTGGGGGCTCCCTTCGCGTCCTGCTCTGGGTCCGCGGGTCCTGGGCTCGTCCCGCTCGGCCTGCGTGTGGAACCGGGTTCTGCACCCCTGCCCTGCGGTCTCAGCCGTGCCTCCGTCGCACCTGCCGGCTGCCGCACGCGGTCTTTCAGGGGCCTCAGCCGCGGATCTGGGAGCCGTGGGGACACGAACCAAGTGGGAGGCGACGGGGGTGGGGGGGGGCAGGGGACGTGAGGGCGGACGGGGAGGCAGGGCAGAGGCCGTGAGGCGGACGGGGTGGGGGGCAGGGCAGGGGACGTGAGGGGGCGGATGGGGGGCAGGGCAGGGGACGTGAGGGGGCGGACGGGGGTGGGGGCGGGGCAGGGGACGTGAGGGCGGACGGGGGCAGGGCAGAGGAGGTGAGGGGGCGGACGGGGCAGGGGACGTGAGGGCGGACGGGGGCAGGGCAGGGGGCGTGAGGGGGCGGACGGGCAGGGCAGGGGCGTGAGGCGGACGGGGGGCAGAGCAGACCGGAGGGGCGGACGGGGGCAGGGCAGGGGACGTGAGGGGCGGACGGGGGGCAGGGCAGGGGGCGTGAGGGGGCGGACGGGGGTGGGGGGCATGGCAGGGGACGTGAGGGCGGACGGGGGGCAGGGCAGAGGACGTGAGGGGCGGGCGGGGGGCAGGGCAGAGACGTCAGGGGGCAGATGTGGGGGGCAGGGCAGAGACGCCAGGGGTCGGACATGGGGGGTAGAGCACAGGACGTGAGGGGGCGGACGTGGGGGGCAGAGCAGAGGAGGTGAGGGGGCGGACGGGGGGGCAGGGCAGAGATGCCAGGGGGCGTGCTCCCTGCAGGACTACGACCCGGGGCTGGGGGCTCAGACACGGTCTGCAGGCGAACCCCGTGTGGCCCCGACGAGGCGGCCCGCTGCCAGAGGCCCCAGTACGGAGGGCGGGGGGCCGGGGGGGCACAGGGGACGCAGGGCGGACACCCTGCTCTGCTGTGCCTCTGGTGGACGCGGCCCGTCCCTGTGACTGTGTGGAAAGCAGCGGTGCGATGGGGAGCACAGGGCAGGGAGCACTCAGACGGGGAGCACAGGGTGGTGGCAGTGGGATGGGGAGCACCGAGATGGGAGCACGGGGTGGGAGCACGAGACGAGGAGCACACGGACGGGGATCGTGGGACGGGCAGCGCAGGATGGGGAGCACTGGACGGGGAGCACTGCGACGCACACACAGGTTTGGGGAGCAGCAGCTTGGGGAGCACGAGGAGGAGCCAGCACTCCAGAATCTGGTCAGGAACGCGGCAGCGACGTCAGCTGGTCGCTGTAGCAGACGCACCGCAGGGGCCGTGCGGGGAGAGCAGTAGGGGGAGGGAGGGGGCCGTGCGGGGAGGGGGTCATGGGGCCGCCATGGGAATCTTCTCTGCTCCGTGTCCGTTGACCCAAAGCTGCTCCCAGGGAAAGCGAAGCCCCGCGAGCAGGGAGAAAGGCAGGGAACGTGGGGGCCGCGAGGCCCATTCCTGCCATAGGCGCGTGTGGGCGGGGGAGGGGCGGACCCCTCGGTGCTCTCCTGGCGGAAGAGCACGTCTGGGCCGCGCCAGGGCTTCAGGCTGCGCAGGCCCGAGGTGCAGGGCCCGGCCGCGGGCCCCGGGAGCCCCGGGGGAGGCCTGCCCGCTTGGGGCCCCAGCTCCTCCTCTCACACACGGCCTCTTCTGGGTGGGTGTGCGGGGTTCCCGCAGTGGGCACCGTGTGGGTGTCCGGGGTCCCCATGTGGGTGTCCGGGGCCCCGTGTGGGTGTGAGGGGGTCCCCGCCATGGGCACCGTGTGGGTGTCTGGGGTCCCCATGTGGGTGTCCGGGGCCCCGTGTGGGTGTGAGGGGGTCCCCGCCATGGGCACCGTGTGGGTGTCTGGGGTCCCCATGTGGGTGTCCGGGGCCCCGTGTGGGTGTGAGGGGGTCCCGCAGTGGGCACCGTGTGGGTGTGAGGGGGTCCCCGCCATGGGCACCGTGTGAGTGTCTGGGGTCCCCATGTGGGTGTCCGGGGCCCCGTGTGGGTGTCTGGGGTCCCC